>JAZGLO010000050.1:2060000-2065000 GCA_036873155.1 Biomphalaria sudanica | reverse complement strand
AAGACAAAATACCAGATACAGAAGTCCTTCAAAGAGCGGGTCTGCAAAGCATCCACACAATCCTGATGCAGTCCCAGCTGCGATGGACAGGTCACGTCTACAGAATGGAAGACCACCGCATCCCTAAACGACTCTTGTATGGCCAACTAAGCGAAGGAAAGCGCTCGCCAGGTGGTCAAAGAAAGCGCTTCAGGGACACCCTCAAAGCTTCTCTGAAGGCGTTTAGCATAGACCCAGGCACCTGGGAGACAGAGGCACATGACAGACCATCATGGCGGCGCACTGTGAAAAATGGCGCACAGGTTGCTGAGGGAAAAAAAGAACAACGCTGGCAGAAGAAAAAAGCCAGAGAAGAAAAGCAAGGCCAATGACTAGCTCTAGCTGGAATAACTGCCAAGTGTGCGGCCGAACATTCCGGGCTCACAAAGGTCTCACCAGCCACATGAGGAGGCATAAAACCCCAGTGCAAAGCCCTCAGCAGGAATCTCCCTATCCAGGCTCGCTGCAAATTGCACCAAACGCCACCACCAACTTGACAACTCTGTGCTTAAAAATAACGTAATAGTTTAATGCCAACACTGTACAATTGGCAGCACGTAACACAAGACTGTACAAATATCTCTCCGCCGTATCAACTCTTGCACTGGTCTCTCTGTCTCGTCTCGGACTTGTACTGAGCCGTTGTAACGAACTGTAGATCGGGAAGTTGTGACTGACTCGTCTCTGATGCCTTCGCTCTTTATATAGGGTCCCTGCTGGCCTTCTAGAACCGGGCCGAACGTCGCTCGACCATTCTGGGTGGTCATATGACTACATCCCTCGTGACGCTCCTGAGCTCTGTTCACGACGTCGATCCTACTCGAACCTTCATGTTGACACTCGTCCGGCTGACAGTCGTAACTCGTCACGGTTGACCGCTCGTCTATCGCTGGCTTGGGGCGATTTGCGTCGGCTGACTACACACACACCACTACCCCCATCTGTGCCACCACCAGGTTTATAACAATATATATATATAATTCTCTTCCTGGCCCAACCATGTGGACACCACGATGAAAATTTCATGGAAAGATAACTCTTTCATTTCTGCAAGTCGGACTAGAGTTACCCCAGGTAACTTTCACGGTGACAGAGAGCGAGGCTCGGAAAAGATACAGGGGAAGGGGAATATGCTACGCCGCCTGACAGTTCGTGTGTTATTCTTTAATATTTTGTCAAAAGGAAGGATTGGAAGGATTGAATATTACGTCGGTATATTACGTCATTGTTGACTGTACGGGAAAACCCGCTTGTCAGGATGTGACGCACTAAATAAAGAGCGCTTTAGTTTCAGCTCTTACACAATAAAATGTTGTATTCAATTTTTTCATCTTGAGATTATTAGTCTGCATTATTTCAATTGTCTAGAGAAAGCAGAACATTGCGTTATCCTTGGAAGGTTTTTGTTACATTCATCCATGAGAGCAAATCTACATATACCAGAAGTTCACCTCATGAAGCTCCTGCTACACACGCCACTGCTTTATTACGATTTTCATAAGATCGATAAAGGAAAGCAATTATATCCTCAAACTGGATCTAGGCTGGGAATACAATAGTCGCCAAGAGATGATCGATTTGTTTTATGATACTGCCGATCGATCAATCGAAAAAAAAAAAAAAATAAAAGGTTAAGTCTGTTGATTATGTTCAGTGACGATATATGGTTCAGTGATTAGCAGCCAAGACTCATTGTTAATATTTTGTATTGATTTATTATGTAGCTAGATCTAAAAAAAAAGCTTTGAATGAATTTACTTCGTGTTGCCAAGGGTTACCTGACAAAAGACCAAAAATATATCCAGGACGAGGCTAAGTGCTGATGCAAACAAAACCATAAACACAACTTTATAAACTAGTTTTTTTTTGTTTTTTTTTTGTTTGTTTTTTCTAGATTAAAAAAACAAGGGTGGATTCAGAACTTTGAAGTCGTTGTTTTTTTTTTATTTTTTTATTTTATTTTAACCACAGTAAACCTGTAATAAAAAGGATGAAATCTGTATTAAAATTGTATAACACACAAGTAATCATTACCTCCTCCACTCTATATACGTGTGCAAATCGAATAACGCTGGATTTTTTTTTCATATTGTCTTGCGCATTTTGAAGTTTATTTTTATAAAGCTTTTACCAACTCCCACTGTCTGTCTGTCTGTCTGTCTGGTACACATTTTGAACATGTTATTTCTCCCACTTCCCATTTTCGGATCAAGTTGAAACTTCGCACAATTATTTATTGTTCCTAGGAAAAACATGAGTCGATCAAGAATCAAACCAATTAAATAAAAAATTAGCGGTAATTAATTAATTTCATTCGATATAGCATTGATAGATATAGCTATAAATGCACTGTTCTTTCCCTTATATAAGCTTTGCCTTATTTTAAAAGTTTCTATTTGTCCACATTTCGTTTATTTCTTTCAGTGTTTAGATCGCCAAAGCGAGCAAACATTGCAGGCGAGATTACTCTAAGCGTTATTTTCTTCTAACCGTAATGGTTGTTTTTCCTTTAGTTGCCATTGTTGTACCTATAAAGCGATCACCCAGATACCCCCGTCATTCCTCTCTCTCTCCCTCCCTGGTTCAGACAAAAGATAGGATCCTAATGTATTGAGAAAGCTAAAAGCATGAAATTGCGCTAAAGGAGAACAATTTTTAAAAATATTTATAATATAATATATATCTAATATATATTCTTCATAGATTCTGTTATTGTTAAGTAGGCATACATAGATTTCCATCCCGTCAAATGTGTATTACTCTTTTAAAATTATATTTCTATTTTTTAAAAAGCTGCCCTATATTAGTAAAGTGATCTCAGACCTTAATTCCTAACATCTTAAATCATCTCATTTCTTTCGTTTGACCTTATTGTTTTTAATTTTGATGTTGAGTATGTCAAGTGTATAGTTTTTTGTTTTTTTTAAATAATGTTATAGGAAAACCGACAAAAAATTGAGACTCGCTGAGCTATAATGAAAGAGGCCTATCTGAGACTTTCTAAGAAAAATACATAATCGATGATGTATTGTTATAAAAAATCAATAAGATCGATCAGGACGCGGAGTGTATAAAAAGGGAGACCATTCTGTCATTTCTAAAAGGGATGAATAAGAATAAAAGGCAGAGTACTGCAGAAAAGTTAAACATCAGTTTAAATCTGGGACACATTAGACAGAATCATTATCACGAGATTATTTCAAACGATAAAATGAATAATAATAGTAAAAATATAAATTTTGATAAAAGTAAAACATATTTTTCTGAAGAATTTTTTTACAAACTAAAAAGTGAAATAAAAAAAAAATTACAAGACGAACCAAAATGTTTACGTGAACATAAGGAGAACTACACCGAATACACATTGTGTGTTAGATGCGACGGCGTAGTAGGAGTAGGATTTCAGAGTAAAAATAATTCCGAAAGAATTAATATGTCTAATCATAAGATTTGGATACCTTCAGCTTATCCTGTCCAAGGTAAAGTTAACAACAAAAGTAAAGTTAACAAGAATGTTGTTAAGCGTGATAATCCTTTTCATAAAAAGCAAATACAAATAAATGAGGTCAAATAATAATTTAAAAAAATAGACAATAAAATATTTTTATGCATATATTTATGTACTATTATTATTTAAAAAAAAAAAATACTGTTTGATAATAATCTCAATGGCGACTTTCGGTCTTCAAAAGCAAAATGATTCACGTGACGGCTATTCGGCTATTTGGCTGCATCCAGAGTAGGGGGCCTATCGCGTACGAGAAACATCGTCTGCTGACTTCCAGACCGTAGTACTTTGCCTTTTATTCCGTACCCTCTAGACGAAGCCTACCTTGACGTGGTTAGAGGGCTTAGGGCTATACTTTGCCATCTGTGTAGGACCGTTATCTTTCTTTTTTTTTTTGTTTTCATTACTTTTTTTTTACTTTAAGTAAATCACAAATGGCAATAAATAGCTCGACCAAAAGGCTTCTTTTGTGAATGATCTAATCCAGTGATGCCCAAAATACGGCCCACGGGCAAGATCCGGCCCGCGACGTTGTCCAATTCGGCCCACCGAAACGTCGGCATAAAGTGTAGAAATCCCCCCCCACTTTCGAAACAAAAAAAAAGGTTAAAAAATGTATTTTACCTAGCAATTACCTACATTTGCGTCCTCATTTTTTCTCTGATGGATTGGTACCATGATCTTTAATATTTGTATGTTTATGAAATAGGACTCTGAATGTACAATCTACCAGTACCAGGAAAAGTGAAAATATCTCGACTTTTTTTTTTTTGTTGATCATGATAATAAGCCAAAATAGTTATGTTATAAATAAAATTTGGCTGTAACGTTTCGCTCGTGTGGCCCGCGAGACGAGTGTTGGAAAATAAAATGGTCCGCGGGGTCGAATTAAGTTCAGAATCACTATTCAAATGTTTTAATGTTTGTGTGTCATTTTAATGAAGATTTTTTCGTACTAATGGTATTCTAGTATTACAAATTTCAAAACATGACTGATCCAAACTAAATGATGCTAGTGATGTATTCTTCTGTAGACGACATCACATGACTGATCCAAACTAATTGATACAACTGATGTATTCTTCTGTAGACGACATCACATGACTGATCCAAACTAATTGATACAACTGATGTATTCTTCTGTAGACGACATCACATGACTGATCCAAACTAATTGATACAACTGATGTATTTTTCTGTAGACGACATCACATGACTGATCCAAACTAATTGATGCAACTGATGTATTCTTCTGTAGACGACATCACATGACTGTTCCAAACTAATTGATGCAACTGATGTATTCTTCTGTAGACGACATCACATGACTGATCCAAACTAATTGATACAACTGATGTATTCTTCTGTACACGACATCACATGACTGATCCAAACTAATTGATGCAACTGATGTATTCTTCTGTAGACGACATCACATGACTGATCCAAACTA
>JAZGLO010000050.1:1662500-2055000 GCA_036873155.1 Biomphalaria sudanica | reverse complement strand
AAAGTGTATCGATTTACTCAGGTTGACATATGCTAGGACAAATTTGTACAAATACTCCTTCTTCCCTAGTGCTATTAGAGCATGGAATGGGTTGCCTGAGCTAGCCAGAAAAACCAGTGACTTGGCAGAATTTAAGTTATTGGTTAATATGCATGTCTAAATGCATGACGCGTAGGACGTAATAATCTTCTTTTTTGAAGTAACGTCTGTATAATTTAAGATAAGATAAGACATCAATTAATATGTTTTGTTTCGTCTCATTTTCAGTTTAGATTTTTAAAAAAGATTTCCATAAATGGAGGCACATGCCATAAATAGCAAAACTTTTTGATGCATCCGGTGTACTGAATATGGAAGCAATAAATCATAAACGAAGTACTTAAATATGAATAACCACACATTTTTTTCCCCTTTTTGTCCTTGCACTGTAGAATCAAATGTACAAGCTCTTTCGCTTGCAGCACAAAGTTATTTCTATATTGTGTATTTGTCAACAGAGTTTATCTCAAAATCTCTCCAAATTTACAACTTTGCATTTTTCTGTAGCTTTCATTATATCGCCACCACATTTCTTCGCATCGCTTCGCTTAATGTTTGTTCTCTTATCTCTTACTGTATTTTATTGCTTAATTAAGTACCAGCTGTCCGAGTCTGGCTCGCTTGAATAATTATCTTATTTTATCTTATATAATACAGACGTTACTTCAAAAAAGATGATTACGTCCTACGCGTCATGCATTTAGTCATGCATATTAACCAATGACTTAAATTCTGCCAAATCACTGGTTTTAATTTGTTAAGGAAGGATATTTATATTATTTAACCGAACTCATTTTGGAAATATTTTATGTAAACACGAAAATCAACGATCGGGTAAAGACTACCGATGCAAAGAGTTGCTTGTGTGTTCTGTTAGTTATAAATTACATTGTAAATGGCGATTAGAACAGAAAGTCCCCCAACAGTGTAGAAAAAACCACAGCTCACGTCGTAACGTTTTACACTGCATCTTTTGAGTAAAACTATTGGTCTGGAAGAAAGTCTTTGCAGTTTAACTTCTCAAATGGTTACGCTCAGACATTTAATATTTCAATTAAGGCTTTAGTACGAAAAATCAAGTGACGTAAAATCTCTACGTTATAGGATAAAACATGCACTTCCGTAACAAAGCAAAATGGCGGATTTAGTATTCTAAAGAAGCGTTGTACATTTTACGACGACCACCTTTCAACTCATTAAAAAAGATTGCCATTTGCTTAGGTCGTTCCCTGTACAGGATACGTGCCCTGTACAGGATACGTGCCCTGTACAGGATACGTGCCCTGTCCAGAGTGACTGTCGAACTCTAAGAAGTTCATACCGGCATTCGTAAGAACATCGCTGTTTGTAGCGCAGTCTTGCCACCGTATGTTCATGATGGGGTGTAATATGTAGCCTACACATCTTTGGTGAAAGCGTTTAAGTAGTCTAAGTTGCTTTCTGTATAGTAACCATGTCTCAGATCCACATCCAAGAATTGTTCGCTTAAGAGTATAGAATAACGAGAACAGGAGCTCAGCAAGGAATACATATGCAAAGCACATTACTGGGATTACATTTTAGTGTGAAAATACCCAAGTTCTAAGTGAAAAAGTGACCAGTTAAAAGCGCTGCAGAAACACGTTATTTTTAACAACAAACCTTTTTTTTTTGTCAAGAAGAGTTACTCTCCTTTAATACAATAGTTAAGTCTCTGTTGACTATATTGAAATGCCATTTTCGTGTACATTATTTTGAACGGAATCTATGTAATGTTTATAGATTACTTTTGTGGTTGTGCTCTGACTGTTACTTAAGAGGAGTGTGCCACTGTTATGGGAATGTGTCTTTCAATAACGAACTAAGTAGACTTGATTTATTTGTTGTTAATAAGTTGGTTTCTGTAAATATTATATGTCTACGTAGTCTCTTATCCCCTCCAGTATGCGTTCTTGATTTCTGTAAAGACCACAATAGGGTCAAATAGTATTTAAAAGACAAACTTTTGTTTTGAGACGAGACAATGGCGTGTCTCTGAGATGACGGTCATTTGATTGTTATGACCCGTATCTTTCCTACTATATTATTGCAAGCCATCGTTTTGTTATTGAGATATGACACTACTGTGCCGCTGTGATGGCGGCTCTTTGATTATTTTGAACTGAACCTGTCCTACTATTGTGATTTGTTTTCATGATTTTCTTTTCTTTTCTTGGCCTTTATTTCCCCATTTTTTTAATGATCTTTTTTTTTTTTGTTTCTAAATAAACAGCGACTCTTTTTTTCTATACAAACTCAATAGCTTTAAACTAAACAAGAAGATCCTTGAGACTTTTTACGGCGCGACTATACACAATCTGCTAACATAGGGGATAAAATACAGTAAGAGAGAAGAAACAAACATGAAGCGAAATGAAAAAATCATGGAAGACAACGGCCACCCGCTCCATCAGAACTACGTCAGGTCGTCGCGAAGTGGGCGACTGCTGTCAATCAAAACAAGAACGGAGCGGTACAAAAACTCGTTCGTACCTCACTCGGTCAGACTCTATCACCGCTACTCATTGATCAGGGAACATGAAATGCACCAAGATACCTGTGTGTAGTCGCTGAATGAACTCTTTATGTTGTCTGTTGTATTTATGTGTATTTTTTTGTTGTGTTGTCTTTATATGAGAAAAGCGTCCTTGTAATCACAACAAATTTCCGTAAGGATCAATAAAGCAGTCTTAGTCTTAGTCTTTATTAGTTGCAACTGAAATCTTATATTATTACTTGTATGTCTCAGTAAGTTGTATATATAGTTGTATAAACGCACTCTATATGATTTGCAATAAGATCTGGCAATCAGGAGAATGGCCCAAACCCTGGACCCAATCACTCATAATAACCCTTCCAAAGAAAGGCAACCTACAACTCTGTCAAAACTATCGCACCATCAGCCTCATAAGTCATCCCAGCAAAGTACTGTTAAAAATCATATTAAACCGGCTAAAACCGATTGCAGACAACATCATATCAGAAGAACAAGCAGGTTTTAGACAAGGTCTCAGCACAACAGAACAAATCCTAAACCTCAGAATACTCTGTGAGAAATATCTCCAACACCAAGAGAATCTTTTCCATGTCTTCATTGATTTCAAGAAAGCTTTCGATCGAGTATGGCACGAAGCACTCTGGGCGACAATGGAAAAATACAACATAAATAAAAACATAATCAAAGTTATCCAGAACCTCTACAAGGATGCCACCAGTGCGGTGTACTTCAACAATAATATTGGGGACTGGTTCAAAACCACAGTTGGAGTAAGACAAGGCTGCCTACTGTCACCAACTCTTCAATATCTTCCTTGAAAGGATAATGGAAGATGCCCTCGAGGGCTATGATGGTACTGTTAGCATTGGAGGAAGAAGAATTACTAACTTTCGCTTCGCAGATGACATTGACGGCCTAGCAGGGACAGAAGAAGACCTAGCTGACCTACAAAAAAGAAATACTGTAGCGATCGGAGCCCATGACGACCTGCTAACTATTGTAAAAAGACGAAAGCTTAAAACCTTTGGCCACATTACAAGATCTACGGGGCTCGCAAAGACCTTCCTTCAGGGAACAGTGCCAGGCAAAAGAAGAAGAGGCAGGCAGAAAAAGCGATGGGAGGACAACATTATAGAATGGACGGGCCTGTCATTGAGAGAGGTTCTAAACAAAGCAAAAGAAAAGGGAGGAATGGAGAAAGATGGTCGACAAATGTTGCCTGGTGCCCCAACGGTCCAACAGACTAAGGGTAAAGGTAATATAATTTGGACCATGAAGTACCATTGGACTAACTTGCCAGTACAGCAGAAGTCACTAGTCTTATGACCTAATCAGAGTACGAGGTCACAGTTGGGTAAGCTGAGTTTCTGATGAAACCATCAGGTAATTGGAAAGAAATATAAGGACTGGTTTAAAAGCGAATAAAGTACGCCTGTATCGATATAGTTGTTTGGAGAGACAAACCAACGACCCACTGAACAACATTCACTAGCGGATCCAGAACTATGGTTAGAGTTAACCTAACCATAAGAATAAACACAAAAAGAAAGTTGTTTTATTTTCAACTTACCATGTTGATCCGCCTCTTCGACAGCTAGTAGGTTTTCATGTAGCGCTGTAAGCCAAACATTTTCTTGCACCATTACTAGCTCAAACGCATTCTCCTGACGTCTACAGTTTACTATACAAACGTGTTCAAATTTAGTGAAATAACGTTAAGGTTGATACTAAAGTGTTAGTGTCCTTATTTAGCATAATCATTGTTAAGATTATCTTCATGTTAAGCAAGACCTCTTCTAATGGGCCCGTTTTGGTCCGAGGAAGATATCAATAATAAGTATCATTCATTCGTGCTCATCTGGTAAACGCTCTATGGCACTATTTCTTCTTACAGTAGATCTACAAAAATTAGTATAATTTACATAGGGTACTTTCTATTGACCAACTCTATTTCCGATAAATGTAAACTGTCCAGTTATATTTAAGAACCTCACGCAAGCTAAAAAAAAATGTGTTGATAAATATTATCAAATTAAAAAAACAAACATAACTATATGTTTATGCTTGTCAAAATCGATTGAACATCGCTAAACTACAACTGAAGCGTGTTCAGAATATAAAGACATGCATAAGCTAAATTTAGTCTAAAGATGATGTTTTAAGAAATGTTGATGGTCAAACCAGAGTTTTCACTGTGTAGCCTATCAGCAAGTAATTTTTTCGAAAGTTGTACACCTACTTAAATTTCTGGGAAATTTCATAAAACAGGACTTACCGTTGGTCCCGGGTTGAAACCCTGCTACCATCTTCTCTCGTCCTAATGGAGGTTTGAACTAAATAGTAAGTCTCCACGTAAAGACTAGGTAGGCACCAACTTGATTTAAGTGACACAGAAGAGAGCACCTGGTTGCAGGCGGCTTCAGAACAAGTTCACTTACAAATGCCGGGATATATATATGTATATATTCGAGGCCAAAAGAAAATCCGCCGCCGAGGACAGACGTAGACGGCTAATAGAAAAATCCAAATCGACCACCAGGGGCCAATGGTTATGCCTGCGCTGAATATGCAGGTCGCAACTGGGGCTGCGTAGCCACCGAAAATATTGCATTCTACACTAATCTTCGGACTGGAAGATAAGCCTTATATAGCAATTCGCAGCCGTTAAAGGGGCTTTTGCCTATCATACAGTTTTTCATTGTTTTCAATCAATGGACTACACTCTGAAATTACTTTAACTTAAAAATGACCCAAAATAAACATGTAGGCTATAAGAACAAAACGTGAAGCTATTGTTATTAAGATTGGCTCCTGTGTAATGAACAAAACAAAAAAGCACGGCATTGATGCCTAGTTTTGGGTTGTTGTTTTTTACAGCGCTAACGGATGCTTTGAGCCCACAATAAAATGAAATTGTTTCACCTGATGATGCAATTCTTTGTGCCAACCTTCGCTGGAAATCTTTTTAAAAAAATAATTTCGATTTAAAATATAGCAGAATTTTGGGCAATGGTGGTTAGAGAGTCTATTTAAATTATAACCTGCTTTGAAATCAAATTTGGTTTCACAAGAGAAGTGTCCCACCATAATCTAAAGCTTCTTCGAAAACCCGTGTGCTGAATTGTGGCTACAGTTTGTACACAACATTGCAGCAATATTCCATGAGGGACAGAATGTCAGGGCTCTTGAAGTCTCTTCTGCTCCTCAAAGAAGTACGCATGCGACTTACGCTATTCGGATGACGCGAGTTGGGTAGAAAAAGTGATTTAGCAGCGACTAACAGTAAACGTTTAAGGAAATTGTGCCGAGTACCGGGCATTTTAGAGAGAGAAGCGGCATAGTCACCAGGTTAACGCTCTTAGATAGATCACACAGAAAGATTATCTAATGTGTGTACATTATCATGTATTGTTATAACAGCAATTGTTGTTGACCGCAGTATTCCTAAAAAAAAATAATTCTAAGCCTGTTTTTTGCATGTCCCAAGATCGACGTACTCCGCAAATATCTGGTCACCTCACTTATACAGGAAGTAAAATAAAAAAATTAATTTTCCTCCAATTTTTCTGAACAGAAAAAAAACAACAACTTAACCTTTCATTATTATAATATATTTTTATTATCAAACGTGTAGACATATAATACATTTAAATTAACAAATGTGTAGACGATGTTCAGCATACTTCATATGGAAAAAGTTTAACTGAATATATTGAATATTCATGTTGAAACTTTCGGTAAAATCACGTAAGGTAATAATCTCTATTCTGTTTTCTGTTCTAACTATGTGAGAGTTTTTCTCCTGTATGAAGACGTTTATGTTGTTTCAAACTACCTACTTGATTAAAATCTTTACCACACACACCACAAGCAAAAGGTTTTTCTCCTGTATGAAGACGTTTATGTTGTTTCAAATGACCTACTTGATTAAAATCTTTACCACACACATCACAAGCAAAAGGTTTTTCTCCTGTATGAAGACGTTTATGTTGTTTCAAATTACCTACGTGATTAAAATCTTTACCACACACATCACAAGCAAAAGGTTTTTCTCCTGTATGAAGAAGTTTATGTTGTTTCAAATGACCTACTCGAGTAAAATCTTTACCACACACATCACAAACAAAAGGTTTTTCTCCTGTATGAAGACGTTTATGTCGTTTCAAACTACCTACGTGATTAAAATCTTTACCACACACATCACAAGCAAAAGGTTTTTCTCCTGTATGAAGACGTTTATGTTGTTTCAAACTACCTACTTGATTAAAATCTTTACCACACACATCACAAGCAAAAGGTTTTTCTCCTGTATGAAGACGTTTATGTTGTTTCAAATTACCTACGTGATTAAAATCTTTACCACACACATCACAAGCAAAAGGTTTTTCTCCTGTATGAAGAAGTTTATGTTGTTTCAAATGACCTACTCGAGTAAAATCTTTACCACACACATCACAAACAAAAGGTTTTTCTCCTGTATGAAGACATTTATGTTGTTTCAAATGACCTACTTGAGTAAAATCTTTACCACACACATCACAAGCAAAAGGTTTTTCTCCTGTATGAAGAAGTTTATGTACTTTCAAACTACCTACGTGTGTAAAATCTTTACCACACACATCACAAGCAAAAGGTTTTTCTCCTGTATGAAGAAGTTTATGTCGTTTCAAATTACCTACTTGAGTAAAATCTTTACCACACACATCACAAGCAAAAGGTTTTTCTCCTGCGTGAACACGATAATGTTCTTTCAAATTTCTTTTTATATCTTTACCACACACATCATCCACATATGATTTCAGTCCAATATTTAAAATTTCACATTTTGCATTCTCAGAACAGTTTTCTTGAAGCTGCCTAAGACTTTCTGACTCTCTGCAGCCTACTTGATATTGACTCTGGGCTTGTTCACAAAGGCCTCCTTGCAATTTGTTGATTCTGACAGTTAAGACTTTGTTCTCACTTAGCTGTCTATGTTTCCAATAGTGTTCTGAATGTTTATACTTCAGATGAGATTCAATGTAAAATTGAAAACAGCTAAATGATATTTGACAGAATCTGCATTGTACAATACCTGAAAAGAAAAAAAACATTAGTTTTTCTTTTTTCAAAGTTTTCCTCATTGCTATCATTCTGAATTTGACTGGTGTCATTTTTAACAGATATTCTTTCTGCTTAAAGAACTTTTCAGGTATTTAAATTAAGGTGATCATGTATAAATCTTACATCACCACAACTATGGATCTCCAAAATATTTTTTAAAATTTGTTCATTTTCATAGACCCTGTCACCTGATGCACAAACCTTGCCGTGGTGTGACAGCTTGCGTGCCTCAATGACCCTCAGAGCTATACCGGCGGGAGCTCGTCACTCCTGGCAGGTATTACTAAGCACCAAGCCGGACAGGTCTGTTAGTAAAGGGGCCAGACAAAAGATGCATCCCCCTCCCTGGGGCATAGGGGTTGTCCGATAGGTTAACAACCTGTCCATGTAAAAAAATGGGAACCAGTTTCAGAACGAATAATTAGAGCCAAATTTTTGTCTAAGTTAAAAAATGTTCACATCATTATGTGCTATGCTCCCACCAACCTTGCAAGTGATGCTGACAAAAATACTTTTTATGACCAATTTCAAAGTATAGTTGACAAAATACCTACAAGAGATGTTTTGATTGTCATGGGAGACTTGAATGCCAAAGTGGAAGAGAGAGACAAAAGTATGGACACCCATGGACTTGGCACAATAAATGAAAATGGAGAAATGTTTGCAGACTTCTGCACATTCAATGAATTGGTGATAACAGGCAGCATTTTCCCCAACAAAAATGCCACAAAGCGACATGGATCTCACCAGACAATAAGACAGAGAACCAAATCGACCACATTGCCATGCGTCGCAACTGGAAAAGCAAATTACTAGATGTATGAAAAACAAGAAAAGCAGATATTAGCTCAGACTACCACCTAGTTGTTGCCAAACTAAAAATGAAGCTGGCCAGCAATAAAATAGAAATAAACAAAAGGAAAAGATTTGACCTAGACAAGCTCCACAACACCCAGATTAAAAAGGAATTTCAGCTATTCCTTCAAAATAGATTAGCTGTGCTAGAAAGCGTTGATATATCTTGACAAAATTGCAAAGAAATTATTACTGAACATGCAATGAAGTACTAAACCTTAATAGTGAACAAATAGATGCTATCTTACTAGATTTTTCCAAGGCTTTTGACAAAGTTCACCACCATAGTCTGCTTAAAAAATTAAAATATTTCGGCATTACTGGTCCACTGCATCAGTGGATTAAAGATTTTCTGATAGGGAGAGAACAAACTGTAATAATAAATGGCTCTAAATCAACACCAATAACAGTAAACTCAGGTGTACCTCAAGGAACAGTCTTGGGTCCACTACTATTTTTAATTTACATAAATGATTTACCAAATTGCATTTGTTCAGGAACAAGAGTCAGATTATTTGCAGATGATTGCATAATATATAGAACAATAAAAACAACATAAGACAGATATTTTACAAAGAGAATTAGATGAATTACAGAAATGGGAATCAAATTGGAGCATGTCTTTCCACCCAGAAAAATGTCAGTTGTTAAGAGTAACAAAAAAACTAAAACAAATTAATTCCACTTATCTTATTCATGGCAAACCAGTAACACAGACTAAAAACGCAAAATACCTAGGTGTTATAATAAATGAAAAACTGTCATGGAATCCACATATTGATGAAACTATAAAAAAATCCAACAAAGCATTAGGGTTTATTAAAAGAAATTTCTATAAATCAAATAAGAACATAAAAAAAAAGGTTATTTAACCTTGGTTAGGCCAATAATAGAATATGCATCCACCGTTTGGGACCCCTCAACTCAAGAAAACATTAAGAAACTGGAACAGACACAAAATAGAGCAGTGAGATTCATAACAAATGAATATTCACATTTGACTAGAGTAACACCTATAGTAAAATCACTAAATTTAGAAAGCCTTCAGGACAGAAGACTCAAAAGTAAAGTAGCAATTATACATAAAACACTGAACCATAATCTTCAAATACAAAAACAAAACTTAATAAAATACTCTGAAAGACACAAAAATAAAGGCACATTCCTCGTCCCATATGCTAGGACAAATTTGTACAAATACTCCTTCTTCCCTAGTGCTATTAGAGCATGGAATGGGTTGCCTGAGCTAGCCAGAAAAACCAATGACTTGGCAGAATTTAAGTCATTGGTTAACATTGACTAAATGCATGACGTGTAGGACGTAATCATCTTCTTTTTTGAAGTAACGTCTGTATTATATAAGATAAGATAAGATAACCCTAAGAAGAAAAAACAGTGTATTAGTGATGAGGCATGGAAATTAATGGAAGAGAGGAAATGCGCTAAACCTAGCAAAAACAAGAAACCACAAGCAACAATCCATACAAGACTACCAAGCAGTTTCACAAAAAAAGTCACCAAAATGCTTTGACAGTACAAATGATCATTTTACAATAATCTCTCTGTACAGATAGAAGAAGAAGCAGATAAAGGAGTTATAAAACAACTGTACAAAATCACCAAACTTCTTTGTACCAAAAAGGAGAGATGCAGTGTTCCCCCCGTCAGACACAAATATGGAAAACTACTTTCTTCAATTAATGATGGAAAGAATATTTTCAAGAAGTGCTCAATAGACCAAACCAGTAAATCCACCAGATCTAAATGTAGGACGAACACCAGACATAAACATGGAAGAAATAACAAAAGAAGAAATACGGAATGCACTCAGACAAATGAAGTCAGGTAAAGCAGCTGGAATTGACAACGTACCACCCGAAGTCCTAAAAGAAGCAGGAATTGAAATAGTTGACCAGCTGCACAAACTATTCAACAAAATTTGGTTAACAGAAACATCTCCTGGTGAGTGAAAAAAGGGCTTGCTAATAAAACTATAAAAGAGTGGAGTGGAGATCTGTCACATGTGAGAAATGGCGAGGCATCACTCCGTTGTGAGTTCCAAGCAAGATTTTCGGCTGAATCCTGTTAAACAGAAAAAAGGGAGCATGTGATGAACACCTAAGGGAAGAACAGGCCAGATTCAAAAAAGGGAGATCTTGTGCCGACCAAATAACAACACTCAGAATAATTGTAGAACAATGTGTCAAATGACAATCTCCTCTTTATGCAACATTTGTCGACTTTTAAAAGGCCTTTGATAGTATCGACAGAGAATCTATCTGGACAAAAATGAGACATTACAGGATCGCAAAAAAATAATAACAATAATTAAAAACCTTTATGATGATTTCACCTGTCAAGTAGCCCACTGTGGCAAACTGTCAGGAATTTTAGGTCACAACAGGAGTCAAACAGGTATGTCTTCTTTCACCACTCCTGTTCCTTCTAGTATTGGATTGGGTCACAAAAGAAGCCTACTCTAATTCAGGGAAAGGAATCTAATGGACTTTCACACAAAAGCTGGAAGCTCTGGAATTTGCTGATGACATAGCCTTATTATCACACAGACTACAGGATATGCAAGAAAGGTCACAGCTTTAAGTGAAGTAGGAAAAAGAGTAAGCCTCAAAATAAACTACCAAAAACAAAAGTACTTAAAGTAAACAACAAACAAATTTGAGACATAGAATAGGATTCTCAGATCATAGACCAAGTAGATAGTTTTATATACCTTGGGAGTGTAATCAGTGTATCAGGTGGAACAGATGAAGACATTAAACGTCCTACAAGTCTTGTGCATAAGACATTTACACAGGTAAAACCAAACTGGAAATCTCCTCACATCTCAAACAAGACAAAAATCAGAATCTTTAACTCAAATGTCAAGGCAGTTCTACTGTAGGCCCTACGGTTCTGAAACATGGAGAACAACTGAAGCAGCAAAAACAACAAAAATTACATACCTTCATCAACAGATGTCTGAGAAATATCTTATCTTAAAAATACACTGGTAGGACAAAGTAGAAAACACCTAACTGTGGGAGATGAGTGGGCAGAAAAATATAGAGGTGCAGATCTTAGAGAGGAAGTGGAGATGGATTGGTCACACCCTTAGAAAAGATACCAACAACAGAGCTAGACAGGCCTTAAAGTGGAACCCCCAGGGAGCAAGACGTAAAGGAAGACCAAAAGGAACATGGTGACGTAGTATACTAGATGAAGCCAAGAGGACAGGAAAGAGCTAAAAAGCCATTATAAAAAACTGGCAATAAACAGTAGAGAATGGCGTGTTTTTACAAAGGCCCTATGTTCCATGAGGAACTCAAGGGAAAGTTGATGATAATTTTCATAGACCAGTGGTGCTCAACCTTATTTGGCCAGTGGGCCATTAGAATTTCTGTGGGCCACATCAACCAAAAGTTAAAAAAGGAAATAAACAAAACATTTATAATAACGATCCATGAATCTAGTTGGCCTATTTACATTGAATTATAAGAAGTTTATCCAAAACCATCTTTAAAATATCTGCATAAATGAAACGCCAAGTCAGAGCACTGAATCTATAAATCTAGATATTTGTTGGGTTTGGGGGTCAGAAACAAAGAATGGATATTCTAATATTGGCCTAACTAAGGTTGAATAGCCTTTGAGTTTTATGTTCACATTTGATTTCTAAAAAATTATTTTAGTAAACCCTAATGTTTTGTTTGATTTTTTAAAATTCAATCATGTCAACTTTTCATTTATTATTACACCTACATATGTAATCAATTATCCATACTTAAAGGAAAATATATTTATTTATAGAAACATTACAAAATTAAAATTTAGATAATTAAAAATCTAAATAAACTAAACAACACAATAAATCTCATTAAATAAATCTCCCTGGAATAGTGTCAGATAATCATTGTGCTATCTGACCATGATATCCTAAAATAAATAGTCTAATAAATGGAGTATCAAATAAAAACCAAAATGAAAAATATTATTCTCTAATAAATGTACAACCTAACTCAGTTCAGCTTTCTATAATCATTCCTAGCAGTAAAAACATTACATCTCCAGAATTACACTAAAAGCCATTTTAAAAAACATAACACCGCCTAAATACTCATTAAACAATAATAATAATAAATTTAAGAAACTTTGTAAACAAATAGCCTGAATCAGCAAGGAAAACCAATAACTTGGAAATTCACTGATTAACATGTATGACTAGATTGACCCAGTGATATGCATAAGATCTTTTCTTTTGAAGCAACCTCTGTAATTTGTAAGAAAAGAAAGAAAACCTATTTTCAACATTTTTTAAAAAAACTAAGGCAGCAAAAGTCTATTAAAGTATCTGCAAAGTATACACCAAACCTAATGAGTCAGCACACACATACAGACAAAATACATTTTTAAAAAATCTATTAATAATTAAAAAAATCTATGGTTATACAATGAAATCTAAGAAACTAAAAGCAACAAGAGTAGTCCCATTAAAAGGAGAAGATAACAAAACTCAAACTCACATTCTTTTTAAAAACATCTTATATGATAATGACGTTGCTTCAAAAAAGAAGATGATTACATCCTACGCTTCATGCATATTAACCAATGACCTAAATTCTGCCAAGTAACTGGTTTTCCTTGCTAGCTCAGGCAACCCATTCCATGCACTAATAGCACTAGAGAAGAAAGAGCATTTGTACTAATTTGTCCTAACATATGGGATGAGGAATGTGCCTTATCTTTTTGTCTTTCTGAGTATTTTGTGATTTGTGATTTTGGGCACATCGGCACAATTTAGGCCATGTCGTGCCTGCAGTCCCTCAAGGGCCACTCTCCCTCCACACAACAAAGGTCAAATTCCATACAGTCAAATCATTAAAATCAAGGTCTATTCACAATTAAAATAGTAGAGGTAGTAAAAATTTAATAATTTGGTAAAAATATAATGTAAATAGTACATGTCTACAGAGTTCCGAAATCAGATCTTCGTAGACAATCCCACTTCCCGGATAAAGCCCAGTACCTTCCCAGGGTCGACATTATTGAATAGTGTTTTTAAATTAGTGGCTCTAAAATATTTTTCCCTGACATCCTGGTATCTGGGGCAGTCAATGAGGATATGTTCCACGTATTTTGTAAAATTTTGTTTTTGTATTGGAAGATTATGGTTCAGTGTTTTATGA
The DNA here is from genome assembly GCA_036873155.1 of Biomphalaria sudanica. Classification (NCBI taxonomy): domain Eukaryota; kingdom Metazoa; phylum Mollusca; class Gastropoda; family Planorbidae; genus Biomphalaria; species Biomphalaria sudanica. The sequence continues at coordinate 2,041,305 of JAZGLO010000050.1, read as the reverse complement.
ATAATTGCTACTTTACTTTATTCTTCTATCCTGAACGCTTTCTAAATTTAGTGATTTTACTAAAGGTGTTACTCTAGTCAAATGTGAATATTCATTTTTTATGAATCTCACTGCTCTATTTTGTGTCTGTTCCAGTTTCTTTTTGTTTTCTTGAGTTGAGGGATCCCAAACAGAGGATGCATATTCTATTATTGAAGACATAAAACATTTAGCATCAAAATGACCTGGGCTAAAAGGGCTGAGCCAAATAAAAACAAAAACTACCTTGTGCCAAAAAAAACCCCAACCTTGTGCCAAAACAGCCAAGCCAAAACATCCTGCTTTACTATCGATACTATAGATATTTCTTTTTCAAAAGAAAAATCTGTTTTTAGAACCCAATTTTTAAAAATAAAAATAAGATAATTTTGATTAGCTCAGTCAAAAGTGCAGAACTTAAATTTGATAAAATGTTTTTCCACTTTGAACTGTCATAGTACTTCATTAACGTTAAAGCATTTACTATGTTATAAATGACTAGTATTTAACATAATGTTTCAAGAAAATAAAGTTATTAAGTATTAACTATTTGTTGTTTTTTTTTGTGTCAAAATAGGCAGTTCAGTGTTAATCTTAATAAATTAATTTACCAGTACCTTTTAAATTATTTGTAACTTGTAATAGTTTCTTGCAGTTTCCCACAGTTTGAAGTTGGATGCCCAATTCTTTGGCATAACTATCTCCATAATAAACCTTTACAAGGGATAAAAAGGAGTTGGATTCAGATAAAAAATTTAAGAGTGAGATTGAAAGTTAAAATTAGCTTGCAACAGTAAAATTCATTAAACACCAACCCTATTTCACTTCATAAGGGGTATTTGCTGGGAAGACAAAGCAGCAATATTCTGTTGAAGGCCAGTATAGACAGTATAGAACCACTACTTAACATTTGACAGCTGCAATAGGTTGAACACTTCTGCATGCCAAAGGTGACATTCTTTGTGAGCTTAAAGAAGGACATCATAAGTGCCCCCTGTAAGTGCTATCAACTCAGGTAAGATTTTTGTCCTCACTAGCATAGAGAAAATAGATGGCCACAGAAGGCTTCTGAGAGACATTTGGCAGGTTGCAGGACAAACATTTGAGACCAAAAAAAAAAGCCCTTGTAAAAGACAGGTGCAGAAAAAATAAATAAACCTGTGGTGGACAACAGCTTTGTCTGCATCAGATGTGGAAAAATATGCAGGTCACAATTGGGTGTGCACAGCCATTTTAAACACTTATATTTGTCCCCTCTTTTAAGCATACTTTTTCTTATGATAGTGTCATCCTCAGGAATTGTTGCCCCCCCCCCCCCCCATATGTGTTAAATAATTTCCTTTCAAGTCTAGGTAAGTTAGGAGTGGCGATTGTCAGATGTACAAGTTTTTGTTTATTTATTCTAAGTTGTAAATTGGACATAGGAATTCTGTTTAACACAGAGTTTGTTTTTTTTTAAATCAGGGGAGATTTTGTGTTACAGTCAGTTAGAGTTGCTGAGAGGTTTTACAGTTTAGAGTAGCTCTTTATGATATTGTACTACATATTTTATTTGCGCTACTATAAGCTAGTTGTACTTCTTATAAGTCTGCTTTATGACAATTAATAGTTCTAGAATCTTCACTCTACATGATTTTGATTTGGTACTATAATGTAAACAAACTTAATGTTATGTAATAATTCGTTGAGTGTTTTATTGGGTACTGGCAACCCTTTACAATATTATTTGTATTTTAAAGGATCAAACACACTTACTAGCCACTATCAGACATCATACCATAGTCCAGGGGTCGGCAACCTTTTGAGTCAAAAGAGCCAAAATTTACAATTTACAAAATTTCAGCGTCTTTAAAGAGCCACAAAATTTATTCTTCCGATATATACAGTGCTTTTTTTTTGTAAAAAAAAAAATAGGTGCAGGTACTCAGTGATTAGGTGCTGTTATTCAGTGATGGGTTGCCTTACTTTCAACTACTTATAAATTAATAATAAACGTTAATATACAAGAAAAGTAATATTTTTTCCCCCACATTGAAAAAGTTGCTGGTACGCCGTACCGGTGCGTTCTGTCACAAAAAAGCCCTATAAAAAAACAAGGCTTTTTTGAGTGACGGTACGCACAACTCTAAATTTTTATTTTGTTAGTTGGCTTCTTACTTTACTGTTAATTATATTCATGCAAGAGAACGCTTGCTCGCACTAATATGCAGATCCGACGATAGTCGGCCTTCCAAATGTCAACTTTTCACCTGACTGTAGCAGTCTCAAATTTATTCCAGGCGTCGAATATAAGTGTATAATTTTAAAGCTGTCTACTTTTGTTGCGTTATATTCATTTCTGGACCTTCAACTCTTCCAACTCTGTCAATTTTCCACTCCACAAAGCTTTACTTTTTAAATCAATCAATTGCATTTCCAGAGATCCAGCATCAATTCCAAATGGCTTGATGTGGATTTCGGTACTAATAGCGTTGAGAAGATTTGTTTTATAAATGCTACAATCGTTTTGTGTGCTTTGAATTGCTCAAATCTGTCGATGAACTCATCTTTAATTTTATTTTATAACTGTGCTGAAGTAACTCATGTCAACAGTCACAGTATTGCTTTACAAATTGAAAATGAAGTAATTGACCGCTTTGAATACTTTCTGCAAAAAGAATATTTTTTTATCTTCAAAACAAACGAATTCTACCACAACATAGATTGGGCATCCCTTTCTTTGTAGTTTTAGATACAGCACATTTAATTTCATTGTTATATCCATCAAAAAGTAAAATGCTTGCAACCATTTGTCATTCTCTAATTCAGGGGGATTAATGTCTTTAGCATTTAGGAATGTATTTAATTCCTTTAAGCACAAAGCAAAACGTTTCAACACCTTACCCTGGGAAAGCCATCACACTTTATTGCAAAGAAGGAGGTCGGTATACTGAGTCTCCATTTCGTTAAAAATTCTTTAAATTGAAGATGATAAAGTGCTTTTGACAAGTTGCTGTTAACAATCTTGATTACCAAATTCACAGCCTTAACTATTTTGGATGAAAATGTTTAGACACAAAGCGATTCTTGGTGTATAATGCAGTGAAATGTAATAATTTCATGGTTTATTTTGCTCCGAATCAAAGTAGTTCCTTTATTTTTTCCTGTCATACTGCTGCCTCTATCAGTTGCTATTGAAACTATTTTATTTAAATCGATCTTAATGTCTTCAAGGTATTTTTGCATGACATTCGCTACATCTTCTCTGCTAGTTTGTCATGAGAGCGGTAGCAATCCTAGAAGTTCTTTTGGACCTTGGGAAATAATATTTTCGCATGGAACAGCTTAACATCCAAAGACAAAAAGCCGCATGTGGCTTGCGAGTCGCAGGTTGCCAACCTCTGCCACAGTCTAGTGTAGTGATATATATACCCACACTGAGCCTATTATCTCTAATTGCATGCAACCTTGCACCATTTCAGTTAAAGGACAAGCATTCCACATTGAAAATGTCTTGGGTGTCCAGGTCAGCTTGTGTGTGTACTGTGTAATTGGGAACTGTTTTGTCATTCTTTTACAATAAAGCCTAAAGACATGTTTTCTGGTAATGTTTTATAAGGTTACAGCCAACGATAGGAAGAGTTTAAGTCATTGATTGAAATGCATAACTCTTCTTTTTTTAATTAAGGTCTCTATTTTATAAGATAAAATATGAAATCATTTTGTGCTACAAATGGAAGAGCTTAAGAAATTTGATTCTGTAGTGCTAGAATGTGCACAACTATTATCATAAACCTTTTCTAAAGCATAGCTTATCAACACTGCCTTAAGTTTGTACACTAAAAAGCTAGCTATTCTGCCATGTATGAAAATCTCAAATACAAATGTAATAAAGATTCTGGAAATAAAATTAGTAGTTACATTCATCATTGGCCTCCTTCAGTCGTAGAACGACTGGTTCATCTCAGAGCAAGTGAGATGAAAGCCTGGGCATTGTTTATGGTCGGAACGATGTGGCCCACACAGCAGTTCCCCCCTCTCCGCGCAGCTGATGTGACCAAAGGAACGGAGTATCCAATAGTTTTGGGCTCAGTAGCACCGCAGGATCTGCCAGGCTGTAGCACAGTGTGCCACAGTTTGCCTAAGGGTCACCAGCTCCTGATTTTTCCTCAGGGTTGTCTCCCGAAGCCTTTCCTGTGTTTGGGTATAGCTGCAGGGCAGGGGAGGTTTGGATTCAGAGTTTTCCTTCTCCTAGATGGGTAGCCAACCAAGGCTAACAATTCCATTGGCAGAATTTAAGTCATTGGTTAATATGCATGACTAAATGCATGACACGTAGGACGTAATCATCTTCTTTTTTGAAGTAACGTCTGTATTATATAAGATAAGATAAGATAACGAGCCCCTCCTGCCCGAAGCTTACTGGTTTATGCGCCAGTTTCTCGCCTTTGCCACTTCTGCTGTCTGTGGTAACGGTTCCACCAGGCTCAGTAACTGAGCCACACATGAAGGCCAGGAGTTGGACTGGTTGTCAGAGGCTATTTGAGACGCATGCCATTGGAAGCAAGTTACATTAAAGAATGAATAATTACCAGAATCTCTGTGCCTGGGTGAATATCCTTATGAGATCTATAGTATATCTGTCCTTGATGTTGATAGGCTGTCACACACTGCTCATCTTCAGATCTAGCACAGTTCACATATCTCATCCAGTTAGAGTTTGTGGGATCACTTGCATTGACGAAATGGGAAGTATTACTATCTTTATAAACCTGCAGTGAACAAGTAAAATCAGTTGAATATTCATCAATCTTCAAAATAATCTTAAAGTAGTGAGAAAACTGTTTTTGGTCTAATTTAAAGTCTTATTTTTATTAAGCAAATGGCATTGAGAAATATCTGTTCAGCTAATTTAAATACAATAAGTGTTCCTAGGACCTAATGTTTGCACAAGTTTCATAAGATAAATTGTTAGAAGATAATACCCTTTGTAATATGTAGTAAATCTATGCTTGTTTTCTAGGTTTAACTCTTTCTCTCCATATTTTTTTTCCACATTCTCACGGAATCATCCATTTTGCTCATTTGTATTTCACTACCCTGCTATGATTAAATTTCAACAACTTTTTTGTTTATCAGAAAATGTTATATTCTGTATAGAATTAAAGGGGAATACTCGCCCTTTTTAAATATAACAAATTAATGTTAATAAAGCAATATAAAATTTTCTTTTTTAATAGGAATTTAGAAATACAAACGTACACACTGTATACAAGTCCTTGTAGACCAAGATATAGAAATATTTTTGATACAAATTGATCTAACTGTATTTTTTATGATAGTTGTTCATATTTCACAAAACTTAATGTATAAATATATTGAACATATAAATAAATTGTCTTGACCTCACTATCCCGAGTGCTCTATTAAGAAAATTAATATAGAAAAATGGAGCTTTTTTTGGCCCTCACTCTTCAAATACATGATTTAAAAAATCCATGTTTTCCAAAGAGAAACTATTCAAGCCTGTTATCACTTTTTGCTTTTCTTCTGTTCATGTAAAAATAACATAAAACTATTGTGTTAGGGGTTTTGGACATATTAGTATTAAACCAATGGGTCAATTAGGGTGTGTAGTACAGACTTAAATTCATATTATCCTTTTTTTCTAGGAATATGTTATTTTTTTTTAACAAGCAGACATGATTTTTGTTGTATTATCTTTGGGGTATGGTCTTCTACTTGTAATAATTTAATGTGCCATTTTTGGCCCATACATCATAGTTTGGCCACCCCTGCTCTAAATTACTCAAGCTCAGACAGGCCTACTTGCCACATCATTCAAATTATGCAAACATCCACTATGGCTAATAGATAGGGGAATAACAATGTATTATTTGGCTGTAAAGCAGCCTAAATATAGAGATGATCAAAAGAAGACACCAGATAGTAAGTAAGATACCTGCCAACTATAACCTGACTCATGAGCATCCTCTTCATATTTTTCAATTTTCCCTAAATATGGTCCAAATCTAGTTCTTGAAGGAAACAGCCAGGTGGCAAAAACACCTAAACCTGCATTGGGTATTTTCGACTGTTTGATGACTAATCCTTCTGGTAAAGTCTTCTTACTGTAGTCTTCATCTAGACCTTGCTTACAGTCAGAAGGAACCTGAAATAAAAAATTTCATTCATAAGATGCTATTGACATAAAGTATTTATGAAAGCTTTTCAGTGTTCTTGGTGCATACATTTCTGTAAAATTTTATCTTTTATTCACAAACATTTCTTCAAAAAAACTATATATATAGCCATTAAAAACATTTTTTTTGTTCAAGTTATTAATTCTCCAATTTAATTTAGTTGGATCCTGGAACTGCACAAAACATGATGTGTTTACAAAAAAAAATGACAAAAATTTAATTAGTTAAATTGCTAAAGTCATTTCTATAAACTATGCATAAATAAAAAGCTGAAACCAAAGAAGAATCCGTCCTAATTCAAAGGCACATTTCTTTGTCTAAGGACTAATCATGACTAATGCAATTAGTTATTTATGTGAATAAAAATAGTACAGATTCTTGTACTTTCTTATAAAACTCATGAATTTACAGTTTGTGGAATTGGATTCTAATATGACTACAGTTTTCTCTTTACCTATAAGTGAATCCAAGATGTTGATGTGCGAATAGAGCTTTATCATGCTGACTTATTACATTGCTTTTGTTCATGAGTTTTATTAGACAATATGGCTAAAAAGTCTATGACCTAACAATTAGACGTTTATTTTTTTAAAATTAAATTTATTATTACTTCTCTAAATAATTTTCAGTACTGAAACAAATATAACTGAATCTACTCTTAGGTGCTACAGTTAATCTAAATATTCAATACCACAGAATCTCTGACAATATTGAGTCCACCATGTTCTGGACAGTCCCCCATATACTCAAAGTTACATTCTTCACAAACTGGAAAAGAAAAAAAGAGATTAAAAGAGTATATTTAAATAAAAACATAATTTTTTTTCTGTTCTTTATCTAATGTGTCCCTTGACTTTCATTGTAGGCGGGTGCTTTGACAGTTCACGTAACCTAATCCCTCCACTTTTCTTGGTCAGTAGCTGTTCTTAGCGGGAGATCGAGAGGATAGTCCATTCTCTTCTCTAGATTTAAATACTTTCCACATACAGCTAAGTTTTATCTAAAACTCAAAACAAAAGGTTGGCAGCCTCTAGTAATGTTCCTATATAATGTACTCTTGGTAAGAGTTTGACTACTAAATTTTGGATTTTTGTTCTTATTATTTCTTATTATGCTTTAATTATAAGTGATAAAAAAATATTTTTTTTAAAATGTATAACATTTTTCAATGACTAAAATGGTTAATTGTTTAAAAGTTAGAGTACTATCATTATTAGTCTCAGTAAACATAACAAAACGTTTAGCTATTTTATCAGCCAGAGAGAAATACCTTATAAATGTTATCTTTAATTTTACTTAGATCTGATTTTGCCATAAATAAAAGAACTCAAAAGAGCTAAGAAACAAAACAATTAAAATATTTACAAATTCAGATAATCATTTCCCAAAATAAATCAATACCAAACAAATTTTTAAAAAATTTCATTTAGAAATGAAAAAATTAAGTTTTACCAGCTTCTGCCCTAATTAACAGGCTTTATTTTATGAAGTTGAAAGAACAACTTAGAATCAAATTTAAAATTTGTTCTAATTCAATTAACAAAACATTATATAAGCCTAACTCTATGATTGCATATAAAAACAAAACTCATTAAAGATTTATAATTAATTCAAAATGAAGCAAAAAACAAAAATCTTGACTTACACAGATAGTCATCATCTTCAGGAATAGCTAAAGACATATAACTTGTGCTTCTAGACTTCCTCAATGGGTATGCATGAATTTCTTCCTCTCTTTCACTTTCTTTCTTTGTCTGTCTGGTTTTTGGCTGTAAAAATAAATTATAATAATTTTCAAAGTAAGAAAAATTCAGATGAGTTCAAATATTTTTGTTCAATAAATACTGTTACTAATTATTGTTTTCAATAACTACTCCATCCAAACCTTTAGAATGACAGCCAGGGTTTGCACAACCATAGTGAAAAACAAAATAACATTTAATATTATATATTCTCCATATTCATAGTCTTTTGTAACTAAAAAACCTTAGAACAAGAGCTTACCACTGCTTTTGGCACCTGTTTAAATTTGACATTTTCGGTAGATTTATTAGATATAAATACTGGAAACAGTTTCTTTTTTTGGCCTAAAAAAAATTAGGGGGATATTAGCATTCTATTTGCAATATAAAGAACAGAATAGAATACAAACTAGATGAATGTAGTAACGCAAAATAATTGATAAGATTTGAACATTAAATAGCAGAAAAACATACGAGTCTTCTTTCATGATGTAGGTTTATGTGTTATCTTTTGGTAATTGTAATATTTTTTAATGCTTTAAAAAAAAAATTAATACATATTTTTTTGATGAATATACACAAGCAAATTTCTATTAACAGTGTAGTGCTTTTCTTTTTACTACTATGAAAAAGCATCATGCTTAAACATGCATAGTATAACTACAAAAAAAAAGAAAACCTGATCCATTTTGAGATCTCTCTAGATCTGGTGTCCACTCTGAGTCAGAGCTTTCAGAGTCTGAAACTTCTACAATTTTCTTATGGTTGGGATGAATTTTTTTCCTTATCATAAACTCAGGTGGTTTTACTTTCAGACCTGAAACAAACAAGTCAAATACAATTCTTCTCATGTTAGAATCAGATAATTCATATTGCTTCAATAATTTTTTTCTTTGGAAAAAGGTTAAAGCTATTTTTAGAAAGGAAAAAAATCAATAACCTAAATTCATTAATAACCCACCTGCTAGTTTCAATGCTTCAAAGTTTTGTCTCATGCTGCTAAGATGCAATTTCTCATATTCTGGAATTTCTGCTAATTCTTCATGTTTAAAGAACTCTTTAATAGAAGAAGGCAAGGCCTCTGAACTATCTAAGTCTGGTTTCATCCTAAAAAAATGGTTTTCTCAATATGAAGTAGAATCAAGATCTGAAAAAAAAAACTACTAGAACTACATATATATACATATATATGGCGACCGATCATTTCATCTTTGGTCACTTCATCCCCAATTTAATATTTTTTCTTTTTCATTATTTAATTGTGCTGTTAAGGCTTTGACTTTAAGCCCAAATTTCATCTAATATATAAATACGATTATGTAGAATGCTTTTTAATATTTTTTTTTACATTTTATTGATGCATTTATTGTATTTCACTTTCCACTTTACATTCTGGATGAGAAATCTTATAATATATTGTAAATCTCTGTGTGTACTCAGCTATAGCGCTTCTATTGGTGTTGGATGTAATATTATAATATTCTCCTGCACATGACATAATGATCTAAGGGCAAGGTGTGGTGGAAGTAGTAGAAATCTTTTGAGAGATAACAGCGATAAGAATAATTATGACCAGCATGGTTGATAACTTATCATCAAGGTGTAGTGGAAGAATTGATGTTGGATGTGATATTATAATATTATTCTGCGCATAACATAATGATCTAAGGCCAAGGTGTGGTGGAAATAGTAGAAATCCTGACAACCATCTTTTATTTTATTTTATTTTTAATCACTCGTTTTTGAAAATGGGCATGTCATTTTTAGCCTTCAAATAAGGTTTTATTTTTCTAATAAAGGCTGACTTCCCCCATCCTCAGGTTATCATGTCGCATTCATAAGTTTTGCTTTAGTTCTTTTTAAACATCTAAGTTATGAATTGTGTTATAGGAATTTATCGGTATATATTTCATATTTCTATCGAGTTTTCCTTTCCTTTTTGTTGTAAGAAAATCATAATTTAATACAGACACCCTATTAATTACTTTTTTTTGCATGAAATCAAACAACTTGGCTTAGGAATCAAATAAACCAGCTCCAAAAACAGAATAAATTTTGGCAGTCTCATTAGTATTATAGACTTAGCCAACCAAAAAATAAAGTCTTAACCCTAGGAAGAGGTAAAGTCATCCTGGTAACATCCAGGGGGAAAAAAACCTGACTTACAAGTTTTAAATTCTTTTTTCTTACATGAAAAGACACTTAGCTAAATGGAAGCAAATTGGGTCAGAATTATTGGAAAATAGACACGCACATTAATATACAGCATGCTAGTTTCATATTAATTATCAAAATAAAGATGTAATGACCACAAAAACATCAAGTTCTTTGGATTCATGTAATGTCCAGAATAAATAAATTAGGCTACTCTAGACTATATTACGGTACATCATATGTAATCGTAGTCATCATAGATTATATGATAGATGCTAGATCTAGATCGTATCATGACTCACTGACTAGAGTCTGACTACTGCTGTACACTGTAGACCAGCGGTTCTCAACCTTTTTGGCTTAGTGACCCTTTTTACAGTTCTTAACTATGCGGCGAACTCCAACCGTAATTTCTTTATTGGTCATATGTAAAGAAATAGTAATCCTAATGTACATATATATGTTATATGTATTGCCAAAGTTTTATGTTTTATCACTAAACATACGTAATTATATTTTTGTTATATATATTAATATATTGCTCTTATAACTCAAAAAAAAAATCAAATAGTATCTTTGACTTGCATTTATCTATCTATTTCTCATTCATCATATCATGTTGCATACTTATGTGGGAATATGAAAAACTTGGTGTAACAATAGTTTACTACATCGCCACAATATTATAGCGTAATCATCTTCCTTTTTGATGTGTCTTCTGCATTTAGTCATTTTCTGTATTAAGACTCCATAGCCAACAGACTGTAAAACTCGTTTCATAAAAACATACTTGAAATTGATTTTGAAAAGGTGCAAATTGGGATTTATCTATTGGCTACCAAAGCTTATTAGGCTCTCCCCCAAATAAATAATATCTGGATTTATTAATGACCTTTTATCTCAAAATAGCTAGACCGTAGACCTAAATAAGTACTGGTACGGTAATGTGTCGGTAATGCGTTACTGCACTTAGCAGCATCAATTTCTCTGTCTTAACATGGCGTAAAAAGAAAATGATATAATTTTATTATAAATACAAAAAAATATAACCCTAACCCTAACCGATTACAACACTTTTCAAACACCATACTTTTCTCAAAATTCTAAGATTATAACATTTTTAAAGCACCATACTTCTCGTGTGTTCGATAGTTTCTTAATATGTTCGATAAGATAAGATAACAGTAAAACGATGTTCGATAATTTAAGCTTTTGAAAGCATCGACCTTACCCACTTTAACATCAAATATAAGTTTAACTACGAGTAGTAATAGAATAAAACATGTCTACTTTGTAAGAAAAATGGATGACGAGTGCATAGATACAATCAGTTTTTTTCTAGGTCTAATTTTTACGGAGATACACAAATTCAAACATAAAAAATGTCGGCGACTGAGCTTAACTTGTTCGATAAACGTAAGTTACTCTCTGTCTCTATACTTTAGTTTTATACTAAAATCTTATAAATCTAAATATAGAATGTAGATCTAATAATTAGGCTATTATAATATAGATATATAATTATACTAGACAGTACTAGATCTAGAGTCTATCACTATTAGATCTAGCTGATAGATCTAATGTAGATACCTTGAAATTATTTAAGAGAAATTCGAACGACAAGCCACTAAAAACTTTGTCTACGTCGCTAAATGTAAATCTAGCAGACGCGAATTAACAACAGTGCTTCCCCTTTATAGGCCCTATCTTATTTTTCTTTCTTTTTTTTTTTTTTTAAATAAGACACTAGATTTTGAGTTTAGATCTACCTAGAATCTTAGTTTGGGCCACTGAAAACTGTAAAAACAGACTCATTGGTTTCTTGAATAAGAACTGTTCTAGATCTAGATCTGGGTCTATTCTACTATTTAAGGTTTGCTTTTAATGTAACAAGAATGCGTAGACGATAAAAGGGAAAACGTATATTTCTTTTTTAAAAAGCAAAGCGAAACCCTGACTGATAGATCCATATAGGACCTAAGCCTAGAATCTAGTCATCGGCAAATACTTGAATTCATGAATCTCTTTAACCGGCATACTCGCATATTCTGAGTATTTAGCAGAACAATTAGCTTTTTTTGTTCAAGAGTGATTAATTCATATGGTGGCCTACGAGTTATTAAGCGTAGTTCGAGGAACTCTTATTGAAGCCTCGCGGAACACTAGGCCTTTGGTTCCACTAACACACTTTGGGATATATGCAATATGCATGCTGATCATGATTCTATAAAGTATAGTCGACATAGGATAGATTACTAGTAGTTAGAAACGCCCATAACCATTTATTTTTAATATTAGATCTATTCTATAGCTCAGTGATTCTCAGACTGTCTGCCACGTTTTCCATAGCATACGCCCTATTGCTAAGCTAACTGTAAACCGTTTTTGAAAATTCATCAACTTCAATTGTTTTTTCTCACTTTTTTAGTCGTATATTAAAGAAATTAAAAGTAAAACAAAGAAAACCCAAATTTAATGTAGCCTATCAGTCTGCATGAATTCACATACACATGGCTGCCTGGTCGTGCGGTTTGCGCGCTGGACTGTCGTTCGGATTTATCGACGGTCGAGGGTTCAAACTCTGCCCGCTCCCATCCCCCGTCGTCCTGCGGGAGGTTTGGACTAGGAAGTAAACTATCTTCAACTATGAAGGAACATCCGAAAACATGTAAAACAAAACAACACGCAAAACCGCCAAGTAGGCTAGTAGACTGCTTTGATAATAGAAGTTGAACATTTTCATCATCATCTTTCCTTTGCGTTACACATAGAACAAAGGACCTCAGTAAAACCGCGCCACTCTCCACGGTCTCAGTAGTTTGAACATTGGTATTCAATTTAATGGAAAATATTTCGTAAAATGTTGTACATGTTACAGTCTCATCTCTTTTGGCTATTTATCCCTATTTAGGTAAATCCCGGGGAGTGTGTGGCTGAGTGATCATAATCGCATGGCTATCAAGAATGCTTGAGTTCGAATCCCAAATCGAGCTGAGTTGTGTTTACAGAGAATCTAATGGCAGCACAGAAAGCCTCTCTCGGTTAGCCCCTCCCCTCCCCCCCCCCACTTGACACTAAAGAGATTGAACCAGATGGTTCGGATTATGCTGAAAGATTCGTTTCATAAAAGCAAATAAAAACGTTCTCGGCCACCTAGTCTAGAACCCAGATTTAAAATATTTATTGGAAATTTTCTATTAAATCATTGTATCCTAGAACGCACATTGGTGGATTCTTTAGACTGTAAAATGTTTACATATATCAAATCTAGCTTGTTTTTATTTCAAAATCATCATGAGTTGACCCTTGGACTACTCCTTAGGTGATGTGGCGCAAGGAGCAGCTAAAGATTTCCACTTCTGTGTTTGTGGCCACGAGATTATCAAGAGAGAGGCGGCCCTGTTTCATGTTGCTGGAGAAACATTGCTGCTGATGACCATATCTTTCAAATACTCTGAAAGACACAAAGATAAACTCACATTCCTCGTCCCATATGCTAGGACAAATGTGTACAAATACTCCTTCTTCCGTAGCGCTATTAGAGCCTGAGCTAGTTAGGTAAACCAGTGACTTGGCAGAATTTAGGTCATTTGTTCAAATTTGTCCTAGGATATGGGATGAGGAATTTGCCTTTATCTTTGTGTCTTTCTGAGTATTTTATTAAATTTTATATTTGAAGAATAGAAACTAATAACATTTACATCATCTGCCCTATCGTGTCACAATTTCAGAGTCCATATATTCACAAAGAACAATGTAGAAAAAAAGAGAGATAGAGATTAACAAAATGTTCCTAGAATTGGTAAGTGAGATTAAGAATATTTTAAGTTGTTTTGTAAGGAATCCTATTAAACCCTTTAAGCTGCTTAATAGAAGCTTAGAAATCCAGCAGAATTCTTTATATTACTTGGCAGAATTTAAGTCATTGATTAAGATGCATGACTAGACTGACACGAGTAGTACGTAATCATCTTTTTTGAATTAATGTCTGTATTTTATAAGATAAGATAATTTGTTTCAATTATTGTCAAGACTCCTTTCCTCTCTAACTTACGTATGTGTACTCCAATGCTGATTACTAAATGTACCCAAGTACTGGGCAATACCACAACGACACATACAACGACAGATAAAGATGCAGAATGCCAACTCACAGACATATAACATGTTTATTACATACTCTGTACTATAATACAGAATCAGTTCAGACAATTGAAATATCCAGTATCAATTAAAAAATATATCAGCTTAATATTCCATAGACTGAATAGTGACAACACAGAAAAATAATTAGAGTCTACACCTCGACTCTATCTATATCCAAAAGCCCAACTGTCCTGGACTAGGAATAAAACCACACTGCCTTATTATGAGTTACATTATATTCAACAAAAACATCTCACCAAGTAAAACAATCCAAAACAATAACAGTTTTGAAGTCAACAACCTGAATAGCACCCCCCCCCTTCTCCTCTACAGTTAACAGGAGACCCAGGCTGACCAGAACTCAGTCCTGACAATTATCATTTTTAGTTGCTATATCTACTTGTGACCGTGCAAGTGTGACAATAATTGGTTTATTTAGTCAAATGGGAACTAGTATAGGGATATCATTCAAACTATAACCGACAGATGTCACAGATTAGTAGAACAAGATCTCCTTTATTGTCTTAATACTACACAGGCACAATGTATACTGGCAAGAATGTCGTAACTAAAGTAAATAAAGATGATATGATACTAACGATGATGTAATACTAAAGATGATATAATACTAAAGATGATATAATACTAAAGATGATATAATACTAAAAATGATATAATACTAAAGATGATGTAATACTAAAGATGATATAATACTAAAGATGATATAATACTAAAGATGATGTAATACTAAAGATGATATAATACTAAAGATGATGTAATACTAAAGATGATATAATACTAAAGATGATGTAATACTAAAGATGATGTTATACTAAAGATGATGTAATACTAAAGATGATGTAATACTAAAGATGATATAATACTAAAGATGATGTAATACTAAAAATGATATAATACTAAAGATGATATAATACTAAAGATGATATAATACTGTTCTTCTGTAAATCTGAGTCTATAGTTCAAACAAATTATTTTATAATTTCATCTAAGATGCTCAATGAATTGCAGACGACAAAATTTGCACACAAAAAATCTTATATGGCGGCAGACGTTTTCCAGAAGCGACCTACGCAACTGTAGTTAAGTTCACTCGTTAATGTGCCACTATGAAAATGTCCCCCTTTAAACCCCACACAATGAACCATGGCGCCACTGCTCCCTGGGCATGTTCCTGTAGTGTAAGTCAGCTGTGTGAAGTCATAGTCGTCGTTAAACTCAGCCACCTGAGTATTATCTGTCCACTGACCGATAGAGACATATTTAGGACACCCATGTGGATGGGATACAATAAAGTTAAACTTGTTTTCTTGTCTGTGTGTGTATCTGTTCAAAACTTTATCCCTGAGAGCGAACCAGTGTTCATCCATTGTGCAAAGTTTGTTTCCCAGAGTCGCATCACAGGTGATATACTTGAGTTGGCACCTGTCTCTCTCAATGTTAATGTAATCCACTTTCAGTTTATCCATTGTGACCAAGGGACTATCATCCTCGTCAAAAAACAACCGAACACTGGTGTGGCTGGCCTCGATTTCATCGAAAACCACATGCGTGGCTGTGTGGACAAATACTTCCCACCAGACGTTGCTGGGTCGGTCGGAGTTTTGGCACTTGTCACAGGGACACGTTTTATATTCTGTGTCCGGCTTATGACCCAGAACGTTGTAGATATTTCTGCTAATGTCATGTTCAAAGCCATCAATGTACTTGACAACTCCCACAATCCCACTTCCTGATCGTGCGGTGGTGCTGCCTATTTGATTCCAAAATGGATACGGCTTTTCAGTGTTTGGCCAAAACCCAGGCCTGCTGTGACTGACTTTTGTCACATTGATTCTGACAGTCAAGTCAGCAGTGACCTTGATTAGTTCATACAAATCATTGTCACGGTGTCCAACTGGTAAATCTGATATTCTGAATGTTGAAATTGGAATAAAACCCAAGTGACCAGGGTTCTTCTGACAGTCAGCATAATGGCACTTGAGATTCGCTTCATTCCCATCATACACTTGCGTCTCGTGGTCACCTAGACATGAGAAAAAAATATAGGTACGTGCTGTTGATCATAATAATTAATAATTAATTTTCAAAAATTTGATGCTTACCGTAAAAGCGTTTTTCATTTCTGTCCATGCATTTAGATGCTTTAAATCAGTGTTTCCCAAACTGTGTCTGTGTGTTCCACGAACTACTGGAATAATTAACTAGTACCACACCACGTGAATTAATCACTCTTAAAAGTAAGCAAGTGTTCCACTAAAAACTTTGAATGTGCGAAATGTTCCAATAAGGAAAACATTTGGGAAACATTCCTTTAAATTATAGTAGTCTGCAAG
This sequence comes from Biomphalaria sudanica, assembly GCA_036873155.1. Lineage (NCBI taxonomy): Eukaryota > Metazoa > Mollusca > Gastropoda > Planorbidae > Biomphalaria > Biomphalaria sudanica. The sequence continues at coordinate 2,024,709 of JAZGLO010000050.1, read as the reverse complement.
AGACATGATAACCTCTTGATAAAGTCTATAAGGGATCTGGCAGACTGTGTATACTGGAATGACTCTTACAGAGATAATAATGTTTAGAGTAGCGTTGTAGCTCATAGTATAAAATGGATCTATGTTCTAATTAAAGACACAAGTATGAAAAAAACTTGGTCATTGTCACAGCCTAGTTTTGTTATAGGCGTGATGACGCGAATGTCTCTGTGTTGTAGATATCTCTACAATGTTCTTTGCTGATAACTAAATACTTTCACTCGCGCACTAGATTTGCCAGTGCGTGAGAACACTAATATACTGAACTCTTTGACCACAATACTTATAATAATTAATGGACTCACTTGTAGCAGACATGGTTTTTATTACATAAAATAATGAATCATAATATATTGGCGACTTCAGCCATCACAAAATACATCCAAGAAAATTAGTCCTGAATACAAATCAATTCAATGACACTCTACTTGTACATTAATATCCAAAACACTCCTCTCTTACCAGAGTCTATAAATCAACTGACTGTCCACCTCGTGGTCAGCTTCCGCCCAAAAAAAACAAAATCTCGTGCGAATCGTGCACGGAATGGTTCAGTGATTACTAGTCACAAAATATTACAGGGGTTCTAAAACTGACGTGACAGTCATCTTAATTTACATACGTGATTTGTTTCTATATTTGTCTAACGACTCGAGCCTTTTTATCATTTTTACAAAGCTTATATCAACTCACTTGGTCTGTCTGTCAATCTGTCTGGTCAAAAACGTTTTTTGACAGGTTATTTCTCCCCACCCATTCTATGGGTCAAGCTGAAACGCTAGAAGCATGAAATAGCGCTGAACAAAACACAGATTTATTATTGTTTGCCTATATCGATTACACATTTATTTACATGACTGATCCAAACTATTTGATTCAACTCATTTATTGGCCTCATTAAGTCGTAGAACGACTAAGGTTTATCTCGAATACTTTTTTATATGGTTTAATATAAGCTTTGTTGGTTTTTTTTTTTAAGTATTTTTTTATAATTTTTTTTTCTTGCTTCTCTTTGTTTAAAAAACTAAGAGCCCCAAAACAAACAGATCAATCTTGAGCTTAATTTTCTCAACCCAAGGAGTTAAGTTCAAAATCTCTAAATTAATTCGTAAAAGTATCTTAAGACCTTCAGTACTGAAAATCTTTCATGTAAAATGTTTTTCACGCACTTTAAAAATTAAAACATGATGTTTACACGTTTTTGTACCTCATTTGAAATTACAATCACTTGTGATTATCAGAATATTTGACTTGCACGCGGACAGAGCACCTGGCAATCTATCCAGGAACTTAGGCTTAAAAAAACACAGAAAACTTTTTCTCAAGGAATAATAAAAAAAAAAGTACAGGTTAAATATCAACTCAACTATTCACTGCATTTTGTCGGTGGAGCCCAGTGACTGGTCAGAATTAAGAAAACAGATCAATCTGTGAATCTCAAAATCCCACTTCATGGATCCCTAATGAAATTCGGTAACTGTAGTTTTGATTTAGTTTTTTTTTTTTTTTTTTTTGGGGGGGGGGGTCAACCTCATGGATTTCGTAACTGTAGTTTTGCTTTAGTTTTCATTTGGAGGAAGTGAAAAGTGGGGGGGGGGGGACGGTTTGGACATCAAAATCTTCACCCTGCAGATTGATAACTATAGTTTTGTCCGAGAGTCCACCCATTGCACGGGCGGGGTTGCAAAAGAGTCCCCATAAACCTGTCACACATCCATGCGCTATTCCTCAAAGGGACCGTTACATAAATGGCAAGTCCCCCACGGTTAGCTTGGTATAACGAAGGAAAATGGCGGAGGCTCCCGGTGCCCTCGGCCTTGTGCAGCCAAGCATGTGTCGGGGGCCAAAGGCATTGGAAACAGCAATGCTTTACATAGGCATTGACTCGGGTCTCTCTCAAACAGAACTGTGTTCCCACAGGTTTTTTTTTTTTTTTTTTTTTACTGTTTGGCGTCCAAACAGGGTTTTTTTTCAAACTTTGAGCTCCAACAACCTTCAGCTCAGCTCATCAGACGATCAAACGGTAGGAAAAGAGATCAGTGTGTAAAATATCTCACAAGTGGGTTTTCATTTTGAGGGGTGTGGGGTTGAACTCTGAACCCTCTCTCAGGCTGCGCCCATGTAAAGGAAAATTGTCTGTTTACTTAATATCGTTTGGCTTTTTCTGTAAGTAATTTTTATAAAGCCGCGGATTCGAAGTATGGATTTTGTCCTATTGATAAAGTGTATTGCAGTTAACAGCGGTGAAAGACAAATATGTTCACATTTTAGACCAATGCTTGCCGGACTGAGGACACCATACCTACAAGCAAAAAAATATCCTTTAAAATAAAAAGGCAAAGCTTATTTCAAGGGGAAGAACTCCCCCTTTAAAATTATATCTATAAAAATATAAGTTATTTCCTTTATTATGAATTACCATTTGTTAATTGACTATTGTTTTTTTTTCTTTTGTTTTGATTCAGGTTTTGTTAGGGTTAGGGTTAGGTTTAGGTAATGAATTGACTAGTCGGTTATTTTTATTTTTTAAAATTTATTCATGTCTTATCTTAAAAGCTATGTCTTAAAAAGTGGGAAGCGTGGTCGAGAGGCTAAGTGCGCTTGAACTTAGCTTGGCTTGGCTACCTAGAAGGGGGCTCGAGGTTCGACGCCCGACTCGGGCAGAGTTGTGTTTACTGAGCGCCTAAAGGCAGCACGGAAAACCAACTCCTAGATACCCCCTCTCCCTCACTGGTCCACAAATGAGATTGGACCAAAGTGCTCTGAGCATGCTTTAAGCATGAAAGTAGCGCTATATAAAAGCTATAAATATATATCTATGCACAATGAATAATTGTGCGAAGTTTCAGCTTGATTCGAGAATGGGTGTGGGAGAAATGACGTGTACACACTTTTTTTACCAGACAGACAGAGATTGAGTTGATATACGCTTTGTAATAAGGAGGACATCTAATCCGTTTGCAGAAGGTCTGACAAGGCACTCTAATAACTTGCCTGACAATACACGAATGCAGAAAGTATGGTACAATGCATAGCGGCTGAGTGACATAGCCTATAAAAGTAGTAAAGTGCTCCTTTCAGTCTTTGCGATCTACAAAGCTGATGATTTACGAGGGTATTATGTGGCCAGCACAACAACCACCCGCCTTTACATATTAACACAAATAATGAACACTTCTGGCGTGTCACTAGTTTAAAAAAACGAAGTCATAACAAAGCTTTACTGTACTGTAAACATCTACTTACCATACAGAATAGATTTCTTTACGGGCGTAACATTCATTTCACCAATTTAACTTCCTGTAATAATAATGATTTGTAAAATAAAACAAAATAACAACTTATTTTAGATATTTTATACACAAAGTAAATCTACAACATTTTATAGAAAATAAAAACAAGAAAAGAAATAGCAAAGATTACTAACAGTTAAGAACGCCAATGCAATGTACAGTAAATATAGTTGCTTTTAATCTTTTATTTTATTTTTAAACAAATGGGAATTCCCCTTTTTTCTACATTTAGTTTACATTGCTACAAGCGGTTTATTGAGGATACTGAAGTCAGCCTTAGTCAACGACACCTTCGATATAGTCACGACGGTCATGGTGTAACACATCTCTTCATTGACCATCGATTTCTACGTCATTGATTCCAGTTTTTCTCGGGGAAATATGCTTGACAAGTGGTTCGATTTATATTATTTGTCAGGTACAATTTGCTTCAAATTAGATCTAGTAAGATTGATCTAAAAATATCCTAACGGAAAACTTTAATCTTCCCTTTAAAGTTAGAAACGGAACAAAACAATGCAGGGTCAATCTTGTTTACATTCTTAAATTGACGGATAGACGTGAGCTCAAAGTAATATTTGACACATTAGCCGCAAGTGTTGGTGGTATACACTCTAGACCAGTGGTTCACAAATTTTTTGATTAACGGGACTTCGCACATTCTGAGTATTTAGCGAAACACTTTGCTTACTTTTTAGAAAGATTAATTCACGTGGTGGCCTACTAGATAGAAAATACGAAAAACATGCATATATGTGATAAAATTATTGCTGATAACCTACTTCCACGATCGGCCCACAAACTACGACTCCATGATAGCGAATTAGGAAAACCATATTTCTACCTCTTACCCAAGATTCACAAACTTAACAACCCCGGCAGACCTATTGTCTCCGCTTGTTCCTGCCCCACTGAACTTATCTCCCGCTTTCTGGACACAATCTTTCAACCTATAGTCGAAAAGTTACCTACGTTCATTAAAGATACCAACCACGCCCTGTTAACACTAGCAAAAGTCATACTACAACCTGACAAAGAATACATACTCTTCCTCCTAGATGTCAGCTCCCTTTACACTTCCATCCCACATGCTGATGGCCTTAAAGCCATCCGTTACTTTTTTGATATACCAGAAAACAAACACAAATCTATATCCACTGACATTCTAGTTCGCCTTACGGAGCTTGTACTAACTCTCAACTCCTTCGAGTTTAATGGGCAATTTTTCGACCAAATCAGCGGAGTAGCTATGGGTACGGCATTCGGTCCTTCTTATGCCTGCCTATTTATGGGCTTCTTAGAACTCAACATTTGTTCATCCTACACCGGCCCCATGCCCGAATTTTATAGGAGATACATTGATGATGGCCTAGGCATAACATCTCTGACAGAGAATGAACTTATCCAATTTATTGAGTTCACTAACAACTTCAATCCCGCCATTCGTTTCACTTACACCATTTCCAGAACTAGAGTGAACTTCTTAGACATAGAAATAAACATAACCCGAAATTCTCTGTCTACATCCTGCCATTACAAAGACACTGACAGCCATAGCTATCTCCTATACTCGTCATCCCATCCACCATCCTGTAAAGATTCTATCCCCTACTCCCAACTTCTACGTATCCGCCGCCTTTGCCAAGATGACAATGACTTCACTGAAAAAGCAACTGAAATGATAGAGTTTTTCTTGCGTCGTGGCTACCCTCAGGCTATTTTAGACAAAGCCTTATCGCGAGTGGAGAATCTTAAAAGAGAACAAGCTTTCAAGAAAAAAACGACATCTAGCAATGATGGGAGGCCCAAATTGATATTAACCTATCATCCTCACAATGTGAAAGCAAAAAACATCTTTCTCAAAAACCTGAACATTCTCCTAGCCGATGAACATACTCGCGACGTCTTTTCATCCCCACCTCTTGTAGTATTCAGGCGAGACCAAAACCTACAAGACATATTAGTACACACTAAACTCCACAACATTTCAAGTGAACCTGGCACTTGGCCATGTAAGCGACGTAATTGTCAGACCTGCAAACACACACTCGCCACCCCCACCATCACCTGTCCTAAAAGTACCATCAAGATAAGTGGCAAATTTAACTGTAATAGTAGAGGAGTCATATATGCTATAATATGCTCAAGGTGTCAGATGGTTTATATTGGAAACACAGGCAGGACCTTAAAAACACGACTCCAAGAACACCTTAGAGACATTCGTAACTTCGCTACTAAGCCCGTCTCTATCCATTTCAATAACACACATCATAGGGGTACCACCGACCTCCTCGTCACTGCCATACAACAATGCAACGACAAAAACACCCGTCTGCAGATCGAAAACAAACTTATTTACATGTCAGGCACCCTCCAACCTAACGGGATCAACAACCAGCACACTTTTATTTAATAAGCGATGGGCACTAACACTACGGTACCCCCTTTTCCCATTCATCTTTGCCTGACATCTCCGCCCCCTTCCGTTTTCCCGCGCTTTTACACCAGCGCAGCTCATTTCTTTTCTGCCTCGATAGAGAACAACATCGGACAGATAAGTTAACTTAAGACTATTTTGTGTTAATTGTTTTTTATTTTTTGTTTGTTTTGTAGCTGAAGAAGGCCTCGTGGCCCAAACGTCCTTTGTTTTACTTGGTCCGGCAGGGTCACATATATGCATGTTTTTCGTATTTTCTATACAGTCGTTTACCCCTGCAGCAGTAAATCTTTGTTTTTTTGGCCTACTAGATCTAGTAAATTATTCCAGTAGTTCGTGTAACACCTATTAAGGCCCCGCAAAACACAAGGGTTCCTCGGAGCACAGTTTGGGAAACACTGCTCTATACCATCGACTCCATTGTCCCGGGTACGAATCCTGCCCGCCGCCGTGCGGGACGTTTGAGATGGAATATAGCTTACGTTTTATCAATGCTGTACGAAAGATAGAAACTAACACTTAACCCGAGAATTTGACTTTCTTGCAACTTAAGAAGTTGCTTAGAGAGTAACTGATGGGAAGACAACAGACAAAGGTGAAGGTGAAGCCTTTAAATGAAATGAGATTTAAAAAAAAATTAATATAAATGTCACCGCTATAAAAACAGGACTTCAAAACCAATTAGTCTAGTAATGTGACGTATATAACACTTAAGCCTAAACAAGTTGACAATAGCCAAAAGTAAAAAATGTAAATAGCCTAATGTTTATAAGGATATGTTTTGACGATAACATTTTGTCATAATTTTATGATTAGAAACAACAGAACCTTTTTTAAAAACTTGTTTTAGATCGAAGCAGGACATTTTGGATCTGCGCCTAAGCGTCGCTTACCGGATTTGGATGTTTTTTCAGAATTAAAATAATTATATCATGGACCCAACCTTCCGAAGGACGGCGGAAGATGGCGGCTGGCAAGACTTAAACCCTGGACCTTTCACGACAGTCCAAAGCGCATAGGCTACCACATGACTAGAACCTGGTTGCATGCGGCTCCCGAACGGGACAGCTGGAGGTTTCGGGATACACATTTGTGATCCAAAAGAAAATCCGCTGCCGAGGACAGACGTAGACGGCGAAAAGAAAATCTAAATCGACCACCGGCGGACAATGGTTATGCCTACGCTAGGTGTGGCAAAATATGTAGGTCACAGCTGGGGCTGCGTAGCCACGAGAAACACCGCATTCCTTAATAATCTTCGGATTCGAAGACAAACGTAAGCAGCATTAGTACTAATGAACCCAATACAAGTCAAAGGCTTCTTCTTCGTTCTCATTGTTATGTTGGAGCATTCAGATGACTAGACCAATATATGAGATGAACTGCACAGTGGTTTCCAAATCAGGGAGCTCTCCATATAGTTTTTTTTCTATTGGGGTGTTTAGGAAGCCAGTGTCTTATACGGGACTCTTGGTAAAGAGAGCAGTTTTGGAGGACGTGGTCGGCATTCTCTGGTGATACTCCACATGGGCAGATTTCACTGGTTCCAATTTTGAGCTTTTGTGTTTTTAACCTACCCAAATCGCCGCAGGACGAGCGTTCAACCGTGACTGTACACGCCAGTTCGGCAAGGACCAGTGTCGTGAATATCACGGCGAAAAGGTTCAACAGTCTTTCTGACACACTCGCTCTTATAAAGTGTCTCTCCTGGCCTACTCGAACTTTATTGACCACTCCAGTTGATGACTTTCGCAGTGACTTGCGTGCGTAATATTTACGACATTAGTCCTTGCCGAACTGGCGTGTACTGTCACGGTTGAACGCTCGTTCTGCGCTGGACTTTGGCGATTTGGGTAGGCTAAAAACACACAGCACTACCCCCATCTGTATCACCACCAGGTTTACAACAATATTTTACCATGTAATCAAGAAACGTGAGCACCCTAAAGGTTTCCCCAGTCTGAATGTGCGACTTGAATAGAGGTATTGTAATAGTAAACTAAAGCTCTCCTTTCAGACCTTGCGATGATGATGTTAAGGTCATTTGTTTTTGTGGCCAACTGTTAACGAGCAGGGTGTCATGTGACCAGCACAACGACCAACCGCCTTTACTTTTCCCAACTTAAGTCATTAAAGTTGGGTGGACTCCGGGGGGGGGGGGTTCTGAAAATCCCGAAATTCAAAATCCCAGTCTTCACCAAGATTCGAACCCAGGTCAAGTAGCCAAGCGCCTAATCACTCTGGCATCTCGATCCCATTGTAATAAATAGAATTGGGAAATCCTAGACCACCGTTAACTTCATAACTGAGAAATCGATTTTAAAAAAAACGCAACAACTTTAATGCAATAACTCTATCCAGAACTGTACGACGATAAAACGAGCTAATATTATGGTCTAAACTAACCACAGATTGTGACGTTCAGGTCTCCTCTATGGCCATCCACATGGGTATGCTGAATAGTACTGGACAGTTTAAGTCTAGTGATGTTGTAAGAAACGACCTGCACATATCCAGGCAGCGGTGGTGCTAGGATCTACTGAGTGGGGCTCAAGTCCAGCCATAGCCACAGCGGAACTCTCTTCACGAGGATCAATGATATGATATTTTGGCACAATTAAGGCTATGTAATGCCCAAATCCCTCAAAGGTTACTTTCCCATTATAGTTAAAGAGCTAAATGTTATACAGCTAAGTTATTAAAAGTAAGCTCCATTCGTAGTTCAAATAGTAAAACTTTATATAATTTAGTACAAATCTGTTGTAAATATATATTTTCAATTACTTTGCCCAATGTCATATCAAATTTTCGTGGTCAACCCCCACCTCCCGGTTAAAGCCCAGTATTTTCCCAGGGTCGACATAACCAAACATTATTTTTAAGTTGTCTGCTCCAAAATATTTCACTTTGATATCCTGATATCTGGGGCGATCAAGGAGATGTTCCACGGTGAAATGTTGGTCTTCAGCGAAATACTACTATTTAGATTGTCTCATTTTCCTTCTGCATTCTCCATTAACATGCTGATAACATTCAGATAACTAGTCCTATTTCTTTTGCGTTCTAATCATCATGTTGGACTATTCAGATTACCAGTCCTTTACCCGGGTAGGCCTATTTCATATGGATGGCAAGTGGGCGTGAAAAATATTTAGATCAGTGTTGTTTTAATTATTGTTCTTGGTTTGGTTTTTTTTTTTTGCATATCAGCACAATTCAGGTCATGTTGTGCCCATAATCTCTCAAGGGTTACTTTCCCTAAGTATTGTTCTGCAGTCCCTCAAGAACCACTCTCCCTCCACACAACAAAGGCCAAATTCCATACAGTCAAATCATTAAAATCAAGGTCTATTCACAGTTATCTCTCAACGAACGAGAGTCCAGAGTGCATACCAAATGACCAGGCAGGCACACACATTCTGAAAGTAATTGAACATATGAAGTTTAGAAAGAAGGTAATTGAACATATAAAGTTCAGAAAGAAGGTAATTGAACATATGAAGTTCAGAAAGAAGGTAATTGAACATATGAAGTTCAGAAAGAAGGTAATTGAACATATGAAGTTCAGAAAGAAGGTAATTGAACATATAAAGTTCATAAAGAAGGTAATTGATCATATAAAGTTCAGAAAGAAGGTAATTGAACATATGAAGTTCAGAAAGAAGGTAATTGAACATATGAAGTTCAGAAAGAAGGTAATTGAACATATGAAGTTCAGAAAGAAGGTAATTGAACATATAAAGTTCAGAAAGAAGGTAATTGAACATATAAAGTTCAGAAAGAAGGTAATTGAACATATGAAGTTCAGAAAGAAGGTAATTGAACACGGAGCCTCAATTTGTGTCTATTGTTCTTCAGAGTTGTATGTATTTCTCCTAATCATGTATCTAATCTGGCTTTCTTCGAGTCGTATCACATCACTGTTTATGTCTGAGAAACAAAATCGTTCTGTAAGTTGTATTCTACAAGCTGTACAGTACCGCGAGGGACGGACTGGCTGTCAAAATCGGCCCGGGCATTTTAATACCTTTTGGCCCATAACTTGTATATCATATGATGGACTTCCAATTCTAGCTGTTCTAAAAATCATTTGGTTAAATTTGATAATGCATCGATAACTGAACGCATGCATACAGTGAACACTATATCTTTATAAGAAATAGAGGCTTTATGCCTATGTGTGTAGCCTACGGGAGGTTTGGACTAGGAAGTAAATTATCTTCAACTCTGAATGAACATCCGAAACATGTCAAACATTTTACAAACATATAGGCCTATTGTGTGTTACGGCCAAAGCCCGTACTTGATAAGTTCAAGATCGTTAACTGGCCGTTATCGCTTGACAGTATGTTGCTCTGAAATAGCATTATGCGAGCATCATTAACTCTTTCTCTCCGTAATTATTTACCACATGTTGATGGAATCAACGTTGGTATCGTCTGTTAGGAGAGAAAGAGTGAATGCTTATAGCAATGTATCTTCCTATCCAATCTTCAAAAAAGAAGATAATTACTTCCTACGCGTATCCGACTTTGGCTTATGTTTAGACATGCATGTTAATTAGCAAGTGTTTCAGGGAGAAGAAAAACGCAAAGTTGGCATCACATAGATTTATTTATAGTTTCGCTCTTTTGTTGCAGTTCAAAACATTTCGTATGTTCTAAAAGTCGTACCTTTACAGCTTAACTCCCTTGTTGATAAATAAATAAGAAACAAAGCCAAATGTTACTGTAACAAAGATTATTTTTTTTTACATTTGGTCAAATCTATCAATATTTGATACAGTCTGCTGTATTATGTAAGATAAGATAAGATAGAGAACTAAAAGCTATTTAGCACAAATCATATACAATTAGAAACTAATTGTGTGTTTCATAATCAATATATATATATATATATATATATATATATAATATTGCATTACTGTAGGCCTATAATCTATAGGTATATATAATTCCTTGCATGCAGCAAACATATAAGTTTATTAGGTATAAAAGCTTTTTTTTTATTGTTAGAGTGGATCTACTAAAACTTAATTACATGACTTATCCAATCATTATTGACACAACTATGCTTAATAAATGTTTATATATATATATATATATATATATATATATATATTTTTAAATATTTTCTTATTTAATTTTCCTCTCTATTACTGAAGGACTTGTGATAGGCAGAAATTTGTATCAAAATCCTTTAAGAATAAAAAAAAACCATTAATTATGAAATTAATTATTATAATTAATAATTAATATTAATAATTATAACTATAAAAAGGAAAGCAATGATTTATTAAATTTAAACTAAATTAAATTTACACTAATTACATGCTTTGACATTAGATGATAATACCGGACCCACTGTAATTTAAATTATTTGCTAATGTCCCAGAATGCACTGGTTGATATGGGCAAGTGTCATATCCAACTATGTTGACATAAGCACCACTACTCCCTGGACATGTGCTGGTCGTATAGGAAAACTTGCAGACAAAGTTGGTCACATGGTACTTCTCCACCCATCGACCTATACTAATATGTTTTGGGCATCCATGTGGATGGGACACTATGAATGTCAGTTTATGAATGTCTCTGGTCTGTTTATATTTGTTGTGTACTTTACGCCACAAGACATCAAGACGTGTTTTAATATCGTAGACCTTGCTGCCTAGATCTGTATCGCAGGTAACACAAGCTAGATAGCACTGGTCTCTTTTCAAGTAGGAGTCATAAACGCTGACATTTCCTAGAGTGATCACTGGACTGTCTTGTCTATCATAAAACAATCTAAATTTTGTGTGACTAGCTTCAGCCCTGTCGTAAACCACATGTGTAGCTGTCTGCACTATAATTTCCCACCAGACTTTGTTAGGTCCATCAGACTGAAGACATTTTTGACAAGGACAAGATTTGTATTCTGTGATTTGACTCACCCTTCCACTTCCTGTCCGCAAGATATCCTTTCCTCTAATGCTGTAAAAAGGATAGGCATAGTTTTTATCTGGCCAGAACTCAGGTCGATCCTCACTGGTCAATCGAACATCCACTCTGACAGTCAGGTCAGCTACAGCTTTGATTAGATCATAGAGATCATGGTCATGGTACCCTTCAGGTAAATGTTCCAATTTGAATGTTTCCACAGGTATAAACTTTACATGACCTGGATTCTTTTTACAACCTATAAGGTGCTTGTGTAAATCAGCTTCTCCACCTTCAGAGGACTGAGTTTCACAACCACCTAAACCAAAAAAAAAAAAAAAAAAAAAAAACGAACAATTTAACTGTAATGTCAACAACTATAAAAATACTTCCTTTCCAAGCAACTTATCTCTTTGAAAAAAAAAAGACTTCAAGCTATTTTTTTAAATATATTTCTACCATGTAGATTTTCACTTTCTATTATTAATACAAAATGATTATTTAAAAAAAAAAGTCTATGTAATAATCAGAAAGACCAGCAAATTTGAACACCTCAAGTCAATGATTATTTTTGTTAGCTAGCAATCATAAAGAGTGGCTCAACCTATGGGCCTCAGGAAGCACAGGCTAAACTATTAACAGAGGAATGACCATAGCCAAATAAACTGGACAGTATTCATTTCCTGACCCACAAATGGCAATCTACAGTCTCCCTACTTCAGAACAGGATTGACTTTGAACTCAACAGAGTAAATCTCACACATCCAACCCAGTACAAAATTGTTGAACTTTTTGAATGACCCAGATTAGTCCATCTCAAACAGAACTACTTCAGCAGAACTAACAATCTGTGTATGGCAGTGTGGAAAAGCTGCAAACAGCACACTACTTTTTCTAAGGCACAGACTGCAAAATAACGCTGGCAGCAAAAAATCTAGGTAGTAGAAGATGGACAGAAAATGTCTGGAATTAAATAAATTGTATTCACTTCTGCTAAGATTCACATATTTTTTTTTATACTTTAAGATGCTATCATCTTATATAATTCAGACGTTACTTCAAAAAAGAAGATGATTATGTCCTATGCATCATGCATTTAGTCATGCATATTAACCAATGACTTAAATTCTACCAAGTCACTGGTTTTCCTGGCTAGCTCAGGTAACCCATTCCATGCTCTAATAGCACTAAGGAAGAAGGAGTATTTGTACAAATTTGTCCTAGCATATGGGATGAGGAATGTGCCTATCAAACAACGCTTTCATCAAGAAAATATAAATCACTAAGATTGTGACAATTTTTTCCCCATTATCATAATTGTTAAAAGTAGGCACTACAATATAATTAATAAGTACTAGTGCAGTGTTTGACCTTTAATTCACTTCCATAATAATAATCTTTATTATCTAAACATAAAATCTAAAAGTCAAAAGAACTTTTTTTTTTTCTTACCATAAAGGTCCTCTAAGGTGTACTCTGGCAAGACCATGAAGACTTAACTAACACTTTCAGCTAGACAGAAAGAAACTTTCTATAACAGAGGTATGCAATCTAATGAATCTGAAACTAAAATAGTGCATAAGTATTTTATTTTTGCTGTATAGTAATTATAAAATGTTTTAAATTTCTTTTCTTTTTTTATTAAGGGAGGAGAAGGAAAGGATATTTTTTTAGTTGTTTTGCTTTTCAAACCATTCTAGCAGTGAAAACTGTACTTTCCTGTACTTAAATTCTACTTTGTCAAATAAAAATTGATTTAATGATGGATGCTGTAAAAACATACAAGATTAAATGTCAAGCATTTTGTTTGTTGTTGTTTTAAATCCTAAATGATATCAGTATTTTTATTTAATTTAGTTAGAACAATAATTTAAAAATACTGAAAAAAACAGACAATTTTGCTTTAACTAATTTTTTTTTCTTACTTTCTTTTAAAGAAATTAATTTTAAACTTTAGAGAAATATTTATTTTTTATACTGTCTTTTTGTAAAATGTTTCATATCACTGAACAAATGTGTATTTACTATGAGATCTAGAATTCAAGATCTATGTAGAAAAAAAATATATTTATAATATTTAGATAATAGATCTAGAGTCTGTCTAATGGCTGAATACAGAAAGTCTACAAATCATAGTATTCATAGATCTATCCCCCCATAGCCCACGGCAATTAAGTAGCTAAAATTGAGGACCAACAAAGGTCACTTTAAATGAGTTATATTATATATAGATCTAGATCTATAGTATACCATCGTTACCATGGAACTTATAATTTTAACCTACTAGTCTAGAGCTAGATCTAAATCTAATACTAAACCTTGATTTAGATCTTGATAGATTTGGTGTGGTATTGCAGTACCAGTATTGATATGGTATCGGTAATCATCTTTAAACTATACTAGACTTACTAGATGTATATATATATAATATAAGTCAGTCTATAAGACTATAAGTAAGCCTATAGAGTATAGACTCAGCTCATTATAGAACTATATTAACTATATAGACTATATGATGAAGTGAATATTATAATATTTATAATTCCTTTATTATAAATTTAATCTAATTCCTTTATTATAAATTTAATCTACTCGAGAGTAGATCTAGATCTATATTTAGATATAGACACATATCGAAATATTACTTCATGTATTTTAACTTCTAAAGATAAAGTTCTATCCTAGATTTATTATAGACCATGATTTTTTTTTTAACAACAAAAATAGTTTTCTTTGTCTTTATGACAATTTATGTCGTGTGTATAATGTATGGCCAGTATGGGTAAGATACAGTGAGTTGGCTATGGGGGGGATAGATCTATGAATACTATGATTTGTAGACTTTCTGTATTCAGCCATTAGACAGACTCTAGATCTATTATCTAAATATTATAAATATATTTTTTTTTCTACATAGATCTTGAATTCTAGATCTCATAGTAAAATTATATGTTATGCGAAAGGACTGGTGTTGTACTACCTACGGCTTAAGGACCATATCCTGCATGTCTGACTAGATCTGGAGTCTTGCCTTTTTTAAAATAAGTTTTTTATTATTAGATCTAGAATCTAGATTTAATTACATCTAGACTTTTTACAAGTAGATCTAGAATATTATATCTGATAATAAATTATAATAGATACGATCTACTTTTGATCTACGCTGCTTCTGCCTGCCTATGGACTAGACCTAGTCACTAAGTCAGGCTGGCCCGGCGGCTATTGGTAGTTTGTAAATCTGTAAGATTCTAACTAATTATTCTAATTATCTAGATTCTCGATCTAAGAGTTAATACTCATTGATATCCATCTATCATTATCATCTACTGAGATGATCTAGACTATACCACTAGTGACTAGGTCTAGATTCTAGAATATTCTAGATCTAATCACTGGGCAAAAGCAGCGTAGATCAAAAGTAGATCGTATCTAAAAAATAATCTATTTTAATCTATTTCATAATGACATAATATTAGATATAATATTCTACTAGTAAAGTCTAGATCTAATTAAATCTAGATTCTAGATCTAGTAATAAAAAACTTATTTTAAAAAAGGCAAGACTAGATCTAGATTTTCTATATTCATACTCATAAGGCGATGATTACGTACGCCATTTTCATTTGCCATGATTTGGCCATTTATTTAGACTTTTACTACTTTTAGTCTTAGATTTACGTTTACCTTATCTTATCTTATATAATACAGACGTTACTTCAAAAAAGATGATTACGTCCTACGCGTCATGCATTTATTCATGCATATTAACCAATGACTTAACTTCTGCCAAGTCACTGGTTTTTCTGGCTAGCTCAGGCAACCCATTCCATGCTCTAATAGCACTAGGGAAGAAGGAGTATTTGTACAAATTTGTCCTAGCATATGGGACGAGGAATGTGCCTTTATTTTTGTGTCTTTCAGAGTATTTTATTAAATTTTGTATTTGAAGATTATGGTTCAGTGTTTTATGTATAATTGCTACTTTACTTTTGAGTCTTCTGTCCTGAAGGCTTTCTAAATTTAGTGATTTTACTAATGGTGTTACCCTAGTCAAATGTGAATATTCGTTTGTTGTGAATCTCACTGCTCTATTTTGTGTTTGTTCCAGTTTCTTAATGTTTTCTTGAGTTGAGGGGTCCCACACGGTGGATGCATATTCTATTATTGGCCTAACCAAGGTTAAATAACATTTTAGTTTTAAGTTCTTATTTGATTTATAGAAATTTCTTTTAATAAACCCTAATGCTTTGTTGGATTTTTAAAATAGTTTCATCAATATGTGGATTCCATGCCAGTTTTTCATTTATTATAACACCTAGGTATTTTGCATTTTTAGTCTGTGTTACTGGTTTGCCATGAATAAGATAAGTGGAATTAATTTGTTTTTTTGTTACTCTTAACAACTGACATTTTTCTGGGTGGAAAGACATGCTCCAATTTGATTCCCATTTCTGTAATTCATCTAATTCTCTTTGTAAAATGTCTGTGTCTTGTTTTTATTGTTCTATATATTATGCAATCGTCTGCAAATAATCTGACTTTTGTTCCTGAACTAATGCAATTTGGTAAATCATTTATGATATGTAAATTAAAAATAGTAGTGGACCCAAGACTGTTACTTGAGGCACACCTGAGACGCTGAGTTTACTGTTATTGGTGTTGATTTAGAGCCATTACTGGCATTACTTATCTTATCTTATATAATACAGACGTTACTTCAAAAAAGAAGATGATTACGTCCTACGCGTCATGCATTTAGTCATGCATATTAACCAATGACTTAAATTCTGCCAAGTCACTGGTTTTTCTGGCTAGCTCAGGCAACCCATTCCATGCTCTAATAGCACTAGGGAAGAAGGAGTATTTGTACAAATTTGTCCTAGCATATGGGACGAGGAATGTGCCTTTATTTTTGTGTCTTTCAGAGTATTTTATTAAATTTTGTTTTTGTATTTGAAGATTATGGTTCAGTGTTTTATGTATGATTGCTACTTTACTTTTGAGTCTTCTGTCCTGAAGGCTTTCTAAATTTAGTGATTTTACTAATGGTGTTACCCTAGTCAAATGTGAATATTCGTTTGTTATGAATCTCACTGCTCTATTTTGTGTTTGTTCCAGTTTCTTAATGTTTTCTTGAGTTGAGGGGTCCCACACGGTGGATGCATATTCTATTATTGGCCTAACCAAGGTTAAATAACATTTTAGTTTTATGTTCTTATTTGATTTATAGAAATTTCTTTTAATAAACCCTAATGCTTTGTTGGATTTTTTTATAGTTTCATCAATATGTGGATTCCATGACAGTTTTTCATTTATTATAACACCTAGGTATTTTGAGTTTTTAGTCTGTGTTACTGGTTTGCCATGAATAAGATAAGTGGAATTAATTTGTTTTAGTTTTTTTGTTACTCTTAACAACTGACATTTTTCTGGGTGGAAAGACATGCTCCAATTTGATTCCCATTTCTGTAATTCATCTAATTCTCTTTGTAAAATATCTGTGTCTTGTTTTGTTTTTATTGTTCTATATATTATGCAATCGTCTGCAAATAATCTGACTTTTGTTCCTGAACTAATGCAATTTGGTAAATCATTTATGTAAATTAAAAATAGTAGTGGACCCAAGACTGTTCCTTGAGGTACACCTGAGTTTACTGTTATTGGTGTTGATTTAGAGCCATTTATTATTACAGTTTGTTCTCTCCCTATCAGAAAATCTTTAATCCACTGATGCAGTGGACCGTTAATGCCGAAATATTTTAATTTTTTACGGTACGGTTATTTCGCATTTTCGGGTAAATACGTTCAACTTCTAAAATCAGTTAAAATGTAGAAATAGATCTAGCCTCTAGGTCTGGTTTCAATTTTTATGCCGGCAGATCAAACTTATTAGAATTAGATCTACTTTCTAAATTAGGCGTCTCAGGTTTGTTTACGTTCTTGATAAAAAGCGAAAAGTCGGAAAGAACGCATGCGCCGTAACTTAAGAATTGTAACTTCCTGTCTTTCTTTGAATTCGACTTATTAAGTTTTAGTTTGAAAGATCAAAACGTGAATGTGAAAAAAAAAAGTCTGATACCGAGCCGGTAATCAGTCGGACTGGCGTTTGCCGGCAAGCTTTTTTTTTTACTTACTTTTACTTTACTTTAGCCAGCGATCTTGCATCCATGTCAGCATGTGAAACAATAATATCCGGTCTCTCGAAATGTTTACCTTTAGTGCAGAAGAACACTTGAATTGGACCGTTTTTGTTTTGTGACGCTGCGACCATCGACACGCATGTCGGAAATTTATTTGGCCCACATGTCGAAAAATGTTGGGCTAAAACTAATTTAGCAAATAAGGCTACTTTAATCTTGGGGAAAAATAAAAAACAATGCTCGTATGTTATTTGATTTTCTGCAACTGATAATAAATTGACTAATTGGTTAATTTTTAAATTGTTTAATGTTTTGATAGGCAAAATAAAATAATTGTTTGAAGTTTCAACTTAATCCGAGCATGGGTGTGGGAGAAAAAAAAACATGTTCAATTCTATAATGGTAAGAAACCCTATATAATCAGCCATATATATATATATATATATATATATATATATATATATATATATATATATATATATATATATATATATATATATATATATCTTATCTTATATAATACAGACGTTACTTCAAAAAAGCAGATGATTACGTCCTACGCGTCATGCATTTAGTCATGCATATTAACCAATGACTTAAATTCTGCCAAGTCACTGGTTTTTCTGGCTAGCTCAGGCAACCCATTCCATGCTCTAATAGCACTAGGAAAGAAGGAGTATTTGTACAAATTTGTCCTAGCATATGGGACGAGGAATGTGCCTTTATTTTTGTGTATAGCTTTTTAAAGGAATTTTATTTGGTTTATATACGACAAAACGAAAATTTAACTCATTTATGATAACTGTAAACAGGGAGCAGACATCTTGTCAAGAGCGCGTAACTCATATATATATATATATATATATACTAGCCTGACATTACCCGCGGCCTGCGGGTCTAAGTTTGTGTTTCCTAATCTAGTGGATTTGATTTAAATGTATGTTAAACTTAGCCAATGATCCTTTCAAGTTTTTTTCTCTTTCGCTACGAAAATAAAATTAGTTTTGCGAAAATCGGTTTACCCGAAGCCGATACATTCATATCTATTAAAAACGAAAAGAGCGATAGCTTTGTTAAATGAATGGGATTATAAAGTAAACAATTAAACGAAATAATTTTTAGTACGCGATTCATGATTGAATATAGATCTAGGCCTATCTCAACTCGGCTTCGCAGCTTTCGTAAACAAATGTAGTCTCTTAAAAATGCTTTAGAAAACCAAATTTGAATGTTTATTTGATCAAAATATGAAATGAATGGACTATAATTAGTAGTTTCATGTGTTAAAGTATAAAACTATGTGTGCGAAGAGAAGTTTTATCATAGACAAGTTCATAGTTCATAGACAAGAAGTTATAGACACCCGTTCATAGACAGAGGACATCGAATTGCATGAAAATATATTTTATTTTTGTTGACAATAACACACATAAACAAAACGAAGTCTATCACCTTAAACACATTACAAAAAAAACACAAAAAAAAAACACTTTTAGGACCCAACGATCCAATATTGCACTTTTCTTTATTAATAATTTTAAAATAACAAAAATTTTAATTAGGTTACGGTATAGTGCGTGTCAGCTTAGTACGATGAACGAACTCGAAAAGCACTACCTACAAAAACAAAATTTAATAAAATACTCTGAAAGACACAAAAATAAAGGCACATTCCTCGTCCCATATGCTAGGACAAATTTGTACAAATACTCCTTCTTCCCTAGTGCTATTAGAGCATGGAATGGGTTGCCTGAGCTAGCCAGAAAAACCAGTGACTTGGCAGAATTTAAGTCATTGGTTAATATGCATGACTAAATGCATGACGCGTAGGACGTAATCATCTTCTTTTTTGAAGTAACGTCTGTATTAAATAAGATAAGATAAGATAGAGTTGAATTAGAGTTTTAGATCTAGGGATGGGATTATAAAGTAAACAATTAAACGAATTAATTTTTTGTACGCGATTCATTACGGTATTGCCTAATGAAATAATGTTCGTCAGGAAATCTGTAGTCACAGATATAAGGAACTAATTTATGTAAAAAATTGTTTTGAAGCTCAAATTTGAATGTTAATTTTATTATATAATGAAATCAATGGACCTTCTTTTGTATTTTCGTGTGTCAAAGTAAAAAACTATATGCGCAAAGTGTATTTCTTAAAATTAGATCTAGATCTAAATCCTTTCGATCTTTTCTCATGTCAACATTGTAAACATGGCCTAGATCCATAAAATACTATAGCTTTAATAGAGTCGGACAACTTTATTTTTTTTAGGGTCTTAAGTTTGTTTTAGGGCTACAATACATACACTACGGTCTAAGTTGGTACCCAAGAAACATTCCTGCCAAGTTTTATCAAGATTGGTCAAGCGGTTTTGATGTGTATAAGTCACATACATACACCTCACATTCTACTTTATAGTATAGATATGTATCAAACAAAATAATTAATTTCCAGCAATGAATTGACTAATTTTTTTATTGTACAAACTTTCTACCAGACAGAGTTGATAAAGGCTTTGTAAAAAGAGGGTGAGTTGATAAAAGTTTTGTAAAAAGAGGGTATGCATGACTAAATGCATGACGCGTAGGACGTAATCATCTTCTTTTTTGAAGTAACGTCTGTATTATATAAGATAAGATAAGGTATGTTCTGTTCTGCAATAATAAACATTTTAAAGCCTGTGAACAAATTTAAGGGCGTTGCCAATATGTAAAGCCAGTACTGGTCTAGTAGCGCCTATATATACAAAGAAAAAAACACTGAAAATTCGTATTATCTATATTGTTTCGATTCTCTGTATCAGGCCATCTGTAAACACTGCTCAACACAACACATCTAACACAATAACTTGACAACAAGAGTTTCAAACAGTAATGTGGTAGTTTAATCACAAATACTTCAGAGGCTTTGTTGTATTCAACAGAATTGCCGTACTGAACTCTATCAGGCTCTCTGTCCACTCCTTGACTCTTACAGCTATTCTCTAGGGCTCATATTGTACGGCTCCGTCCTAACTGCCTTGCTGTCCTGAACTGTAATCCCCTTTCTTACACACTGTCTCTGCTCCACGAAAGCTTTCGATCACATTCATAATTTGCGCTTACTAGTGGTACAGTCCCTTGTCCATTGATAGCTTTTGACCTGTGTCAGATATTGCATGAGTCAGTAGGTCTCATACACATTAACCCCTATTGTTCCGCCATTAGAGTTACAACAATATTAAATGCACAAAGGCAACTGATTACTTAATTCATTGATTCACTAACCTATCACTAATTCTCTCGGTAACGTGGACAAAAAACACCGAATTTAAGAGGAAAAAGAGGTTATAGACACCAGTTCATAGACAAGAAGTTATAGACACCAGTTCATAGACAAGAAGTTATAGACACCAATTCGTAGACAAGAAGTTATAGACACCAGTTCATAGACAAGAAGTTATAGACACCAGTTCATAGGCAAGAAGTTATAGACAACAGTTCGTAGACAAGTAGTTATAGACACCAATTCGTAGAAAAGAAGTTATAGACACCAGTTCATAGACAAGAAGTTACAGACACCAGTTCATAGACAAGAAGTTATAGACACCAGTTCATAGACAAGAAGTTATAGACACCCGTTCATAGACAAGAAGTTATAGACACCCGTTCATAGACAAGAAGTTATAGACACCCGTTCATAGACAAGAAGTTATAGACACCAGTTCATAGACAAGAAGTTATAGACACCAGTTCATAGACAAGAAGTTATAGACACCCGTTCATAGACAGAGGACATCGAATTGCATGAAAATATATTTTATTTTTGTTGACAATAACACACATAAACAAAACGAAGTCTATCACCTTAAACACATTACAAAAAAAACACAAAAAAAAAACACTTTTAGGACCCAACGATCCAATATTGCACTTTTCTTTATTAATAATTTTAAAATAACAAAAATTTTAATTAGGTTACGGTATAGTGCGTGTCAGCTTAGTACGATGAACGAACTCGAAAAGCACTACCTACAATAACCCCTCCTCCACACACACACACACACACATAAACAGCAGTTCGTGAGTGACGTCATCAGCCAGTCTCCACTGCGTCCATTGTGTTCAGAAGAATGTTGCTCCTGACAAGAAACACACAAGAAGAACGATACAGAAAACTCTCGTAAAAATTGCTCCACGTTTAGAAAACCCAGATCAGAATTAAAATGTATCTCATTCTTATTTAAGAGTAGTTTGTAAATTTTTTTTTACATGTTTCGAATGTTCCTTCAGAG
The DNA here is from genome assembly GCA_036873155.1 of Biomphalaria sudanica. Classification (NCBI taxonomy): domain Eukaryota; kingdom Metazoa; phylum Mollusca; class Gastropoda; family Planorbidae; genus Biomphalaria; species Biomphalaria sudanica. The sequence continues at coordinate 2,002,600 of JAZGLO010000050.1, read as the reverse complement.
ATGAAGATAATCTACTTCCTATTCAAAACCTCCCAAGTACGACGGGAAATGACAAGGTATGAACCCGGGACCATCGAGACGACAGTCCAGTGCGCATACCGCCTAACCAGGCAGCCATCTGTGACATGGCGGGAAAAAAAATGTTATGATAGTCAGTGCCAGATTTCTGTCAGTGGAAGACCTGGACAGGATTTTTTTTTTGTGAGCGCCCCCCCCCCCCCATTTTCTCTAATCTCTATTCAAACTTCTATACTACCCAGTTGGCATGCTGTCTGGTTGCACTCGTAAATTTGTTGACAAGCATGCCTTGATTGTAAGTCTTTGAATGAATGATAGGTTAAGGTCTCACGGACAGGCCGACATAAATCTATATAGCTTTTACACAGAGAGAGAGAGAAAGCTGTATGGAATAGATATATAAATGTACCCTTACTGGGCCTTACTGTTCACAATACAATCTGAAATTCTTGCAGAATTCTTTTTTTTTTTTTTGTTGCGACGAATAAAATAAAGAACTTGCATCACAACATAAATAGTCTTCAAAGCTTGCTTTTTTTTAAATTTGAGTCTTTTTGCTTTAATTTCTAGATTAAATATTTACTTAAAATGCATTAATATCAAAATAGTTAACGCACCAGCTTTAGCACAAATCGCCAATTTGATATTTTGGACCAAAATATTTACTACCTTCCAAAAGCCACGGCATCTTCTATGGTATCCGGAAGTCGTCTGTTCTTTGTTTCCGGTAAAAAGTAAGCAGAAAATCCTGCCACGAGCGACAAAGCGCCAAAAATAAAAAGTGGGATCAGTTTTTCTAAATTTCCTCCACGTCCTGTGCCCTGTGAAAGGAAATAAAACAATAAATAAAATAATAAATAAAACAATAAATAATAACTTGTTATTATGGCCACCTTCTATGCTGTATATAGTAACTTTCATTGGTAAATGTATTTTTTTTCAAACTTACTATATTGGCAACAAAAGGGGAGATAAGCCCGCCAATTCTCGCGAAAAATGAACCAGACGACAGACCGCTACTCCTCAGTACTGTGGGGAACAATTCGGCGGAATACAGCCAAATATTGGCATAAGCACCAGACACGCCAAATTTGCCAATAGTAGCCAGAATTATAGTCAACCAACTGTAACCTAAGAACAGAAGAAGTAGACAAAAATACATTATTAAGTTCGTGACTATCGGATGCTTATCCACGAAAATAATTGGGTAAACGGTATTGCCTGATTATATACGTCGTTAATGGTAATGACATCGTGAAGCCAGCAACCATCTTTAGTTCCCATCCAATATCAAATGGCCTATCCATTCCAGAGGCTCTACAACCCGTGGAGGGCACTAGCCTGCTTTTTATCTTATCTTATATAATAGAGACGTTACTTCAAAGTAGATGACTACGTCCTACGCGTCATGCATCTAGTCAAGCATGTTAAACAATGAATTAATTCTGCTAAGTCACTGGTTTTCCTGGCTGGATCAGGCAACCCATTCCATACTCTAATTGCACTTAGGAAGAAGGAGTATTTGTACAAATTTGTCCTAGCATATGGAACGAGAAATGTGCCTTTATCTTTGTGTCTTTCTCGGTATTTTATTAAATTTTGTATTTGAAGATTATGGTTCAGTGTTTTATGTATAATTTCTACATTACTTTTGAGTCTTCTGTCCTGAAGGCTTTCTAAATTTAGTGATTTTACAAAAGGTGTTACTCTAGTCCAGTGGTTCCCAAACTTTTTTGTCTCGTAGACCCCTTGGCACGTTTTCTGGTTTTCCGTAGACCCCCTGCTTATAAGTTTTATGAATTTTTGAAAATTCATCTATTTCAAGTTGCACACTTTGTTTAAAATAATTTTTAGCCAGTGACACGAGGAGTGAAAAGTGATTTAAAACTGCATTTTAAGTTGAGTTAATTTTTAAAACAATTGTATTGAATAAATTGAAATTTAAACCCATTATATAACAGTTATACGTATAGCATACAATCACTAAACACATTGGAAACTTTTTGTTTTTAAAGGCTTGCAAGCTCACTATCCATTGCTATTTCATTATTTTTTTTTTCAAATAGGGATTTGTTGTTTTATGAAGTAGTTCTCCAAAACATTAAAAATTGAAGCAGTTATTTCGTGGATTTCTTGAGCCATAATAATTTGAATAAAAAAAAGCATCATTACCAGACGAGGTTGACTCTGCCAGCTGTATAGAGAAATATGTTGTTTGCGAAGACTTAAATAAGAACGAAAAATTTGACTATATTCCAACAACCAGTCAGAGTTTGCATGGATGGTTCTCAGAAAGCCACCACAAACGGAGGAGCTGGAATACTCATTGAATGGCCCAATTGAGAAAAAATAATTTAAAAATTAAGTTCATTGTAACTAATGAGCTCTATGACAACCACAGAGAAGAAATAAGAGCACCGGAATTAACAGCTACCATGCTAGCGAATCAGCCAAGTTCCCCAAATAGTTAAATTTTTTCTTGACCAAAATAAAAACAGTCCTTCAAAGCTTGACAAACTCTGATGCCTCCTAGACAAAACAGCTCATGATGCCTGGACTGACGTTCAATGGTCACCTTGTCTGCTTGCATCTCCCGTTGGGAGGTTTGGGCCAGGATGTAATTATCCACATAATCTGAAAGAACATCCAAACGATTTTGTACAAAACAAATTGTGTGACCTTGTAAAGCTCAACAACAACAGCAAGAACACTGTTTTCCAATGTTCAAACAGAAGAAAATAGAAGGCTGACACACTTGCCGAATGTGAGAAAACCAATACACACTTGAACATCGCACTCTATCTGGAAAAAATGAAGAAACTAATATTGAATTCGATATACAAGAAACATGACACCTATTATAAACTACCCCGATTGGACCAATTCTAATTTTTCATATTAGAACCGTACACATCATAATGAGAAAACATATCTTTCGGAAGCTCAAAATTGGGACCATTGAAATTTGCTCTTTTGGAGCGTCACAAGAGAATGCCGACCATGTCTTCAAAATTGCATTCTTCATCAAGAGGCCAAAAACAAGACACCGGTCACAAAACAAGACACCGGCCACAAAACAAGACACCGGCCACAAAACAAGACACCGGTCACAAAACAAGACACCGGCCACAAAACAAGACACCGGTCACAAAACAAGACACCGGTCACAAAATAAGACGCCGGTCACAAAACAAGACACCGGTCACAAAACAAGACACCGGTCACAAAACAAGACGCCGGTCACAAAACAAGACACCGGTCACAAAACAAGACGCCGGTCACAAAACAAGACACCGGTCACAAAACAAGACATCGGCCACAAAACAAGACACCGGTCACAAAACCGAAACATGAAATTCTTTTTGCATGCTGTATAGCACCATAGATGGGCGCCAAAAATACCTTACTCAGAACTAAAACGTAAGACTTTCGACAGGGAAGCATAGCACGTTAACATTGTGTCCTCATTAGCGTCTCCTTAAATGTTACTAATAAGGCAATGACGTTGAGTCCAAATATTAAGAGACTTTCTTTATGGTGCCACGCAGACCCATCTGTGACCTACTTATTTTGTCCGATCTGAATAAGACAAAGTCGTTACCATTAACTACCTTAACATAAATAATATGTTTTTCTGTATGGACTGACCTCCGTATAGTGTGGGCAGGGAGGATACGGAGCAGGAAAGTCCAGTGATGACCATGTAGCCGATGTGAAGTTTCCTGCGTCCTATTCTGTCCAGTAAGAAGTAGGAGATGATGTAAGAGACCAGCTCCACCAGGCCGTACAGGATAGCGTTGAGGAAGATTGACCCAGACAGGCTGCCCACGCTGAGGCTTATCCCGTAGTAGCTCATGCTACACACTGCCCTGGATGTACACGTAGAGCAGTCAACAATGTACACAACACAGTACGCCAAGTCAACTTTAAAACAATGTACACATAGATACAGTACGCCAAGTCAACTTTAAAACAATAGACACAGTAAACCCAGTCAACTTTTAAACAATGTACACATAGACACAGTACGCCCAGTCAACTTTTAAACATTGTACACATAGATACATTACGCCCAATCAACTTTTTAACAATGTACAAATAAACACAGTACCCCTAGTCAACTATGTACAATATACACAGGTCATGGAATGCAAGGACTTTAATATGTTGTTTTCAAAATGACACATTAAAGTTGGGTAAACTACAACTACTAATGATAGTTATCTGCATACATTTTATCTGGGCCTTAAATTGGAGCTGTCATGTGCATATTCAACAAACAATCTCCAAATGGTTAAATACTTTCATAATATTCCTGGTTCGAATCATGCTAGTCACCTTAGGGGTGAGATTGCGATCAATACATGCCGTTTGTAGTGCAGTAAGATTTCAGCTGTATGGCAATGACTTACATAAACCACTGTTTATGTCTTATAGCTTCAATGAGGACATTCCATCTCTGACCATGAATGGACAGCCACTTTCCCTTTTCAGCTTCTATAAAGTGTGTGCGTCTGTGTGTGTGTGAGTGGGGGGGGGGAGTACTATCGAGTTATTATTTCTCTTATCATATTTGTTTCTCTTGTCCGTACTTTTTTATGTCTTTATAATATTGCGTTTTGAAATAAGTAACAATCAATTTCTATTTGTGTATATAAAATAGGTTGCGATGTTTGTAAAACATCAGTCAAAGCAAGACTAAGATACTTGTCCAAAACACAAACACTGCACCTCAAGTAAGCATTAATGGCCAACCACTAGAAATTGTTGATCACTTTTGTTACCTTGGCTCCAACAACACTCTACTGGATAAAGACATAAACAACAGGATAGCCAAGGCAATGGCCACCATGTCACGGCTGCAGAAAAGAGTCTGGGACAACATATTGCTGACTAACAGTACTAAAGCCCTAGTCTACCGGACCTGTGTGTTGAGCATCTTGCTGTACGGAAGTGAAACATGGTTAACCTACTCATGGCAGGAAAAAAAGCTAAATGTTTTCCACCTCCGATGCCTAAGGCGGATCTTTAAAATAAGGTGGCAAGATAAGATAACCAATGAGGAAGTGCTACAAAGAGCAGGGTGCCAGGACATCCGCTCTGTTATCAGCAGCAGACGCCTTGGCTGGCTTGGCCACGTTCGTAGAATGCCAGAAGGTCGACTTCCACAGGACATTCTGTATGGCGATCTAATAGAAGGCAGGAGAGCCGCTGGTCGCCCACTTTTACGTTATACGGATGTATGCAAACGCGACATGAAGTTCCTCAAAATCGGCACTGGCAACTGGGAAGAGGTGGCACTGGACAGATCCTCATGGAGAGAGAGAGCATAAAGGAAGGGTCAAAGATTGCAGATGCCATACACAACAGAAGCAGAAAGAAGGGTGAAAATGCAACGGCGCCTGGTGATTATATATGCCCAACCTGCGATCGCAGCTGTGTATCAAGGATTGCCCTCTTTAGTCATACAAGAAGTTGCAAAGGGAAAAGATCGTCTCTCGAGACGTAAAATGCCACAGACTTTTTTATGTCTTTATAATATTGCGTTTTGAAATAAGTAACAATCAATTTCTATTTGTGTATATAAAATAGGTTGCGATGTTTGTAAAACATACGAGTAAGGAGTCAAAGTAGATGATTATAGTTCAAAGCCTACCAGTTAAAATAGAGGATTGTAGTTCGTAGACTAAGATGCGATGTTTTCAAAGCCTACCAGTTAAAATAGAGGATTGTAGTTCGTATAACTAAGATGCGATGTTTTCAAAGCCTACCAGTTAAAATAGAGGATTGTAGTTCTTATAACTAAAATGCTTTGCTTGCAAAACCTACCAGTTAAAATAGATGATTGTAGCTCGTATAACTAAGATGCGATGCTTGCAAAGCCTACCAGTTAAAATAGATGATTGTAGTTCGTATAACTAAGATGCGATGTGTCGCGATCTTCCAGAATGGTTCATTCACCTGCGCAATCTCCGCCCACTCCTTTCTTCCTGTCATTGACCTCTTGTTGACCTTGGCTGCATGCTGGAGGATAGCGTCAGCTTCTGTAAATCTTTTTTTGCTAATTAGCCATCTCGGAGACTCCGGGACAAACCTAGCATTATATATGTAAGTATTCTAAGTGGATACTAATAGATGTAAGTATTCTAAGTGGATACAAATAGATGCAAGTATTCTAAGTGGATACAAATAGATGTACGTATTCTAAGTGGATACAAATAGATGTAAGTATTCTAAGTGGATACAAATAGATGTAAGTATTCTAAGTGGATACAAATAGATGTAAGTATTCTAAGTGGATACAAATAGATGTAAGTATTCTAAGTGGATACAAATAGATGTAAGTATTCTAAGTGGATACTAATAGATGTAAGTATTCTAAGTGGATACAAATAGACGTAAGTATTCTAAGTGGATACAAATAGATGTAAGTATTCTAAGTGGATACAAATAGATGTAAGTATTCTAAGTGGATACAAATAGATGTAAGTATTCTAAGTGGATACAAATAGATGTAAGTATTCTAAGTGGATACTAATAGATGTAAGTATTCTAAGTGGATACAAATAGATGTACGTATTCTAAGTGGATACAAATAGATGTACGTATTCTAAGTGGATACAAATAGATGTAAGTATTCTAAGTGGATACTAATAGATGTAAGTATTCTAAGTGGATACAAATAGATGTAAGTATTCTAAGTGGATACAAATAGATGTAAGTATTCTAAGTGGATACAAATAGATGTAAGTATTCTAAGTGGATACAAATAGATGTAAGTATTCTAAGTGGATACAAATAGATGTAAGTATTCTAAGTGGATACTAATAGATGTAAGTATTCTAAGTGGATACTAATAGATGTAAGTATTCTAAGTGGATACAAATAGATGTAAGTATTCTAAGTGGATACGAATAGATGTAAGTATTCTAAGTGGATACAAATAGATGTAAGTATTCTAAGTGGATACAAATAGATGTAAGTATTCTAAGTGGATACAAATAGATGTAAGTATTCTAAGTGGATACTAATAGATGTAAGTATTTTAAGTGGATACTAATAGATGTAAGTATTCTAAGTGGATACTAATAGATGTAAGTATTCTAAGTGGACACTAATAGATGTGATCATTCTAAGTGGATACTAATAGATGTAAGTATTCTAAGTGGATACAAATAGATGTAAGTATTCTAAGTGGATACAAATAGATGTAAGTATTCTAAGTGGATACAAATAGATGTAAGTATTCTAAGTGGACACTAATAGATGTAAGTATTCTAAGTGGATACAAATAGATGTACGTATTCTAAGTGGATACAAATAGATGTAAGTATTCTAAGTGGATACTAATAGATGTAAGTATTCTAAGTGGATACAAATAGATGTAAGTATTCTAAGTGGATACAAATAGATGTAAGTATTCTAAGTGGACACTAATAGATGTAAGTATTCTAAGTGGATACAAATAGATGTAAGTATTCTAAGTGGATACAAATAGATGTAAGTATTCTAAGTGGATACAAATAGATGTAAGTATTCTAAGTGGATACTAATAGATGTAAGTATTCTAAGTGGATACAAATAGATGTAAGTATTCTAAGTGGATACTAATAGATGTAAGTATTCTAAGTGGATACGAATAGATGTAAGTATTCTAAGTGGATACGAATAGATGTAAGTATTCTAAGTGGATACGAATAGATGTAAGTATTCTAAGTGGATACTAATAGATGTAAGTATTCTAAGTGGATACTAATAGATGTAAGTATTCTAAGTGGATACAATTAGATGTACGTATTCTAAGTGGACACAAATAGATGTAAGTATTCTAAGTGGATACTAATAGATGTAAGTATTCTAAGTGGATACAAATAGATGTAAGTATTCTAAGTGGATACAAATAGATGTAAGTATTCTAAGTGGACACTAATAGATGTAAGTATTCTAAGTGGATACAAATAGATGTAAGTATTCTAAGTGGATACAAATAGATGTAAGTATTCTAAGTGGATACAAATAGATGTAAGTATTCTAAGTGGATACTAATAGATGTAAGTATTCTAAGTGGATACAAATAGATGTAAGTATTCTAAGTGGATACGAATAGATGTAAGTATTCTAAGTGGATACGAATAGATGTAAGTATTCTAAGTGGATACGAATAGATGTAAGTATTCTAAGTGGATACTAATAGATGTAAGTATTCTAAGTGGATACTAATAGATGTAAGTATTCTAAGTGGATACAATTAGATGTACGTATTCTAAGTGGACACTAATAGATGTGATCATTCTAAGTGGATACTAATAGATGTAAGTATTCTAAGTGGATACTAATAGATGTAAGTATTCTAAGTGGATACTAATAGATGTAAGTATTCTAAGTGGATACTAATAGATGTAAGTATTCCAAGTGGATACAAATAGATGTAAGTATTCTAAGTGGGCACACAAAAATGATAAATGCACACATTGGAGCAATAATTGGCAATCTTTCAGAAAGATAGACTGAATTTGAGACCTAAAGAGTGATAGTGATAGATTAGATATTCAGATATTGACAAACTTTTGGCATGATAGGAAACTTTTATAATAGAAAGATTAAGGCCATTAGAAAATCCTAGAAAATAGTTTAAGTATTCCTTTCAGTTTCAGACCTTGCGATCTATGGGAGCAGATGATGTAGCCTACGGAGTCATGTGGCCTAGGGAGTCATGTGACATACGGAGGCATGTGGCCTGCGAAGTCATGTGGGCCTACGGAGTCATGTGGCCTATGGAGACATGTGGCCAATGGAGTCATGTGGACCTACAGAGTCATATGAGCCTACGGAAGGGGGTCATGCGGGCCTACGGAGTCATGTGGCCTAGGAGTCATGTGGGCCTACAAAGCCATGAGGGCCTACAGAGCCATGTGGCCTAGGGAATCATGTTGGCATAGGGAGTCATGTGGGCATACGGAGTCATGTGGAATAGGAATCATGTGGGCCTACGGAGCCACGTGGCATATGGAGTCATGTGGGCATACAGAGCCACATGAGCCTACAGAGCCATGTGGGCCTACGGAGTTATGTGGCTAGCGTAACGATCTACCTCTTTTTCTTTTCCCAAATAATGTCAGAAGCGGGTGGACTCAGTGGCGCCCTAAAAATCCAGAAATTCATAATCTTCACCTGGATTCAAACCCTATCGCCTCTCGGTTCGTATGCCAGGTAGGCTACCTTGCCGTCCGGACACCACACCCAAAATAACAATAATGGTTTCTTAAAACCATTTTGACATTAAACAAGTCTATATTTGGATGAATATTAAAATGTGCATAAATATTTTCTGAAATATAAATAAAAAAAATTAAATGTTCTGTTGAAAAGAAAAAGTAGGGGGGGGGGGGGGAGAAGAAAGGGTTATCTGTGTATGGGTTCATGTTGCCGTGATCGCTTTTTTTTTTTTTTGAAGCAGAAAAAAACGTGTTCACTCACGGCTCAAGCCTCTTCAAGGGGACTATTTCAACTTATATATCACCACATCTGTCAAGTACGATATCTTTCCCTTGTTCTATTCCAAACAAATAATTAATTACTAATAGTTAAATAATTAATTAATTGGTTTTAAAAATCATTTTTTTTGTCAGGTTAAAGAAATAATTGTGCAAAATTTCAACTTGATTCGAGATTGCGTGAACAAACATTTTACCAGACGGACAGAGTTGATATAAGCTTTGTAATAAATGGCTAGACTTCTCACCAATAATAAAGTACAAATACAATAACCCAAGCTGATGTTGCCAACTGTAGTGTTTTCCAGTCACGCAGGAAATAAGCCATGACAGGAAGTAGGATGATACCAATACCAAAGAAAGAGACAATAACAGTTCCAGCTAGAATTCTGTTATTTTGACCAACAAGTTCTAGCCCTAAAAAAGAAAAAAAAAAGATATCCAAGAATTAAAAACCTCAAATTAAAAGAGATCTATTCTTTTTTTTTTTAAATCAAGATTTAAAAGATTTTAAAGCTTTTGGCGTAAAATAACAAAAAATAAAAGTACTTTCAAATTCCAAGTTTCCAGTGAGGCGCTATTCTTGGAATCTCTATTCTTGGAATATCTATTCTTGGAATTGCTATTCTTGGAATCGCTATTCTTGGAATCTCTATTCTTGGAATCGGCTGAGGGTACGGCACTTAAAAGTGGAGCGGACGAGTAATAACTCACTATGTACTCGAAGTCTGCTTTAGTGAGGGACTAGAGCTTGGACTTGTAGTAAGACTTATTATTTGATCTAAACGTAGGTCCTATTATTATAGTTATTATAATAAACTTTACCGAGGAAAAAAAATGCCCTATTCATTTTTGACCACACCCTATCAAATGTGTAAACTACTGAAATATAAATTATTTTAATAGTGTGTTACTTACCCAGAACATACAATACATTATAATACGCTGTACAGGCTGACCCGTTGACCAGTGACACTATACACAAAAACGTCAAGGACATTGAGAAGGCCACACAGGTACTGGCGACACCATATAGAAGTCCAGATGTTATCATAATTAGCCTACGTCCGATGCTATCAATGAGATATCAAAGAAAGTTGGCGAACTAGTTGGATTAAGCTTTAATGCAGGCTTGTTTGGGTTTTCTTATTTATTCTTAAGATTATCGTGCATATGTATAATTAGAAAATACTATCGTCTCTCTCCTCACTAGAAAACATTATCTTTTTTTCATTCAAACTTGATCTCAGGACCGGCCTTAGGCATATGCAAACTAGGCAGCCGCCTAGGGCCTCCGATTGTTGGGGGCCTCGCACAGGACTCAAAGAAGTTTGTTGTTGTCTTTTTTGAGAAAAAAAATGCGAAACATGTTTCGAATCTCAAACACAGCAGAACTCTATGGGTCTATATGTTTATAATGGTAGGAAGCGTGGTCTAGAGGCCAAGTGCGCTTGAACTTGGCTTGGCTTGGCTACCTAAAAGGGGGCTCGAGGTTCGACACCCGACTCGGGCAGAGTTGTGTTTACTGAGCGCCCAAAGGCAGCAAAACCAACTCCTAGATACCCCCTCCCCACACCGGTCCACAAATGAGATTGGACCATGCATGCTATAAGCAGCATATAAGCTATATAAAAGCTATAATAAAAAAATAATAAGCCTCGTTCTCGAACATAGCAAAATTATATGGCTCTATATGTCTACTAGCCTAGATCTAAGTCTCTCTTACAAGATAAGATAAGATAATTTGTATTGATCCAAATGGAAATTTAGTTTGACTACAATTGACAATCTCAGCGTAACTACTGTACAATAACAATATAGATGCAAATACGAACAACATTCACACACGAAACACATACACACTCACAACCAGCGCTTTATGAATTTGACTTCTATGTACTTCTCGATGACGACAGCTGATCTTGTAACACTCTGACCGAAAGTGGGATAAAGGAATTTTTAAATCTTTCTGTTTTAGTCCTAATGGAAAGGAGACGACCACGTCGTTCAGATCTTATCTAACAGTGATTTAATGGATGCAGGTTGTCTTTATTCACGAATGTACTAGTTAGACTACATATGTTATAAGACCATTGTTTCTTCCTGTTGGTGAAATGTCCAAAATGTGACTTCTAGTCTGATGATCTTGAATCGTCCATGAAGCACATCGGCGCTATAAGAATTTAACTTATTTATTTATTTAGAAATAGATACGGGAAGATTTTTAAAATATATTTTTGGTCTCAATTTTTTTCTAGTTCATTTGAGGCAAACATATACACAGCCTAGGGCCTCCTATTACCTAAGGCCGGCCCTGCTGATCTACACTCTGTCACTGATGAATTGATGAACGCGTGTCTCTGATGACCGTTACCGTGTGTCTCTGATGTGTCATGTGTGTCCTCACACTCGCCCACACAGGACACATTCTTAAAGCTACTAGATCTATTTTAAAGCTCATTCTGCGATACAATTTTGTTAAATGCAGAAGCGTTTAAAAAAGCAAATATAGAGTAACTTGCATTAATGTAGTTAACTCTTTCTCTCCGTAATTATTTACCACATTCAGGTGGAATCAACGTTGGTATCGTCTGTTAGGAGAGAAAGAGTTAAGTCTTTATTCTATTTTATGTAGCCAACTGCAGAATTAAGAATAACAAAATGGTTCAATAAAATCAACTTACACATCCCCAAGTGGACCAAAGATGAACGTCCCAAGGAAGCTGCCCAACATGTAAAACATTTGAGCCAAAGATTTCTTCATTTCGTCCTTACACACAAAATTGAACTGGACAACAAATAAAAACTGCTAGTTAGTATATAAAATACGAAAAACATGCATATACAACTTTAATCTTAAAATCATTCTTATTCAAAGCAAACTGACGGCCCTAAATTACACATTGTGTAGCCTATACCGAATTTCTTTACTGTTTTTTCAATTAGTACAAGATATCCACCTCGTATTGTTAGTTAGTATATACAGGCAAGTGCAGTGCTAGTATATACAGGCAAGTGCAGCACTAGTATATACAGGCAAGTGCAATAGCTAAAGAAGATCAATAATTAAAACATCAAATTAAAAAAAAACTCTTTTTTAAATCAAGATTTACAAGATTTTAAACAGTTTTCGAGTGAAATATCAAACTTATGTCACTTTTAAATTTCAGTTTCCAGTGATCGCTATTCTTGGAATCGGCGGAGCTTACGACACTTTAAAGTGGTGTGGATGAGTTAACTATCTATCTATCTAAACAAAATTAACTAATTACCACTACTTTATAGATTAATTGTTTCTTTTTTTTAATTCACAAATAATGAATAATTATGCAAAGTTTTGACTTCATCCGAGAATGAAAAGTGGGAAAATAGCTTGTTCAAAATGTTTACCGTACCAGACAGACAGACAGAAAGAGTTGATATTAGCTTTGTAAAAAACAATCAAAATAATGATTAAAATTCGTTTTGTATTTGTTGAACAGCAAAAGTAAAGACAGAGTTGTGTACCTTAGTGACAAGCGTTTCGTCAAAGTTGGTTTTGTCGTAAACCCATCTTTCACATGTCTTCAGTGTCTTGTTGCCTACATTACAATAGATAGCGAACTAGAGTGAACTAATAGATCTCTAGAGTGAACTAATACAACTTTATAGTGAACTAATACATCTTTATAATGAACTAATACAAATTTAATCTTAAAATCATTCTTATTCAGAGCAAACTATGACGGCCCTAAATTACACATTGTGTAGCCTATACCGAATTTCTTTACTGTTTTTTCAATTAGAATAGGATATGCACCTCGTATTGTTAACTTTTTTGAACACACATAGGGATTTTTACAAAGCTTATTGCAAAGTTCATATCAATTCTGTCTGTCTGTCTGTCTGTCTGGTACAATTTTTTTTATTTCTCCCATTTCCCATTGTCGGATCAAGTTGAAACTTTTGCGCAATATTCATTGGGCCAAACAAAACATGACTCAATACAAAATTAACCATTTAATTTTAGTTAAACAATTCATATTAATTGATTTGAAATTGACTGGGTGAAATAAATCTTACAGTATTGATAGATATGGCTATAAATGTACATTTCTTTTCCTTATATTAGTTTTATTTTTAAGTATTTATTTTTTGTTATTCAAAATGTATCTTCACAAAGATTCACCAGATGTATTAATGTTAATGCAAAAATATCTAACATAAAGCTTGTGAATGAGAGGCAAAAGTCACATGGTTACCAGTACGGCCTTACGTAGTTGGAGGCCCTAGGAGAAGTGAATTGGGGGCCCTAAATAAAATAGAAAAACCCCAAAAAACGCTGTGAATTAAAAAAACAAACATATCTATATCTGAATCAATAAATAAATTAAGTTCATGTAGCGCTATTTACGCAAAGCGTAAGCATATTAGTTAGTTGGCCTCCTTCAGTCGTAGAACGACTATGGTTCATCTCGCACACTTTCTCATGTGGCTGTGAAGCCCTATTTTGGAGAGACACTCCCGTCCACAAATAGCGCAGGTTAAGGTGGCTTTTGCTTCGGTGGTAGAGGAGCTGGCCATTTTTCGCATTGTACGTTTTTCTTCCAGAGCTGAGACCCATGTACTTTCGCTTTCCATAGCTGTCTTGGTCACTGTCTCTCTCCATCTTGTGCGGTACAGACGCTTTAAAAACCGATTTTTCAGCTCAACCCAAGCGCCAATAACACGACTGTGCTTCATAATGTGCTTCATTATGATCAACAGACTAGAAATAGGGGGCGCGGTGGCTGAGTGGTTAAGCGCTCGGCTTCTGAACCTAAGATCCTGGGTTCGAATCTCGGTAAAGGCTGTGATTTTGAATTTCGGGATTTTTAGGGCGTCCCTGAGTCCACCCAACTCCAATGGGTACCTGATTTTAGTTGGGGAAAGTAAAGGCGGTTGGTCGTTGTGCTGGGCACATGACACCCTGCTCGTTAACCGTTGGCCATAGAAACAGATGACCTTAACATCATCTGCCCCATAGATCGTAAGGTCTGAAAGGGGAACTTTACTTTTTTTTAAAGACTAAAAAGAAAGGAAGAAACAATGGTCTTCTAACATCTGTAGTCTAACAAGTAGATCTATACATTAGTGGATAAACCTTAAAACATATTAGAGACTTGGAGATAGGCTAGTAGACACAGAGCCATAGAGTTCTGCTGGGAGATTTCCTCCATGTTTCGCTGTTTCTTTTTTTCTATTAAAAAAATTTCTTTGAGTCCTGTCCGAGGCCCCCACATAGCGGAGGCCCTAGGCGGCTGCATAGTTTGCCTATGACTAATGACGGCCTTGTGTCTACCTATCCACAAATCCAGACTCGAGCTGAGTTGTGCTTATTTAGCGTCTAAATGCAACACGAATATCCTTCAAGATACCCCCCCCTCCCTCCCTTTTCTTCCATGTACAATTAAGAAATAAAAATTATTATTTATTATTATTATTATACCTTTTATATAGCGCTACTTTCATGCTTATAGCATGCTCAGAGCGCTTTTGGTCCAATCTCATTTGTGGACCAGTGGGGGGGGGGGAGGGGGTATCTAGGAGTTGGTTTTCCGTGCTGCCTTTAGACTCTGCCCGACGCGGGTGTCGAACCTCAAACCAAGCCAAGTTCACTTGGCCTCTCGACCACGCTTCCCATTTGAAAATGCTGCGTGATAAAATGTTGTAATTAATTGGACACACTGTATATACAAATTTAGTTTTAGTTTCATTTTGGACACCATGGTTGTTAAAATGTTGTGATATTTTGACATACAGCATGTTAAAATGATGTAATAATCGGACATAAGGCATGTTAAAAAATGTTGTTAAAATGTTGTGATATTTGGACATACAGCATGTTAAAACGTTGTGATATTTGGAACGACTAAGTGACTCACTTGTATTCCTGTCATAAAGATAACAGTCTCCAACGTCGGGAGGTATGGAATCGTTGAATAATCCTAGGTCTGTACGATCGTACGTGTCGTTAGGGTCACCCAGTATGGCACATCTAGACCAAAGCATATAACAGAAGATCTTCTTTTACATCAAACAGTAGGACACATCTAGACCATAGCATATAACAGAAGATCTTCTATTACATCAAACAGTAGGGCACATCTAGACCAAAGCATATAACAGAAGATCTTCTATTACATCAAACAGTAGGACACATCTAGACCAAAGCATATAACAGAAGATCTTCTATTACATCAAACAGTAGGACACATCTAGACCATAGCATATAACAGAAGATCTTCTATTACATCAAACAGTAGGACACATCTAGACCATAGCATATAACAGAAGATCTTCTATTACATCAAACAGTAGGACACATCTAGACCATAGCATATAACAGAAGATCTTCTATTACATCAAACAGTAGGACACATCTAGACCATAGCATATAACAGAAGATCTTCTATTACATCAAACAGTAGGACACATCTAGACCATAGCATATAACAGAAGATCTTCTATTACATCAAACAGTAGGGCACATCTAGACCATAGCATAGCATCATAATAGATAATATTAAACAGCAGGGCAAATTAGGACTATAGCATACAAACATATGTTATTATATCACCAAGTGGGGCGCTTTTAGATGGTGAAGTTAGCTATCATTGGTAATTGGGTTACATTATATCACTGTCATGTCTAATAGACCATAGTCAACCATTTTAATATATCTGGGAGTGTATTGGAGACCATGAATGCATTCAGGAAAATTCTATGTAGCAATAAAACCTTCAACTTTAAAATTATTTTTTTTTAAATCTATTACTTTGTTCTTATAGACAAAATGTTTTGTGTGTTTGCCAAATGGCAAAATGAAAAGTCTAATGACTATATTTTCTGTTTCGAATCTGATTTTCCAGAAAGTATTTTTAATGAACCGACTTACAAATTGATATTTGTAGCACTAAAGTTATTTCTACTTTTATTGAATTCTCGAACGGTATCTTAATGAGAGCAAATGACTTAACTTTAAATGAAACGATGCTAAGTATTATTCAAACCTTTTATTAACCTAATCCTGAAGGTTGTTTTTTTTTCATTGCAAAGCTTACATCAACTCATTTCGTCTGTCTGTTTGTCTGTCTGGTATACAAATTTGAATATCGTATTCTTTCTACTTCCTATTCTCGGATCAAGTTGAAACTTTGCACAATTATTCATTATTATATATCTTATATGGCCGTAAGTGTGCAGTTCTTTCCCTTATTATTATTTGTTTTTTACATTTAAAAAAAAAATTTTCCTTGTATTGTTTTATATTGTAACCAAAGAGTGTTTCAAAGGAATTATCCCTTCCATAAAACGAGCATAAATTTCGGATCATTTCCCTTTCAACATTGCCGTGAGTCCTACCTGTGTTTGGGTGTCCCCAGAGTATAGACTGTTATAACTGCCTGCATGGCTATCGGAACAACTGGAAGACATATAAGAAACAGGACAGTTTTCTGGTAACGTCCAAACGGGTTGATCTCTTCAATAATGTTCTCGTACTGTAGCGTCATTCTTTGTTAGATAAGATGAATCTTTAATGGGTGAACTGTAGATAGCATCGTGTCCTTTGTGAAGAAGTAAGTAGGCTTAATGGTGTACAGGACTATGAATAGTTGGGGCTTAGTGGAACAATTTTTTTTCTTTTATAGAGCACATCTTGCATGTTATAAACTTGCTTAGTGCGGTCTGGTCCAAGCTTTTTTTTTGTGTGCCTGTGGTGGGGGGTGTGGGGGGGGGGAACTGGGTATCTAGAAGATGGTTTTCCGTGCTGCCTTAAGGCTCTAAGAAAACACAATTCAGCTGGAGTCGGGATTCGAACTCGAGCCATCTTGTTGGGTAGCCAAGCGGTTTTGCCAGTAAGCCACACATTTCAATTAAAAATGTATTACTTTTAGGGAGAAAGTAGAAGACTTTAGTGTCATGACACTATTACTTGTAAAAAGTAAATACGTACTGAATTAAGTGTCATGACACTATTACTTGTAAAAAGTAAATACGTACTGAATTAAGTGTCATGACACTATTACTTGTAAAAAGTAAATACGTACTGAATTAAGTGTCATGACACTATTACTTGTAAAAAGTTATATATTCAATGGAATGTCTTTCTGTAAAGCCTACTAATACATACAGGATAACTTTGTTTTTTTTTGTTGTTTTTTTTGTAAAACTTTTAGTTTCTTAAGAAAGAGGCACCATCATATTACTGAACAGGGCTCCACTGGTACCTAGCTACGCCACTGTTGTTTTGCAATTAGGCCTACATAATAGATTTATCTTTTAATTTAAAAAAAAAATGAATTTCTTCTCTTTCAAATAAAATAAACCTCTAACGTCAGGGATGCCCAATGAGGGCCGGCCTTGGTCCAAGCAATTTGCATGTAAAACTTCCTAATCAGTCATGGCTATTGTCACAGGCTTTTAAAGATATAGAACTTGAAAGGTTAACATGCTGAGCGTATCATACGAATGAAGTAACTTTAATTAGCCACTGGCGCCTATTGCATTTGAGTTGCTTCTTATGCATGTTGCATAACAAAAGTTGGTATAATGATCTAATTAACTGTAGGCCTAATAGTTGTTATTATTTTTTTTAATTTAGAAATTTAGAAGAGGGGCCTCGCAAGCATCATTTAATTGACTCGGCCCCGCAACATGTAAGGCCAGCCCTGTGGCCAATCTAAGGATTGTTGACGCTGCGCTGTCCGACCCCTAGAAACTTATCATTTAATATAGATCTAGTGTCCAATGAAGTCTCAAACGATCGGTTCCGTTGGCCTTGACATTGTTTTCGCGGTGATTCGGCCGCTGACTCGTTGTGTCGGAAATGTATGTGACCCCAGTAACATTAGGAGTTCGGATCGAGATCCAATTATATGACGTAAAGATGCACTGTACATACAAATAGGAAGGCTTGAGCCTACAGGCCATAAATATATCGGCATAGATAGAGTTCCGTGTCAGAGAAATACAAAAATATTTCACCAGCTAAAGAAGATTAACCTTTCCTTGTTTGCGGTTGGAACTTTGGTGCAAGGATAGGTCACGGTGTGTTGGCACACTGATGGCGTTAGAGGTCGTCATGGTAAAACAATTCAAATTAAATAAATAAATAAAACTATAGGGGGGGAGATAACTCAAAATAGCATAACAACTTTCCAATTAATACTTCTGGTGCTGAAGATTGTCTCCCATACCTTTTAACCAGAGCACAAATATTGTGTGGACGTTTGCAGGTCTCCAACTCTGGTTGTACCAGTTAATTGTCCTGGAGCTGTCTTCAAAGACAACTAGAAGAAACACTAAGGGAAAGATAAAAAAACAGCTGCAAGTAGATACTCTCTCTTACCACTTTTATAATAACCTTATTTTGAAGCTATATACGACTGAAGATTTAAAAAAAAAGAGGCATTGTTTTGCTTGCATATTTTATAATTTAACAAAGATATACTGCTGCAGGGGGGTGGGGCGAAAGGTCGTATAAATACAAATACGTAATTAGCCCTGTAGGACCAAGTAACAACAAAGTTGTCGGCTCCTTTAGGGATGAAGATTGTCACATCCTGGTCCATATCTCCTTCACCAATCACCAGCGGATGGAAAGTAACATTCTGTTGTAGTGCCACAATGGTCCAACAGAGTCTCAACAGACTAAAAGGGATCAGCCAATGTGAGGGTAATGGTTGTTAGTTGTTAGTGACACATATGCTGCCTAAAACCGTAGGAATAGCTAGATAGAGCCTATTGGCTGCCTATCTAGATGATAATACTTAATAATATATCTCTAAGCTATTTAATTTAGATTTACTATTTCTCTTCCAGTTTAGCTGTCTCCATTTATCTTATCTTATATAATACGGACGCTACTTCAAAAGAAGTTGATTACGTCCTACGCGTCATGCATCTAGCCATGCATATTAACCCATGACCTAAACTCTGCCAAGTCACTGGTTTTCCTGGCTAGCTCAGGCAACCCATTCCATGCTCTAATAGCACTAGGAAAGAAGCAGCATTTGCACAAATTTGTCCTAGCATATGGAACGAGGAATGTGCCTTTATACTCTGTGTCTTTCTGAGTATTTTATTAGATTTAGTTTTTGTATTTGAAGATAATGGCTGTTTTATGTCTCTGACTTCATCCGCCTACCTTTAGTGGTCTTGTTCTACACAATCAGCTCGTAGCCTACTTATTGTTGTAGTACTGACCCTAGTTCTTAGCACAAAGATACTTTAACTTATTTAAGATTTAATGAGAAAATCAAATCTCCCATTAATGCAGCCTATTCACTTTTCTACACAGAAATTGAACGTTCTTGTAAAACTGCACAATAATTTAGTTTTCCCGAAAAGCTGCGCAAACGATAATTTTGTAGTAAACACAAAAATAAAAGATTGCAGTCTGAGGAATTAAGATTAAAAGAATGCACTATAGTAATGTGGACATGTTATCTTATAAAATACTTCAAAGAAGATGATTACGACATAGACGTGTTCCTAGGTCAATCGTGTCAATTTAATCGTGCATGTTAACCAATGACTTGAATTCTGCCAAGTAATTTGTTTTCCTGGCTAGCTCAGGCAACCTATTCAATGCTCTAATAGCTCTAGGGAAGAAGGAGTATTTGTATCAAACATAGATTTTATCTTAATGGAGCGCAAGCATCTTTGGTGAAAGCGTTCAAGTAGTCTTAGTTGCTTTCTGTATAATACCCATGTCTTAGATCCACACATATATATATATATATATATAGGCCTATAAGGCTTGTCTTCGAGTCCGAAGATTAGTGAGGAGCGGTAGCTGTGACCTACATATTTTGCCACATCCAGGGCAGGCATAACCACATAGAAGGGTTGAGAGAGCCACCGCTTGGTAGACAGCGATATCCTTGCAAACGCCTCTCTGGACAGCATAGAGGAACTTCTAATGGTGCAAGGCACGTATTGGGGACGAACGAATGCCAAAAGCAGTCTTTTATGGTGAGCTAAAAAGGGGGGGTTGACGTAGCAAAGGTGCCCCACGGAAACGCTTTAAGAGACCAGCTTAGGCGCCAACTTGTCTTAGCAGCTTAGCTGACATAGAAGAAAACACGCATGGTTGCATGCGGCAATAGAACGAGGCAGCTGGACGTCACACACAAAGGCCGTGGGATACACATTTGAGACCAAAAGAAAATCCGCTGCCAAGGACGGCGAAAAGAAAATTTAAATCGACCACCGGCGGACAATGGTTATGCTTGCCTTGGATGTGGCAAAATATGTAGGTCACAGTTGGGACTGCGTTGCCACAGGAAATAATGCATTCTTCATTAACCTTTGAACTCAAAGACATTATTATTATTATTAGATTTTATCTTATAAATTACAGAAAATTGTCATTTTTGTTACACATTTCCCTTCCTTACTTTTTGAACCCTTCCTGAGTGGCGAGCCTGACTCTGACTTGTCGTTACAGAAGTCATATTAGTTCACATAGTGTTTATTTTTTAAATGGAACATTTTTTTTGTTTCATAAATATAATATGCCGAAAGAGTTAGCTTTTTAATGTTCACGGAAGTTGACTTGCGTGTCAATAGCCTATGCATAAACCAACATGGAGGAGAACAACAAAAGGGAAAAAATAGCAGCTGCCAAGAAGAAAGTGAGTGAAATGTTACATTTATGTGCTTGTCAAAACATATCTTTGAAACGTTTGGTCAGAGTAAAGGAGTTAAATTATTATGTTTTTATTCTCTAAGATAGAGATCGATATCTAGTTTACAAAAACTCAAGACAAGTCAGAAGTCTCTCAGTCGACTCTCCCCTCAGTTACTGAACTTCTCACACTCAGACTCAACTTCTAGACTTCTTTACTTCTTACTGACTTACTTCAGACTCTCACTACTCTCAGTCTCTTACCTTTACCTTACACTTACAGTTACAGTTAAAAGTAATAATAACCCAACAAGTAAACTCACTAAACTAATAAAATACCTAGAAATAGACAAATGTCACATATAATAATAATATAATATATTATAGTACAAAGATAAAGACATTAAAGTGACAGACATAAACTCCCCAAAGGAACTTTTTTTATCGTATTTATTCCACGATTTGCTTCCATTGGGCAAATTCTTAGATTAGATCATTAGATTAATATAGATAAGATAGATCTACATTTAGTTAATTAATAATAAATCATATGATTTTATTAATCTCCTTCTGTCTCTGTTCTGAACTTCCTTATCCTACATAGAGGTCTGGTCTAGACCCTTCTAATTACTACTATTTCAAAAGTACTATCCGGTACCCTAATCAGGCCTAATCACTATCTTAGTCAGTGCCATTATTAATATCATTATACTGAATCTGATTAATATTATATTAAATATAATATAGCATTGAATTGATGATTGAATGGGTAGCCTGAATCATCAGACTAGGTTAAGTCACTAATTAACAATAATATGCAATGATGCATGACTACAGACTAGATCTGGATAAGATTAACAAATGAAACAAGTAGGACATAATTATCTTCTCTCTATTAGACTGAAGTAACATATTAGTACCGTATTTTTCGCCGTATAAGACGCACTTTTTCTTCTCCAAAACTGGGGGGGGGGGGGAAAGTTGGTGCGTCTTATACGGCAAATACACATTTTACATGCATTAAAACTGCCCCCAACTTTGTGTGGCGCTTACTCGCAGTCCTTTCCTTATGCAGTGTGTGCTGCTGGCTGGATTTGGGGCACGTACTGCGGGCTGTGGTGACTTCTGTGACCCTCCCTGCACGGCCAGGCTGTGTGTGTTCGGGCTTCCCTCTCCCTCCTATAGCGCGCCATGCCCCCCTCCCGACAGTCTAACCATGTGCTGCACGGGCATCATGCTGAGCTTACTGCCGGTACACACCGCCCTCCCTACGTCATAATGTGCCGTCTGGGTAGATCACAGACAACGTGTATGGTTCAGAATCTTTTTTTTTCTAGATTTTCCTCCTTTAAAATTGGGTGCGTCTTATATGCCGGAGCGTCTTATACGGCAAAAAATACGGTAATTAAATTTATAAGATAAGATTTAAGATTTATAGTCTATAGAGAGCCTAGATTCTAAATAGAAGAGAGTAGTTATAAATTATACTACTAGACTAGCTAGATCTAATACTAGGCTCAATTAGAATCAGTAGTAGATCTACTCAGTGGTGGTATTTGTGATTGAGATACAAACATTGCAATATAACATGGATTTTAAATTTGACATAAAATAGACCTATACTATAGACTAGTATAGACAGTATAAATGTATTAGAATAATTTAAATTGTACAGACTCAAGACTAGGCAAATAAAATAAGATTCAATGTTACAATAATCTCAATAAATTACAGTTACTGTAGATCTTTAGATTCTAGTTAAAAGTAAAGACACAAACTTAAGATACATCTAGCTTAGTTCTAGTATTATAATTAGTTTGGAAAAGAGAAATAATTTTTAAGCCACTATAATCAAGATATCAAAATCTAAATCAATTAGATAAAGATTTTCATTGAAATTAAGAGTAAGGATTTACAACTAGATTAGATCTATTCGAGACTAGTTGCCTTGGTGCTACAAGATTTGTGACTTGTGTTCAAAAGTGTTTGGGATGTTTCTTGAGAATTGAAGATTATTACATCCAAGCCCATACTTTGTACAGGATCTCTATAGATCTAGATCTTTAATACAACTAAGACTGCCATATATTGATCCCTTTTGAAAATTGTTTCTTTACAAGGACTCTTTTTTTTTTTTCCTTTTAAAAACAACATTCTACAAAGGAGAGAACAGACATGAGTCTGAAAAAATAGAAGTTCATTGAATGACTGCATACAGACATCTTGATTTTTTGTTCACTTTCATTGGTCAAGGAGTATCGTTATCTTTCTGATTACTTGAAAAAAGAAGATAATTATGTCCTATGAACTATAATAGCCCTGGCAGAGTGAGCCTCTAAGCAGCAAAACAACTTGCATTGTTATTAGTGGTCATTGATACGTTTTATTATGTGACAAATACTATATGAATGCTTTGATATACTGTGATATAATGTCAAAATTGATTATAAATGCATTGCTAAGATAGATGATATAATGTCACATATTATATTTCTATAATATATTTTTGTTCAGCTGAAACAGTTTCAAAACTCTGGCAGAGCTCGCAGTGTGTCTCGGACAAGGGAGTCCTCCGACAGAGAAGTCCAGAGAGAGCCCTTTGAAAAATTAAGTAGGACATCATCACCTCAGCCTATTTTAGTAAGTCAACAAGTCCAAGGAATATCTTTTGCATGATGTGCATGAATTATTTTGTTATTGTTATCCTTGTTTTAAATGACACTATCAGAACAGACAAAAATAACATGCTCCAGGGTTTCTGCTGCCTCCTGAAATTCCAGGATGTTCTGGAATGCTTCTGAGATAAAAAAAAACAAAGTACTGGAAATCTCCTGGAATTTAAAAATATCTCCTTGAATGTCCTGGAATTTCACAGATCCAAAAATAAAAAATAAAGCACCATTAAATCAGAAGATGAGCTTACTGGTTTAAGTGCCAGTTACTCACCTTCGCCCCTTCTCCTGTTAGTGAAAACAATTTGACTTAATATCTGAACCACACCCAGAAGTTGGACTGATTGTCAGAGGCTATTTGATACCATTAGGAAGCATTTTATAGGTACTGCAGTGCTTACATCCATTACCGCTTTGGTAATGACAACCTAAATTACGCCTACTTTGGTTACTGTTATATTTTTTGCTCCAATTTTATGTCCTGGAAATGTATGATTTCTCCTGGAAAACACCTGGAATTTCATATTAACTTTGGTGCAGAAACCCTGACGCTCACTAAAGTAGCTCAAGTTAAAAACATTAAAAAGGATTCTAGTCATCACATACAAAGACAAACATAGAAATCTGAAACATGACCACAATCAATTTTGATTGTAAAAAATGCAAGTTAAGACTGTAAAGTTCCCAGTTCAGACCTTGCCATTTACCGGGGCAGATGATGTAAAGGTCATCTGTTTCTGTGGCCCATGGTTAAAGAGGGTGTCATGTGGCCAGCACATCGACCAACCACCTTTACTTTCCCCAGCTAATGTCTTGTACCCATTAGAGCTGGGTGGACTCAGAGGCACACAAATATCTCAACATAAAAAAATCCCAGTCTTCGCCAAGATTTGAACCTAGGACCGTGTTTAAGAAACCCAGTGCTTTACCGCCTAGCTGCCACACCTCCTAAGTTAAGACTGTACTGCCATATAACAAGTTCCTCTAGGCTTGCAGACTTTTCTGCAGGAAACATTATCAGGAAAAGAGTGGACAGGAGGTCACATTTAATTCTCACTTGTTAACTCAATTCTTGTTAGTGTATATCTTACATACATTTATAATTTACATCTTGCTGTCAGTATGAAATATTTTCTGGTAATTGTCATTAATAATTATCTCCCTTTTGTTTATTTCAGGCTGCAAACACTAGCAGAAGACAATCAGACGACATTAGTGCACATCGGCTAGACAATGATAACAGGTTATTTTTAAACATCTGTGATATTTCTTTTGGATAGTCTTATATCAAGGCTAGGGCCTTTGATTTGTTAATAGCCACACTAAACTCTTCACATCAGTCTTAAATCTCTTTATGGCTATTTTCTGCTCTTTTCACCAATGCTAAACTTTTAGCATGAGATTGAATTCATATTGTTAGTTTGTAAAAAAAAAATATATTTTATTTTTCATGATATTTATTTTTTAATTTACAAAACATTGATTTGATAAAATATAAAATGGAAATCAGGAGCTTATGACCCAATGTTTCTATTATTGAAAACATTTAATATTGTGAGCCTAGGAAACCAAACAAAGATTTATTTAAAAAAAATTAATTTGCAGACATAAAATTGCAAATTATTTGCTTATTGGTCATGACACTATGTTAAAGATAATCCTATCGCTCGGCAGGACCACAGCCTCAACAGAAAGTCTTCAACAATTGTCTCGGCAGATTAATGGCCTTCTGTCTGAGGTAAATACCAAGTTGTATTGACCTGCTTATGTATTGGTGTTTTAGTAAACATACAATTAGAATTTAAAGCAGCAAAACATTGAAACACCCACAGTAATTGTTTTAACACTTCTGATGACACTATTACAGATTTTTTTTTTGGTGACTATTAAATTATTCCCTTACCTTCAATACAGTGAATAATCCTTTTAACTAATAGATAATTTTCACTTAATTTTACATTTATATTAAGCCACGAACACAAAGAAGAGTGTGTGAGATTGTATGTTGAAGGTTTGGGTTAGCTCTCTTGACAACAAATTTAGTCTGGAACAAGGTCTTCTGTAATGTTGATTGTCTCTATTTATGTATGGGATATATGACTTACCTCAACTGAACAAGTGTATTTCTATTAACTGTATAGCGTCAAAATGTAGAACCCAAATTTCATGCGTAGCCAGCACCAAAAGCTTCAAACTGTCATCTAATGAAGTATCATTGGTATAGATGTGTTTGAAAGGTTCAAACCAAGAACCATAAAACAACAGTCCAGAGAACACACTGCACGACCAGGCAGCCCTCCTGTGTAAACTAGCAATAGAGATAACACACACACACACAAACTATTTCAATAAGAATGATAATGCTGTTAAACAGACTTATCAGAATCCTTTGAATTTATTTGAAACATGATCCTTTACTGTAGGGTAGTCTTCTAAAGTTAGTTCCTTTACTCAAAGTGCACAGTACTGACAGCATTTTACTAAGTGTCAACCTTGTCTGATGCAGTGAAGTCAGTAATGATTTAATTAGTTCTAAACCTGATCTCTAGAAAGACACTGATTGTATTGAATTAGTTCTAAACCTGATCTCTAAAAAGATACTGATTGTATTGAAATAGTTTTAAACCTGATCTCTAAAAAGATACTGATTGTGTTGAAATAGTTCTAAACCTGATCTCTAAAAAGACACTGATTGTGTTGAAATAGTTCTAAACCTGATCTCTAAAAAGACACTGATTGTATTGAATTAGTTCTAAACCTGATCTCTAAAAAGACACTGATTGTATTGAATTAGTTCTAAACCTGATCTCTAAAAAGACACTGATTGTATTGAAATAGTTCTAAACCTGATCTGTAAAAAGAAAAAAAAATTTCTGAACGGAGAAATTTACTTTTAGACATTAGGAAGTGGGTAGAGCTTTGCAATGTTGTGCTATAGGGATGAAAAGTGAAGTGTGTCTATCTTTCAGGCTAGAAGCAAACCTCATTCTACTTCTGTAGAAGTAAGTTGAAAACATGGCTGATTTATTCCATCCCATAATTTTTTTTTTTTTAATTCCATGTTTATTTGAGTTCAATGTTTTGCTCACATTCCATTTATTTATTTGTCTGCTTGCTTTATGTTCTTACCCAGCATGCATCTTACTTTTTTTTTAATGACATGTGACTTGGGATCTTTAAAGACGATAAACATTTCAGTTATTGGTTTTGGGCTTAGGAAAGGTCTACATTTATATGCATAGGTATCTTTTTTCATTGTAATCCACTTTACTTTTTTTTACTACTAAACTAGACTTGGGTAATTACATAACTTCACTGTATTCTAAGAATGTTTAAATTTACTAGTATTTTAATTGCTGAATTAAATATCGTACTTGAAAGATTGTTAAAAAAATATAAATCTAAAAAAAAAAAATATTTTGTCATTCATCACAAGTTATTATTCAGTGTTTTCCAATGTCATTTAGATGTATTTGTTTCGATGTTATTGGGTTAACAGCTTCATCATATGTTGTAAGTTCACATTTTTTAAAAAACTTCTATTTCATTCTCTTATTTGATTAAAAAAAGAAGGGTCATAAAGGCTTGCCGGTGTCACATTGCTTTCAGACTACTGTCAGGGGGGCAAGATGATCTCAGTGATTTGGGAAGCACTGGTCTATGTATGCAAAATACTTTTTTCGGGAATCACCTAACCATGTAACTGACATTCACTTGTTTTTTTTTTTTTCTTTCTTGTCTATTTTTGTCTACCTCTGCCTGTCCATGGCTTCTGTCAGTCCGCAGTCAATATCAACTGGGAAGAGGCGGCCAAGAGCGGGTTACAGGAACTTGAGGTGCTTACAACTTTTTTTTTCTTGTATGCTAATAATGTATGGTCATTAGTCCTTTTAATATTCAAAAATAAATTACAATAAAAATGAATGTCATGCTAATTATTCAAACCAAAATGAAAAGTTTTCAACATAAATTGTATGAGGGCTTATAAAACCTGTGTAATTAAATTTCCATTATTTCCAGCTTGTAGCTAATATGATGAGTTCAGGCTTAAATTTCAATTATTGATGAATAAAAAAAAGTAAAGTCCTGACTTCAATCATTTGCATTATTATCACTCAAAATTTTTTTTTAGAAATAATAGAAAAACATCTTTTCTGATATTTATTTAGTTAATTCTGTGTTCCAATAACAATTAATGGGAGGAAAAATATATAGATCTGACTTATAACTTTTTTAGATTATTAAATATCCAAGAGACCTCAAAACCTAATTTGAATATCATTCTATGAGTCGTCATTACTTCTAGCATGCTTTAGTTTAAAGAAAAAAAAAGAATAAATTCATGTTTGTTTAATTAAATGTGCAAATCCTTTAGCTTGTATCAACCTTGCATGGCTGCTCATTTGTATTGAAAACATTGCTTTAAATCCAAATTAGTTTGATTGCTAAATTCAGAATGAATGTTAATAATTTGTTTTTTCTTAAAGAATTTAGAGGTTATAGGAAATGTTAAGAAATATTATTTTCTTATTAACTTATTAACAAGCTTGATTGAAATAGGTACAAGAATATTGAGGCAGCTTTCCTTATCTGGCATACACCTGGGTCTTATTTCCAATCTCACCATGGTCTCTAACATGTTCAGAATTTGTTCATGAATGCAACAGCTACTTAATTTTATTTATTTTTTACTTTAAATATTTTATGCACTAAATTTATTTTAAAAGTTCATGATATTTGTTTGTGTGATCAAAATGATCTGCAGCACCATAAAAATGATAAAAAGAACTCAATAAAGATCCTCATGATCCTTTTTAGTCTGTCAATGATAACAATGTTTTGGTAAAGGTAATTGTTAATTTATAACAGTTATAAATGGATATTTTTGCATGCGCTTTTGTCTGACATAATGTGTTACTATGACTGGACCAAAAGGCCCATCCACGAGTTTGTGTAACAAACCATCTTTTTGTCATCTTGTGTGCTTGTTGCTTTGATTTTTCTTATCGTCAATTACACTTTAATTTAAAAAAAAATTATTTAGTGTGAAGAAAGTCAGCTTGGTGACTAACTTGATCTCGGTACTAAACATTCTTATGTACCAGCCTATCACACCAAATTTTATGTATCTCTGTCTTGATAGGAGAGGAATCGAGATCTTGCTGCCTTGTTGGAGAAACATGCTCAGGCTAATGAGCAGCTCGGCTCACAGAACCAACAACTTGTAAGTGACCTTGACCTTGTCACTTCTGCTCTTGTACTTTAAAAAAAATTTGTAAAATAGTAATAGCAATAACAATAATATAAACATTGATTTAAAATAAAATTATTATAATTTTTGTTCTCATTTTCAAAATATACTTTTTAATTAATGTTCTGATAACGTATAATGTGGGGCATGGTGGCTGAGTGGTCAAATGCTTGGCTTCTGAACTGAAGGGTCTTGAGTTTGAATCATGGTGAATGCTGTGAATTTTTAGGACACAACTGCGTCTACCTGCGTCAGATGGGTACATGTCTTTGGAGAAGTAAAAGCTTGACTCCCTCATCAACTGTAGGCCTTAGAAACATATAAGCTTTACATCATCTGCCCCTTTTGATCGCAAGGTCTGAAAAGGAAACCTACTTATAACATACAACTAGATAGTTAACAAAAAAAAGACAGAAGTTGATCTAGGTTATTTATAACTTGATCTAGGTTATTTATAATGTAGAACTAAATAGTTAGCAAACAAAAGACAAAAGTTGATCTAGGTTATTTATAACTTGATCTAGGTTATTTATAATGTAGAACTAAATAGCAAATAAAAGACAAAAGTTGATCTAGGTTATTTATAACTTGATCTAGGTTATTTATAATGTAGAACTAAATAGTTAGCAAAAAGACAAAAGTTGATCTAGGTTATTTATAACTTGATCTAGGTTATTTATAATGTAGAACTAAATAGTTAGCAAACAAAAGACAAAAGTTGATCTAGGTTATTTATAACTTGATCTAGGTTATTTATAATGTAGAACTAAATAGAAGACAAAAGTTGATCTAGGTTATTTATAACTTGATCTAGGTTATTTATAATGTAGAACTAAATAGTTAGCAAACAAAAGACAAAAGTTAATCTAGGTTATTTTTAACTTGATCTAGGTTATTTATAATGTAGAACTAAATAGTTAGCAAACAAAAGGGGGCATAACTTGATCTGATAGCGTATAACTTGTTCTAGGTTATTAAATTTTGATCTAGGTAATTTATAACTTGATCTAGGTTATTATTTCTAAAGTTTATAAATGTATTTTCCTTTGTCTCAGTTTATTGTAAAAAAAATTATTTGACATGTTCATTGTGTTCAACTGACTGTTTCTGTTCTAGCGAGCACATTCCAAATCTCTACAAGAACAACTTGAAGCAGAAAGAAATTCTTTCCATGAAAAACATAAAAAGGACATTGGGTCATTGAAAGAGCAACTACAAGTAAGATCATAAAACAACAACTAGTAAGCCCTAGACTGCTAAGTAGTTAGAAACAGTGTCAATCAAGTGATCATATGTAATGTAATAATTATGTAATGATTGTTTGTACAATCACATGCTCTGTAAAACTAGTTAGTATGAAAACATTATGAATGCATCTTTCTAAACTTGTTGTGGATGAGATGTTACCTTAGCTATTTTCCACCCAAAATAAATATGTAGGCTGTCATTGGTCTTAAATTTAATGTTGGTCATTAGGTTGACATACAAGTTGATATAGTTGATTAGCCAGCTTAGTGTTGTGAAAGACATTTAGACTTTTGAGTTAGCAGTACCTTGACCTGTAATTTTGAGTTAGCAGTACCTTGACCTGTAATTTTGAGTTAGCAGTACCTTGACCTGTATTTTTGAGTTAGCAGTACCTTGACTTGTATTTTTGAGTTAGCAATACCTTGACTTGTATTTTTGAATTAGCAATACCTTGACTTGTATTTTTGAGTTAGCAATACCTTGACTTGCATTTTTGAGTTTGCAATGCCTTGACTTGTGTTTGTTAAAAATAACTATTCTGTGTGTTTGATGCACTTTTAAAGAAATTATAACTTTTTTATAATGACCTTCTTTTAGTCTTGTAGTAATTACAAATTCTTTTCAAATTGCTTTGTATTTAATCTTATCTTTTGAGTTTAATGCTTGTCACTAATTCAAAATAATTATCTTAGTCAACAAGATCAATAACATCACCTTCTTCAGACTTAGGTAACATTCTAACAACTATCATTAGATATCGTATTTAGCTACTTAGACATGACAATCATCTCAAGTGTTTGTCTACTATGTGCATTTACATTTTGATTTGACTAAATTCACTTATCTGTTGCTCTTTCTCTCAGGTTCATATACAAACTATTGGGATACTAGTAGCTGAAAAAACAGAGTTACAATCTCAGGTGAATCAAGTTCAGAGAATAGCTGATCAAAGAATAGGTAAGGGATTTATTTTTTACAATGTCTAGACTTACACAGGGAAAGGTTCACTCTATTTTATATATATGTGTTTAATGATAAGCTATTAAGTGTGTTGTTAAGACAGGTTTGCACATTTTGGTCCAAGGGAAATAATTGTGTTCCCTTTCAACAACATACGTCTGCAAATGTTTTAGAGCTTTCCCGCTCTAAGAATTGTCCTCATCATCCTAGCACTCACTTTTGTTTCTTCACTTTCATCTCATTTTATTCAATGTTGTTATTTTGTTTGTCAATCTCTTGTCAGTAAGTTTTTTACTTGAAGTGCAGACTTTAATCATGAGCTTTACTGGAGTGTAGACTTTAATCATGATCTTTACTGGAGTGTAGACTTTAATCATGATTTTTACTGGAGTGTAGACTTTAATCATGATCTTTACTGGAGTGTACACTTAAATTATGATCTTTACTGGAGTGTAGACTTTAATCATGATCTTTACTGGAGTGTACACTTTAATCATGATCTTTACTGGAGTGTACACTTTAATCATGATCTTTACTGGAGTGTACACTTTAATCATGATCTTTACTGGAGTGTACACTTTAATCATGATCTTTACTGGAGAAAATTCTTTGCACATGTTTGTAAAATGTTTTACATATTTCGGACATTTATCACAAATAAATAGTAATAATGAAGAATTTGATCTAGATATATAGATTAGATCCAGGTAAGTCTAAATTTAGCGTATTTATATTTTTATTATTAGTATTTAGATCTAAATCTATTATTGTCAGTAGGCTAGGTGTAGAGTGTAGATCGAGATTGACTAGATCTAAGCTTTTATCTCTAGATTTAGACTCTAGATCTAGATATATCCCTAGATCTAAGCTTATATCTCTAGATTTAGACTCTAGATCTAGATATATCTCTAGATCTAAGCTTATGATAAATAAAAAGAAAGGAAATGGTAGATCTACATCAAATAATCATCCACTGTGGGCATTATTTGCCCATTTTCTTTTTTTTTTTTTAGTATTTTTTATCTGTAAAAATCTACATCATGGACATGGCTATGCTTGTCCAAGACACACCCACAATGTTTACAACTGAAGAAGCTTTATAATTGTTCTATTTATACTTCAATGAACAGTAATAATGAAGATTTAGATCTTGATCTACATTTAGCATAGGATGAAACAGACTTGGACATTATTAGCATTTAGATTTAGGTCTAGTATTGTCCTCAGGCTTAGGCTAGGTCTGGAATGTAGATAAAGGTTGATCTATGCTTTTATCTTTACACCTGGGTAGATCCCTATAGATGTAAGCCTAAGATAAATGAAAACAACAGAAATGGTAGATCTAAATCCAATATTATATTCATCCACCATGCTGGGGTTTTTCTATGTATATTTTGTAGCTATTATTTATCAGTAAAAATCATCACCATGACTCTAGGCCTACTTATACAGGTTCAAGTTGCACTCTGTCTTGTAAGTACTCCAAAAGGTTTACTCCTAAATAAAAGTGAAATATAAAACTATTCTAGATCCATAATTTATTACAAAGGAATAGTAATTATGATCTAGGTCTAGTTTTAGGTATAATGAATTAGAATTTTTATTGTCCTTCAGTTAGTTAGAGATTTATGCGAGTTTAAGCCATGTAAACATAATAATATAATCAGTGATTCATCATTTTTTATTGACTGTTTTATCACATTTCTTTTTGAAAAAGATGTCAATAGTCTAATATGATGTTTCAACAGTATTGCAAAGATCAAAATCTATATTTAGGTCTCAGAAGTTCTAAAGCTGGCATCCATTTTTTTTTTAGGGTCATATTATTTAGATCATATTTTTTGTATCTTATATTTAAATAGAAAGATGTTTACATTTTCACATTCTCCATTCATTTACCTTTACTTTGATACCAAATATGTTACTATAGCTTCATTGGTACTTGAATAATACATTTTTGTTTGAGGCATGTTTGGAACATTTTCTTTTTTTTTCCAAGCATTTTTTTGGAGAGAAAAAACA
Source organism: Biomphalaria sudanica (assembly GCA_036873155.1). Classification (NCBI taxonomy): domain Eukaryota; kingdom Metazoa; phylum Mollusca; class Gastropoda; family Planorbidae; genus Biomphalaria; species Biomphalaria sudanica. Next base: position 1,969,281 of record JAZGLO010000050.1, on the reverse strand, counting down.
CCGCACTCAATGAGTTAATGAACTGAAATGATTGTTTTATTTACTGGATTCCTATCAACTCGAATTTTTTTTTGTTTAAGTCCCAAGTTCAATTTGAATGTATTGATTTGACCTTGTTCCCATTATGTTTTCTAGAAGAAATTGAAGAGCTGAGTGGTCGACTGAAGGCTTCCAGACAGCGTGTATCAGACTTGGAGCGGACTCTATCAACATCCTCTCAATCCAGTCACCAATTGGAAAAGGTCAGAAAACTTCTCTTTCCTGTTTTTCTGTGTTGTTTTTTTTTAAACCTAGGGATTAATATTTCTCAGCAGGAGGGCTAACTTTATTTTTGAAACTTCTGTTTCATTATGTGCCTTTTCCACATGAAATAAATCTGTGTACATGACCATATCTAGTCATTTTATGTGACTGGCTGTCTTCTGTAAATGTTTTTAATTAGCAATTTTACCAAACAGCCATCTACTAATCACATTCCAATGTACTGAGATAAAGACTGCAAAGTTCCAATAACTTTAAAAGACTATTTTGTGTGTACCAGAGTTTGAACTTTCTCTAAGGAATTGATTTGTTTTAATATTCATTGTCTGCTATATTATCATCACTTTGTTCTATGTTTGTTTGCTATATTATCATTACTTTGTGCTATGTTTATGGCTACTTTGCTAGCATGTTGTATGCTAATCAATGTTTTTAGTTTTGATGGAAATGGTTTTATGAGCAGATACATTTACGTTAATTATTTGTTCCATATCTTTGATGCATATCTCTATGACAGAAGGTAAGAGGTTAGAGTTTTGTAGTATTGAAATGTTGTCCAATGGCTTTTTGGAAACCTGTTTCTGGTGGAGACTTTGTTTCATCTCATTATGTAATCAAACCAGAGTTCTAATTAGTTTATTAGCCTTTAAAGAAAATTAAAATACTTTTTTTTTTTACTTTGATATGTAGATTTGTATTTGGTTTTATCCATTTTGTTGAATAACTTTTTTTTCAAAATATCCAATAACTTAAACATTTTGATAATAATATCTGCTCTTGAAGTATTTCCAATGCTTTTTAGTTTTGCTTTAAGTCTTGTATTTTTTATTTTTTTTTGCTTGTGTAGTGAGTGACCTGTTTTTTGTTTTAACCCTGAGACAGTTTTTTAATTCAAGGATGTTTTTATTCATTGTTAGGATGTGATCTTAAGTTTCACTAGCCATGAACACACAAAATATATTTATGAATTTTGTGTGGCCTTAGATCAGTCACCATCACTAATTTGGTTTTCATTGCTTCACCGATCTTGTACAATATTATAACAAAGAGTCCACCAGCTCAGATGTGCTTTGTTTCCTGGTCATTATGCAAAAGAGAGCATTTCTAATTTTTCATTTGTTTTTTTAATAGTTTGTCATATTAATTAACTAAATAATAGTATCTGTAGACATCTCTTTCAAAAGCAGTAACACTGGTGACTGACATGTTTCTGTTTTTACTCTGCACTAGTTTGTTCTTCTTAAATTTCTATGGCTCTTTATCTCTTGAAAGACACTGGATGCTCCCAGATGAATCTCTGGTTTTAGTTTCTTCTTCAGTAGGGGCATAATCTGATGTGATTAATTATAATTTTAAACTTATCCACAACTTTAAAGGCAGCAGAGGACATTTTTTTTTAGTCTTTGAAATTAGCGGTAAACATTTTTATTTCAGAATCATTTTTTTTTTTAAATCATCTTTAGCCTGAAGACCTTGGCTGATTAACATTCCATCATGTGTAGTAGCCATATCCTTCACCAGCTGCACTAGCCTATATGTTCAATCTTCCTACCAGTGTGTTTGATGGCCATATATTTTGTCTCACAAAACAGCTGGGTAGACAACCAGTAGATCTACACTACTCTGCATACCAGCGTGTGTAGGGACCATATGTTTCATAAAGAATCAATACATTTCTCTGTACATCCTCCCTCCACTCATTTCAATACTTTCCCTCATTTCAATATTGATTTTTATTTTTTAAAAATGTGTTGTGCCACTTGGTGTGTACTAGAGCCATAACTCCTTCCTGTTTGTTTTATCTTTATTTCTGGACATTTTTAAAGGATTGTTTTGTTGCATAAAACGGTAAAACAACTTTTTCAAATTTAACTTTAGCTTAGTGTGTACAATGTGTATTGATTAGAGTACATGTATAGCTGTAATGTCCTGTTGTGCCCCTTAGTGTGTACTAGAGCCATAACTCCCTCCTGTTTGTTTTATCTTTATTTCTGGACACTTTTAATGGATTGTTTTGTTGAATAAAACAGTAAAACAACTTTTTAAAAGTTAACTTTAGCTTAGTTAGTGTGTAGAATGTGTATTGTACATGCATTATAGCTGACTTAATGCTACACTAGAAACAGATTTATATAGAATTAGAGAATTAGTTTATTGATCAGGGTGGTAGTGTTTAATGTGCTAATAGCTTTCTTCAGTAAACAAACATATCTAGATAGATGTTGCTTATTTATAGACTTGTATAGATGTTGCTTTTTTATAGACTTGTAGCTGTGTTCCTAACTAAATTAGTTTTTCTCTTGATGCTGTTTGTGTTTGGTTGGTGAGGCCGTTTGTCTACTTGTACATCTTTTGAATCTCTGTAAAGACTGAAATTTTTAATTTCAGGATTTTTAGGGTGTCTCTGAGTCCACCCAACTCTAATGGGTACCTGACATCAGTTGGGGAAATTAAAGTGGTTGGTCATTATGCTAGCCATGTGACACCCTTGTTAACCATTGGCCACAGAAACAGATGACCTTTACATCATCATCTTTACTATTTATTTATTTTTTATTTTTTTGTTTTGTTTTATTTACAAACAAACAAACATGAATGAAACCTTAAAATACTTATTACATACTAATAGAAGTTTGATTCTGTTTGAAAGCAGATCTATAAAAGTAGTTTTTCAAACTTTCAGCATAGTGTAAAGCATGAGGTTATGAACTTTATGTGTTTGTATGAACAGTTTAAGTATGGGACTTGGGGAGGGGGGCACTTGTAATAACACACTCACTTTTTTTTTGTTAGTTTTTTTTTTTTTTTACATAAAATTTTTGTGTGTTTTTTACTTGACAGACTGCTGCAGAAAGTGCTAAGGAAGTTGACCGACTCAAACTGGAACTTTTGAAATCAAAGTAAAAATAAACTAAAAACATTCAATACAAACTAAATGGACTTCTCTTAGTACATGATAATACAAAGCAATGTTATTTAATTGTTATGTTAGATCTCAATATCCTTTCTTTTTCTTTCCTTAGCAAACAAAGTGAAGAACTGAAACAACAAATTTCTGAATTAAAGCAACAACTCCAGACCAAGGTAAGAGACTTTGTTAGTTCTTGCTTGCAGAGCTTTAACCCTACCAGTCCTGGGCTCTTGTAACAAGCAGTCCTCTATGCACTGTGCTCCTGAGGACCAAGCCCCTCATTACTATTTTTCAAGATTTTGTTTTTCTTATAAATCAATCTTAGTATCTTTCTGTTGAAGTAGATAACATTATTCTTGATATAAAATTTTAACCTAGTCAGAGTCTAAATCAACTCATATATTGATCAACTTTCTGCTTATTACAAGCCTAGACCTACTTTTTACATGCCTTGGTTCATGTTTTTGAAAATTTTCATATAAAACCATATTAATTAAATGTTGTTAATACATGGACGATTGGTTGGTTATTTTAATATTCTGACTCATTTTTTTCAATGAAATAGGCAAATACTAAAAAAAAGCAGTCAACTAGCATAGTGGCCATTTTGGAAATTACATAAAAAGCGGTCCACTGATCTAGTGGTGTTCACCCACCATTTTGGAAATTACATAAAAAGCGGTCCACTGGTCCAGTGGTGTTCACCCACCATTTTGGAAATTACATAAAAAGCGGTCCACTGATCTAGTGGTGTTCACCCACCATTTTGGAAATTACATAAAAAGCGGTCCACTGGTGTAGTGGTGTTCACCCACCTTTTTGGAAATTACATAAAAAGCGGTCCACTGGTCTAGTGGTGTTCACCCACATTTTGGAAATTACATAAAAAGCGGTCCACTGGTCTAGTGGTGTTCACCCACCATTTTGGAAATTACATAAAAAGCGGTCTACTGGTGTTAAAGAGTTGAGGTACCTTTAAGACCACAATTGGTCATTCAAACTACAATAGACTTGATTGGTGTATGTTTTTGTTCTTAAATGAATTGAATCTATCAACTGAATCCCATTATCAGTAAATATGTTGACAGTGCTCTTGTTTATTGTGTCTTGTAACAACAGAATTGCTTTGTGTGACTAGTTCACTGAATCACTCATTAATTCAAGATTTTGTTATACAATGTGTCCTATCTGTTTGTCAGGTTTCAGAAAATGGCTCTCTGAATCATTCTGTTGAAGATTTACAGAAAAGACTTGAAATGGCAGAACTCTATGCTCAGCAGGTAATTTAGTTTTAGGCTGCTATATTTGTGTTTTTGTAAACATTGGGCCCAACTGGGCTCTTCCTGTAAACTGTTAATTAGTTTTCACTAATCTATTTTTAATTTTACTGGAACTCATTACTTCCTTATCCTGTGATAGGACTTTTTTTTTTAGAGCATTCCATTAGTGAAAACATACTTTCACAAGTGTAGTATATAGTTTAGCATTTTAAAATAATAGAATATGCGTCCTCTGTTTGGGGACTCCTCAACTCAAGAAAACATTAAGAAACTGGAACAAACACAAAATAGAGCAGTGAGATTCATAACAAACAAATATTCACATTTGACTAGAGTAACACCTTTAGTAGAAAACTAAACTTAGAAAGCCTTCAGGAGAGAAGACTCAAAAGTAAAGTGGCAAGTATACTTAAAACACTGAACCATAATCTTTAAATACAAAAACAAAATCTATTGAAATACTCTGGACAGACACAAAGATAAAGGCACATTCCTTGTTCCATATTCTAGGACAAATTTGTACTAATGCTCCTTCTTCCCTAGTGCTATTAGAGCATGGAATGAGTTGCCTGAACCAGCCAGGAAAACCAATGACTTAGCAGAATTGAAGTCAGGACAAAATCATCTTCTTTTTTGAAGTTATGTTTGTATTATATAAGTTAAGGAGATAATAGAAGTACACAGTGATAACGACATATGTGATAGTCCACTGACATTTGAACTTGAAACAAGTGACCAGGATATTTTGTTTCTCTTTATTAAGTTTCGTCAACACATTAATAATGTGTTCACTAAAAGATTTATTACCTTGTTTTCTTTCCTGGTCAGTTGTCTAGTGAGACTGAGAACTCCCAAGGGAGTGTTGAAGTTCTCAACAACTTGCAGAAAGAAAGAGATTCTCTGTTGGAACGTCTTCATCAGGTGAGTGAATGTTCTGAGACATTGTCTTCTATCAAATGGAAGCATTCAAGTTGAACTATGGTCAATCTATGGTTGAAGGAGGCCAACAGACATCGCTTTAAAGGTTTCAGTATTTAAAAAAATAAAGACCCTAATCTCTTGAATAAGGTTCCGTGTTAATTAGAAACTTCAATACATTTCAAGTTGAAAATAATAATTTTTGAACTTAAAGTATATTTAATTTTTTAAATTCCAAAATGAAAAACTTTCATCCATTCTTTATTAACATTCACTCTGTTTTATTTTTGTGGAATCAAAACATCACATAATAGGTGTGAATTATAATGTCTAAAAAGCGTGTGTGTGTGTACTTGAGTTCTATTTTGCTCTATTTCTAGCATGAAGACCTGACTCAGCAGCTGAAGCTAGAGAGAGATCAAGTCACAGAGCAGTATCAGCGCTACACAGAACAACTTTGCCATCAGGCACAACAGTTGACTCAACAGGTGAGTCCAGGAATAGACTCAATCATCGATACACACTACTCTGTGGTATAGTATTTATTTATTAGTTGACCATGCTTTTGCAGTGTAACCCACACTTTCATAGGACCTGCGCTAATTCTAGGTGTATAAATTATTAAATTAAACCATTTTATAACTTAGATTTTCCGGTGCCTCCTAGAAATTTCCTGAAATTGCAAAATATACGAAAAAGGTCCTGGAAATATCTGGAAATTATTAAAATCTTATGAAAACTCATACAAATCTCCTGAAATATATAGACAAAAATTGTCATTTTGGGGTGTCATTCAATATGGACAACGCCAATTTTGCGTGCGATAAAAAAACGGCATTATGCAAAATTGTGGAATCTATTGAAAGAAGCTTCTCGCGCCTCAAACAAAGAATTACTTGAGGTCAACAATTCTCAAAGATAGATCAAAACATTTGATCGATGTAGAATTTTTATGATAAACTGTATGACGGGTGAATACAGGGTAGATTACTTGTTCTCTTTCCATGACTTCCAGGTCACAATGGTTAAGTCCGGCCCTGCTATTTAGTGACGGGTGAATACTACTTGTTCTCTCCACCCTCTTTTTTTTCCCCTCTAAAATTACGTGGGGTAACTCTAGTCCGTCCAACTTGCAGAAATAAAAGAGTGATCTTTCCATTACTTTGTGTTCAAACTCTTGAGCCATGAAGAGAATTATATATATAGATAAGGATTTTAACAAATTAGTTGTTAAGATTAATTTCCTTACCTACCTATCTAGTAGGAACTCAACCACCTCCACCAACATGCTAGACCATTGTTTCCTGAGCACATTTGAACACTTAGCACATTCTGAATATATATATATATATATATTGTGGAATACTTTGCTTATTTTTAAAAGAGATTCATTCACATGTTAGCCTACTAGCTCATTATTCCAGCAGTTAGTGGGACACCTATTCAAGCCCGGTAGAACACTAGGGGTCTGCGGAATAGTTTGGGAAACACTGTGGTAGGCAATATGCCAGTCCCTTACAGTAAAGTAAAGTAAAGTTCCCCTTTCTGACCTTGTGGTCTATAGGGCAGATGATGTAAAGGTCATCTGTTTCTGTGGCCTACTGTTAACGAGGGTCTCATGAGGCCAGCACAACGACCAACCGCCTTTACTTTTCCCTAACTTATGTCAGGTACCCATTAGAGCTGGGTGGACTCAGAGGCGCCCGAGATCCCGAAATTAAAAATCACAGTCTTCACCAGGATTCGAACCCCAGTTCGGAAGCCAAGCGCTTTACCGCTCAGCCACCTCGACTCCAGTCCCTTACAGTAGTACACTTTAACTATATTGTTTGCTTATGTGTTGCCTCCTATATTCATGTTTCCATCGGAGAGTGTTGTGTAATTGTACATATTTAGTGTTAGGACTCATGTAAAACTGGATTCACCACCTTGAGGAGTGCACTTGATATTCTCTATAGCTCTAATGTTGTTCATTTAGATCACAGTGCTAACAGAAGAAAGAGAACAATTACTGAATACACAACACCAGTTAGAGGGAACTATCACTGAACTGCAGAAAAAACTGGGTCAGTTGACATTGCTATTTATCAAGCTCATTTAGATGTGTTACTAATGATAGTTTTTTTCTATTTGTACTGTATCTAATTAAATTGCTGATACAATTTGAAAAAAAATTACTTATTTGAAATCTAATTCTGGGGTAAGTGTTGGGCATGATTTCAGAAAATTGTTCTGAGCCTATGTAAATAATTTTTTTATGAGTACTTTAATTTTAAAAAAAAATTCTAATTTTTAATTCTCTGAAAAAGTTAAAAGATAACGCATTTTTAAGAGTTTGTTTTTTTAGTTAGAAATCTATTTATCAATTGAAAAACTCTGTAATCCAGTCAAAAGTTATGTAAAATTACATTAGCTGAGGCCAACGTTTTTGAGAAACAAATATAGTTCTACTGGCACTGAGTAAAAAAAAAACACCAATGATTTTTCTTTAAGTTTTCCTTATAGAATGAAATTAGTTTTTCATATTCACATTATTGGTTTAGTTGATCTTTTATAAACAGAAAAAGTAATTGAAGTAACGTTGTAATCTGGTTGTTGTCATCTCCAGAAGACGTCAGTATTCCCGCCGCCCCTCAAGTTACACAAACTGTACCCAAAGAACTAACAGAAGAGCTCAACAAACTCAGGTCTCATGTCAGTGAGGCAACTGATGCGTTAGAATCTCAAGTCAGAGACAATATGCAGCTGAGCAGGTGGGTTTCAGTTATGGACTACATGTTTGTTCAGAAAGTGTTTGCCTTTCATACACAAATCTAGGTTCAGCAGTTGGGGGTTCCACTCATATAGGATACATAAGTCGTTTAATATTACACCTATTTAGTTGAACAGACGTTGCTAGCAGTAGTTTGCTGTATTACAGTCAAAACTATTTTTACAAAACCAATTTTGATTTTATTACTTCTAAATAATGACAATTCTATTGTCTTTAGCATTCAGATGAACTTTGCACTATTGTTTTAAACTTTAACTCCAGATATTGAAGAGCACTTAATGCTTTAAACTTTAACTCCAGACATTGAAGAAACTTGTGTTTTTAACTTAAAGAAATGTCTTCCTGTATTGCTTTACAATGTGTGTGAATGTCGTGTCTCCACTAGACTGTTAGAGGAGAAAGAAGACAAGATCTCCTCACTTGAGAGATCACTCGAAGAACTGGGAGAGCAAGCAGGAGACAAGGCTCAACTCTTGGAGTCGATACAGAGTGACAAGACAGCACTGAGCCGAGCCATGACCCAGAATAAAGAGCTCAAGTCTCAGTTGGCCGAGCTTCAACAGGGATTTGTTAAGATGGTGGGTATTAGCCAACAATGTCTAGGTATTTCTTAAGTACCAAATGAATAAAAATAGGGGGAGAAAAGTAAACAATAACTGAATGTAAATACGAAATACAAGTTTCCTAGGCAAGTGACTTTAAACTTTTACTGTAGACGTTCCCTAATGTATTATGAAATATCATGTGGAAATTACATATCACCGTATGTAACCATAGGCCTAAAAAACAAGTGAACTATATATCTTCTGCCTCATGGACTTCTATCTTCTGCCTCATGGACTTCTATCTTCTTTCCATGGACTTTATGGTTGCTATAAGTAACCCCCTGCTTATTGGTTGTAATTACTTTGCCAAATTAATGTTTTAGGACATCATCTTCTTTGATGTGGTCCTGTCTAGGGTACCAACCATCTTCTTCCAGGCAACTATTCCACATCTTTCCCATCTGCTTGGTGTACCAAAGTTGGTGATGGTCCATCTGGAAACAATAGTCTTCCACCTGTCAGCTTCCAGATGTCTGGCTCTCATATACCTTCAAGTTAGAGGCCCATCCTCTCTCTGGTCCGCTATCAGGCTTGATTTGCTTTTTGACGTTTATTTCAAACTGTGTTTAGAGACAGTGAGATGCTACTGTGTATTAATAAAAAATGTATTTTTGTTTTGCATTGAGTTAGCTAATGATCAGAAAGGAGATTTTTTTCCAATCACAATCCAGAATTCAGTTTAAGAGGATACAATTGATTTGAAAAGAACTGTTGTTTTTTTTTTTGGGACCCTACGTTTAGTTGCAATATACCATTAAATTCTGGTAGCCAAAGGGAGATAAGATGCTAGCTGAAACATACACTTTTTTTTATTGAAAGTAGAGTATATTTTAAAGAGAATTGGCTTTGAATTAGAATGAATTATTAGTAAACCATTACAATAATTCAATAAATATAATATAAGTCAATTTTGTGTAATTTGTATTATTGAAAAGTCATTTTGTATTTGTTTGTTATTTGAACTATGTTCTACATTTCTATTTGTAGAGTCAGGACAACATGGAGTTAGTGACCAAACTTCAGACAGAACAACATTCTGTGAATGAACTGTCTGCTAAACTAGCTCAGCAGGAGGATGAGATAACTCAACTGCGAGCAACAGTTAGTGCTTTTCACCTATTGAATACTATTTTAATGACATAGCTGAAACATTAGTACCAAATTTTTTCTAACTAGAAATGGCCGAGAGGCCAAGTGCGCTTGAACTTGGCTACCTAGAAGGGGGCTCAAGGCTCGACACCCGACTCAAGCAGAGTTGTGTTTACTGAGCGCCTAAAGGCAGCACGGAAAACCAACTCCTAGATACCCCCCCCCCCCCCACACACACACACACTAGTCCACAAATGAGATTGGACCAAAAGCGCTCTGAGCATGCTATAAGCATGAAAGTAGCGCTATATAAAAGCTATAATAATAATAATATTCTGTATTTGAGTTCCTGAAACAAGTTGTCTACATCAGTTTGTCTAGGTTGTCATTTCAGTATTTAGAGTCAGGCGCAGAACTAGTAGGAATTAGGCAACATATTTGTTCTTTTATATGTCAGACTGTATCAGCGCTACTGGTTGACTAGGGCATATAAAAAAAGATCAAGATGTCTGTGTGTAGTCATTCAATGAACTTTCCTGTATGTTATTTTTGTACTCTTTTATTTAATTGACAAAAAAAAAAAAAGAGTCCTAGTAATCACAACACATTTTCATAGGGATAAATTCTTGACCTGTATGGTCACATGTATGCACTACATTAAACAGCAGGATTTTTGTCCAGGGCTTTTGCAAAAGAGGATTTGAGCCTCTCAAGGCCTCACTCAAATAGATTTGAAGATGATGGGGATTAATAAAATAGTCTTACTCCTCAATGAGAAACACTACTCAACTTAGATGGTGGCATAGTGACTAATTATCTTATGGCTTTATGTCACTCTACTATTTTACTTGGTTCACAATAGTTGTACATTTAGTAAAGTCTTAGTCCATCACTTCTTTTGATCACAATCTTTACTGATAGTTACAATTTTGTTGTAAAGAAATGATGTGAATGATTTTCCTTTCCCCACCAGCTGAGTCACAAAGAGCAATCTATTTCTGAGCTGTCCCAGGCCACACAGGCTGCAGAAAGAGAGAAATATCAACAGAGTCAGATGTCTGACAGGTTACGACATTACGAAGCCCAGGCCCAGTTGGTGGATACACTGCAGAATGAACTGACCTCTGCCCAGGTAAAGTGGTTCTCAAAATTGTTAGGAACAGATTTATGAGAAAGTAGGAAGCATGGTTGAGAGGACAAGTGCACTTAAACTTGGCTTGGCTTGGCTAACTAGAAGGGGGCTCAAGGTTTGACACCCGACTCGGGCAGAGTTGGGTTTACTGAGCGCCTAAAGGCAGCACGGAAAACCAACTCCTAGATACACCCCCCCCCCCCCCACTGGTCCACAAATGAGATTGGACCAAAAGAGCTCTGAGCATGCTATAAGCATGAAAGTAGCGCTATATAAAAGCTATAATAATAATAAGTAATAGTTTCATTTCTTGACAGTTTGTCTGCTCAGACTTCCCGTTGAATGGGTAGGAAACTCACTGTCTATGGATTAGGAAACATGGAGCAAAGTTGATGTCCAGATTAAGCAAAGTTGATCCTAACCTATATATTAGAAACTGTAGTGAAAACAGACCTATGAAATACCTGAGTATTTATTAGAACATAATTTGAATGTTAAAATACCTTGGATGAAGCATATGTGATGTGTATTGATATTGTTGTTCCCAGGATATGATGGAAGCACTGACCACACAGAACAGTGAACTCAGAACAATGTTAATCAAGGCCACGGAGGTCAAGTCTGTATCTAATTTGAAACTGGAAAATGGAGAGGAGTCTGCTGCTAATCCTCGAGATGAAATTGTGAGTTCTTAGTGCAGCTCATTTCTTGGTATCATTTGGGTAGAAATAAATATTACCAGTCATCTCGATTACTTCACAAAAGGTGGGAGTTGTGGCCCAGAGACATAAACTGCTTTGCTACCTATCAAGAAAGCTAGAGTACAAAACCTAAATCTAGCTGAATTGTGATTGCTAAGCCTCTAAAGGCAGCATGGAAACCTTTTCCTAGATCCCCCCTCTCCCACAGGTCCACTAAAGAGATAGGAACATAGAGCACTAAGCATACTGTAGCTTGAAAGATGTTCTATTCAAAAACAAATTTAACAAATAAGTATGGGTTCCTTCGGGGAAGGAGATTTGGGTTGCCCCTTAGAGCGAGCAGTCAGAACAGACCAGACATTAACATTGGACTATAAAAGGATCAAAGACCGGTTAATTCAGCCACTCACTCGTACGAGCAGGGTTTAATTCACGAAAGTGGAGTGAGGCAATTTTAATGGCTTGACCCTTAACTAGTCTCCAGGGCAGCGGCTGATCAGTTCAGCATAAGCTATAGACCCTGACAGACACAGTGTCTACACCAGACGAGCGTGCTATGTCAGTCAGAGCTTAGCATTTTCCTTAAACCTCACCAGCAGAGCTCTGCACCATTTAACAAATAGAAATATAGAAAAAGGAAATTGAAAATTTTAAAGTCATTTTTTTTTTCTTTCAATTTTTTAGTCTGAATATTTTTTAAACTAGAACTAATTGAAAGCTTTCAAGAAGAAAAGAAAAAAGTTGAAGCTCTTTAAAAGAAATTGTTTGGACTCATTGAAAAAGCAATGAAATGTCATAGACTAGTCTAATTTATTTTCTGTATTTCTTCGCAAGTTTTCAACCAGATATTAAAGATAATTTTAAACAAGAATAAACTGGTGAATGAGATTTTGAATATGTTCTGCCCATGTTTGCGTTTGCTAGATTCAGTCTCTCCAAGATACAATCAGACAGTTAGAGAATGAGAGAGCACAACTTTATGACAGTCTGAAAGAACAAAGAGCTCTGTCTGACAATCTGGGCATCAAGATAGCAGACTTGAATGAGGAGCTCATTAAGACCAGTAAGTCATAACCTTTGATAGCCTTGAACCAAAAGTTCATCTTGAAACAAAGTTTATTCAGTTTGCTTAGTCACATGATGTGAGACATCTTCTGTTAGCTATGATTTGAATTGTCTAATAGCTATGTTTTAAAATTTTCTGTTAGCTATGTTTTGAAATCATGTTAGCTATGTTTTTAAATCTTCTGTTAGCTATGTTTTTAAATCTTCTGTTAGCTGTTTTTAAATCTTCTGTTAGCTATTTTTTAAAATCTTCTGTTTGCTATGTTTTTAAATCTTATGTTAGCTATGTTTTTAAATCTTCTGTTAGCTATGTTTTTAAATCTTCTGTTTGCTATGTTTTTAAATCTTATGTTAGCTATGTTTTTTAATCTTTTGTTAGCTGTTTTAAAATCTTATGTTTGCTATGTTTTTGAATCTTTTGTTAGCTGTTTTTAAATCTTATGTTAGCTATGTTTTTAATATCTAATATCTATGTTTTATATACCAGCTGATGCTAAAGTATAGAGAGTAGATTCATGATTGTTATCTTAGCCTTTTTTTTTAAGCTTCTGAAGCTTAAGTACCTGATGGTGTATTCTAAATGTCTGCTAATGTTGGCTTAAATTTTTTTATTGTCATTTTATTTAAGATGGCCTATTTTTAGAACTGTTGAGATTATTGTGTTTCACTTCAGGGACGGATAACTTAGACAGTGACAAGATCAGCAGGGGAGAGTACAATGAGCTGAAGAATGCCATGGAGATGATACAGCAGAAGTACATGCATGTGATGAAGGACAAGGCTGACCTGTCGGACAAGGCTGACCAGTTGGAACACTTAGTATTACAATTACAAGGGGAGACAGACACTATAGGTATTTTAGAGTTGACCAAGTGTTGGAGATGTTACACAAAAAAGTTGGCAACAATTTTTTTTTTCTTCTGTTAACATGAGACATTTCATTCGTAATATTGAAAACTTGACTGAATGTTGTTAATTGTACTGATTTCTAAAATATGTTAAATAAGCTAAATGTCAGCAATGTCAACAAGTTAGTTGTGACCTAAAGTTGTCTCCATGACATTGACGTCTGAAACTGCTTAACGGCAACAGCTTCCAGCAGCAAAGGATTATAATTCTAAAATTCTGTTAACATGTTCTGCTTCATGCATAGAATTACTCCTCATGGCTTTGTGTAGTGGTGTATCTGGCTTTGAGGCAAAGAGAATTGCTGTCAGTAGTGATAAAGAATTAGCCAAAAAATCTTAGTTCACAAGCTGGCAATACTTCTACCTCGAGTGTATCCTGTTTCTCAAGCAAAAATTATACTTCGTAGTCATGTTTATAAATAATTGCTAAATGTATCAAGTATATTCATTGCTTTCTAACATTAACTTCTGAAATCTAAATATTTTCAGAGTAATATTTTCTGTCTAAAAGTTGCTGTCTCTTCCTACAAGGTTCAATTAAAACTATTTTGTTTCTTGTTCAGGAGAGTATATTTCCCTGTATCACCACCAGAGGGCTCTACTTCAGCAGAGAGAATCCCAGAAAAATGATTACATCTCACAGTTGGCAAGAGATAGAGAACAGCTACAGGTAAATATGATCCTCTACTTTAGATTTCAATTCTACTTTAGATTTCACTTCTGCTACTTTAGATTTCACTTCTGCTACTTTAGATTTCACTTCTGCTACTTTAGATTTCACTTCTGCTACTTTAGATTTCACTTCTGCTCTAAGAGATTTGTTTTGAGTCTATGCATTCTCTTAATCACCTTTTTTTAATAGGATATCTTTTTCTGATCCACACAAAACAATTTTTTTTAATGACAAGCTGTACTGTGAAGAGAGCACTCTGAAGGGGGTCAATAGAAATAGAGGAGATGAAAGATATTGTCAAACTCAAGGATTGCTAAATCATTATCCATGCACCCATGCTAATGATTGCTCCTCATGGAGCTGTTTCAAAATACTATGCAAAAAAAAAAAAGATCTGTAAAAGATGTAAAGCAGACCCAACCTACTTTATGTGATTGGCTTTTTAAACAGAAGATCAGACTTCACAACAAAATTTTCGAGATCATGGGATTGTGCTCATCTTGGATAAAAATGGAAGGATCTTATTATTCTTTGGCCATTTTTTTTTTGTTTTTGTTTTTTTTTGTTACCATTACAAGCCTAACAAGTGCAATGCTTTTTTTTTCTTTCTCTAGAAATGAAAATGAGTTTTAGTATTCCTTTGAGAACCAAATATTAACAACCTTTACATCTGTCTTGATCTAGAATAAATTGAACTAATCTATTGAAATAACATTTAAAAAAAAAAAGAAAACTGATGGGTGTTTCTCTCTGACTTGTCAGGACAAGCTTGGTGAGTTGCAGGCTCTAGTGATGCAACTACTAGGGGAGAGAAACATGCTGCACAGTTACAACCAGGAGACCAAACTCTCCCCCCAGAAACAGCATCCACAGCACCAGCAGCCACAGAAACACCTACAAGCAATGAGTAATGGAACTTTGAACTCCTACAACAATGGTGAGTACTACCTCAAAGTTTTTTCCATTTGTTAAATATAACAAAAAGCTTTCAGACCATGAGATCTATAGGTCAGATAATGTAAAGCTCAGCTATTTCTATGGCTGAGGGTTAACGAAGGTACACGAGTAGGACGTAAGCATCTTCTTTTTTAACTCTTTCTCTCCTAATTAACGATACCATCATTGATTTGACCCCATTAAATTAACGTTTGGTTTTATAAACTTTAATTTGTGTTGCATAATTAGAGCTATGCAGTCTCCAATAATTCTAGACCAAAAGTAAAACATTTTCTCATAAAAAACAAAAAATGTTATTGAAGTTAAATCCTAACAGGGTAGAATGTACTAATGGGGAAAAATGAACAGTTCTGTCAAAATGTGGAAATAATTATGGAGATAAGGAGTTAAGTAATGTCTGTATTTTGTAAGAGGGTATTGCCAGAATAATCATTAATCTTTTCTTTCCCCAACTAATGTCTAGTACCTATTAGAGTTGGGTGGCTTCAGGGGTACTCTAAAAATTTAAAGATTGAGAATCCCAATGTTCACCAAGATTTGAACCCGACTTGTTTCGGAAGCCAAGCACATTTGTTCAGTGTTGATTTTTATTTGTGCTTATTTGCTGTGTGTCTATCTTGGACTGTTTTACTTTAGTGATGTACTTACATATTCTTTCTTATCTGAAACTTTGACAATTCAAAAGTAAACCAGCATCCCCTGCAATCTCAATGTATTTATAGATGGAACTTGTCAATGTGCATCTAAATATATTAACATTCTTTGCCTATCCTCTCTAGATTGTCCTGACAACACCAGCTCAGAAATGTATTTATTGATTGAACTTGCTTGTCTATGTGCACAATTAATATGTTCACTTCTTTTGTCTTCTCTAGATTGGCCTGACTACACCAGCTCAGAGAGTGATACTGAGAGTGAGGTGGAGCCAATTGTTGGTGGCCAACAAAGGGCATCAACTCCAGACTCTGAACCATCACAGTTGTCTTCGGGCTCTCCAGAAGAGTCAGCATTACATCCTGCACATAGGTCAGCGCTTCTACGCTTTATTTCGTTGCATCCCTATGACATCTGATTGTTGGATATAACTTGAAATTCTTACTATTAATATTTTGAACAATTTGTCAAACAAGGTTTAGTTTTAATTCGAATGGAGGTCAGGGACCTTTTTTTTTAATCAGGATTAAAACATCTTGCTGACCAGTTTTCTAATACAACTTTTCCCAAGTACTTCAAAACATATTAGCTTCGTCTTTGTTTTAATAAACTTCTCACAATTTAGTTCTAGTAGTTCAAAGAGTCACATTATTTATTATTGCGGTAGGATGCATTGTTTACAGTATTTATGTAATGGGTTAGGATGTTATAGGAAGTAAGCATCAGTTTTTTTTAACTTCCATATAAGAAGAGCTCATTATGTCTCATCAGAATGAGAACACAAGTGAAGTACCAGATGTGTATAGCTTTTTTTTTTTCTGAAAATTTTTAAAAATGAAAGTGCTGATGCTGCAATATTACAGTGTTTAAGGTCTACCCCGGATATTCAGTATTTTAAAACTTTGTTTTAATTCTAAGGTATTAAAATTATATATTTGTTAAAACTAGACATATTTTACATTTCTTTAATTTGGTTATTTATTTATTAATTAATATTTTTTTTTATTTAGTTACATTTCTTTGTTTAGACTTAAGGGGTAGCTGGTTCAAACTGAAAATAGGCGTTATTGGTTTCAAATTTGCAGTCTACATATGTATTGAACATGACTAGAGTAACATCTTTAGTAAAATCACTAAATTTAGAAAGCCTTCAAGAGAGAAGACTCAAAAGTAAAGTAGCAATTATACATAAAGCATTGAACCATAATCTACAAAAACAAAATCTAATAAAATACTCAGAAAGACACAAAGATAAAGGCACATTAGAGCATGGAATGGGTTGCCTGAGCCAGCCAGGACAACCATTGACTTGGCAGAATTTAAGTAATTGGTTAACATGCATGGCTAGATGCATGACACATGAATAATCTTTTTTTTTTTTTTTTTTTTTTTTTGAAGTAACGTCTGTATTATGTAAGATGAGATTGTATAATGTCTTGTTATTGAACTTGTTAAACTTGTCTATTCTTTCAGGTCCAATGTCTACAATGGACATACTAGAGAGGAGACTGATGGTGGCTACTCTCCTGATGATGAAGATAATGACATGCACCAGGGCCAGCACCATCATCACCACCACCACCACAGTCACCATCATCACCAGCACACTCCCCCTTCCTTCAGGCTCCCACCTGAAGAGGACAAGACTGCCCACAAGATCCTGACGCTGCTGACAGAGTTGGGTCACTCCCACATGGTGGAGCAGATCCCGCTTATAGACAGAAACTTTCTACCCTGCAAATTTTGCAAAGGAGCCGTGCAGATAGTGTAACCTCTCTGACTCACATGCAGGCTGAGTTGCATTGTTGCTTGGCCGAACCATCTCTTCACATCCTTATAAAAGTCACTGGTGCTGGAACTGTGCCTGGACATCTCAACTTTGACAATCTAATCTATTGCGTCATTAAAACTCACGTCGGAATAACTGGTTGCTCATTCTTATTGGAGCACATTTGAAACCCAAAAGTTTCAGGCCATCTTTTAGTTTTTGTTTTTCTTATTTGTTTCGTTGCCTATTTATTGGAGTTCACAGATGAAAAGATTCAGTTTTTATGAATGATTCATTGTGCAATTTAAAAAGTTTGTTTTATTTCTGAATATAAATTTTTAAGAATTTGACACTTGGATTATTAGATCAAGAAAAACAGAAAAACAACACATATCTGTTATACTGTAGTCTGGAGGGGGGGGGGGGGAATGTATAGCTTATTTTTTGTAAGTCAGAGGCCTGGATAAATGAGTTACTTTGGTGTGATATGTCCTGAAGCTATGCCATTGATCAAATGCATAGAAGAAAGTCTGATCACAAATAAAAACATGTCTTGGTGACTATTTCAAAGGATAAAAAATTAGGTCATTTATTTGAGAGAACTTGTGTTGTGTTGTAACATTGAGTTTCAGGACAAATTGTTACATAAGCTTTAGAAATTGTCTGGAGCTCTTTTTAAGTTATTATAATTTATTATTGTCTTGAGTAAACTAATCAGCTTTGGACGAGACTGTGATTAGTGCTAAGATTATGGTATAACCTTGACCTTAGTAGCTGTTTTTTTTTTTTAAGACAATGCATTTTGTTTCCTTTGTGCTTAAAGAATGTGTCAGGTGACTTGATCCACTTGTAGACCCCAGCTATTTATATTCTTACCTTTACTGCACTTCATCCCATAGACATTTTATTTTTGTGTCACATTAATCTGATGAAAGATTTTTATTTTTTAAATTTTACAGTTACGTTAAAACAAAGCTCAGAAATGGATTCACTAATCTTCATAACACTTGACACATTCCTACTGCGGCACACCAGTATTTATTGAGTCTAGCATTTGAGTTTTCAGATATCTCTGTTCTCCTTCAGTCATTTCTAAACAAAGTTGTGTTCTTGAGAAGATTGCAGGGTTTGTAGACTTGTTTAGGTTATCACCATTGCTTCTACGTTTGTGTGCTAACAAAGAAGCTGACTGGTTAGCACATTATGTTTCTAGAGTCACCCACATTGTTTGTTTTTGTATATTATTTTTTTTTTTTGTATCAGCTGGGCATAGATATTCATGGATTTTTTATATTTTTATTTAGATAGAAGTTTTCTTGAGGACTTGTACTAGCGAAATTTAGGCATTTGTTGGGTTGAAATTCTCTAGCTCTTTAGTTTATGGTTTATCAGTGATCTAATTCAAGCAGAAATAGATCACTTAATATTTAAACAAAAAACATTCTAAAAGTAAAAATGTGTATATTTTAAAAACAAACAAACAAACAAAAAACAGGTAAAAATCTATTATGGATTAAATTAATAAATGTACTTACATCTGAGTAATTAATTGCAAGCTATCATGTTTGACTGGTTGTTTTTTCTTTACATATTAACTGATGGCTTCTTTTTTTTGAAAGATAGCTGTGTAGCGTGAATTCTGTATCCAGTTGCTGAGTTGGCTTGACCTTGCCCTTGCTCAGGTCATTGTTTTAGTTATGCAACGTGTTTTTGTTTTTTTTTTGTTTGTTGTTGTCTTGCTCTACTTAAAAAGAAATTCTGATCAAAATAAGTTTTAACATATATGTTGGCACAGGTATATCTCTCTTTAATAATACTAATCTTTATTATCCATGAGGAAATTTGTTTACAATTGTGCATTACAAACACTGCATGATTAGAGCCAACAATTTGTACTAAAGCAACACAAAATCTACATTTCATAGCCCAGTGTCACTTCAACATTACATCTGGAATTAATTCTAGAATGATTGCTGCGATCACTAGAGTAAATCTGTGGAGACAATCTTTCAACCCTTACAAGTTGGTGTGTGAAACTATAACTGTCCTAAGTCAGAGCAAGATAGTTCTCAAGTCTGACCAAACTCACTTGTGGTTCGTGTAACAATTTTAATTTATTTGTTTAAACTGCAGTTGTAGCTTGTATTCCATGTCTTATATCTCTAGTTTAAAATACTAAGTGTACATTTTGTACACAATTACATGATTAGATTTTTCTGTGTATATTTAACAAGGCAAAGTGCTGGGTTTTTAAAGTGCTCTTTCATACTTGATTCACACAGATCTCAGTCTAAGTCCTACATCAACCTGGTTATTAAACTTACCTTTTTTTTTTTACAGTGTTGGACATCTTTCTGTTATAACAACTGTTATATATGGTATATATGTCACAGTGGGGCTATCATATATAATCAGATAGATCCTGTAATCTTCCATTACTTTTGAACACGGCCATAATACCATATTTAAATCAAATATAACAATTTGAGTTCTTGACTGTCAACAGTATTGTCCATCTTGCTGTTATTTCTTACTGCTATTCTCTTTCCTCTAGCTTTAAAAAAAAAACAGCTGGTTTAGTTAGACTGGTTTTCTCTGAATGTGATATACTGTACAGCTATTGGCACAAAGGAAGTGGTCATACTATTGTATATATATATATATATATAACTTGTATATATGTAGACTGTTGTACACTTTGGGAATATTGATTTCATAACTCTTTTCTGCCCTACTGTCAACTTGATTCCATGCCTGGACTCAACACAAAATATAATACACTGTCAACTGGCCTATACATTTTGACTCGTATGATCATGAAATAAAAAAAAAAAAAATGTTTCTAAACATCTAGTATTTATTTAATATTTTATTCATTTTTTTTTTTTCTCTCTTAGGATTTTATTGTCTCATTCTGATTGCTTCTAATGTTACGTCAATGTGACTTTATCAATCTGTTTACTTCTAATGTAAAGTCAATGTGACAAAGAGTTTCCTTCAGCTGTGTCACAGTTAAATGGTAATCTTAAAGAAAAAGTCCCAGTCAACGATGAGTTGACAAACCTGCTGTTGTGTCCTGGTCTGTGCTTCACTGTTTAGTTTGTTTTCTGATGATGCTCTGATGTTGTCCTAACACACTGCTATTAATATTTCTTTTCCAATAACGTCAGACAAGAATAAAGACCGTAACAACTTTGTTTGGAGTTTGGTTTACACTTTTTTTATATGGGTTAGACACATTTCTGCACAGTGTGATTGTCAAGGCTATTTCTGCACAGTATTTTGTTAAGTCCATCAAGATTAATTTGATACAAACCATGTTGGTTAAAACTGTGTAGTCATTTTTATTAAGGCTAGATGAAGTCATCTTTGTTGAGAATACGCCATGTTGAGGTTGTCACAAACTGTCTGTGAATACAAAGATAGTGCCAATAATGTGCTATTTTATAGGGGTAGATGGGGTGAAGCCAGCCAGTCAAAGGACAAAAGAAACATTGAATATTCACCAATTAAAATGATGGGGGTAGACATCTGCCTCAGCTTCAAAATTATGTTCAGAAATTTTCTTGATTGATACAAAAATGTTCGTAATATCTAGCAGACACTTTTATGAAGAGAAAACAAAAAGACTAAACAGAGAAAATTTAATATAACATTTATCATTTCATCATGTTAATTTGGTTCCTAACATATTACAAAGAAAATCCTGAAAATTGTGTTAAAATGAAATTTTTTTAAAGTTGCTTTTCTTTGTCAGAATATTCTTGAAACCTTTAAGACTCCACTTTGGGAGCTTACAGCCCTCCCACAGAGTCCATCTTCTGGATTAATTTAAAATTAGTCATTAGTATTTGTTCATTATTTGGACTCTAATAATATGCACTTTGAAAGATGAGCTACATTTGCATTCTTGCCCTGAAAGGTAAAGCCTCTTGTTTTCTGTCTGTCATAATTAGATCTTCAAAGCTTAAAGCATGATCTCCTCTTTCTATCATCATCTGAAAATATCTTAATATATATATATATATATATATATTTATACACATTTTTAAAAAATTAGTTGTTTAGAAAAGCATTTCAATTTTTTTTTCTAACACTAGAGGGATTAGAAAATCATTCTTATCATTGAAAGCAATTTATCTAATCACAAGTTGTGTCCCTTTCTCTTAAAGACTTTAAAATCATGATTATAAAATACAGTTTTAAGCACAGACCTGAACATAGCATCCTTTAAAATGTGACACCCATACACGTAAAACTATTTTTAGAATTTATAGGCCAATAATCTGTAAGCTGAGTGACTAATAAAATGTGCACTATGTGGCCAAATCAGATTGAAAGAAAGAATATTTATTCACAAGGTTAACACCAACATATTTTTATTTTTTTGACAGAAGCAAATAGAGTTAAAAAGCATCACAAAATCATTGTTATAGATCAATAGTCTCACTCTCTATAATAAAGACAGTATATACATTAAAAAGTATTAGAATAATATATACATTTATGTATATCAAAGTATCACAGTTGTGTTGTGTTGTCTGTAACATGGCTGCCAGTGTTAAGTACAACAAAAATCTCAGTGTATTTAAAAACAATAAGTGTTGAACTTTGACAGTCCCTACAAAGCATTTAACAATTATTTGTAGAAAATCATTTGGAAATGTGTAGAAAATCAATAAAGAAATATCAACATTATATATGTCGCACTGGTATAGAGAGAGAGAGAGAGAGTAACACAGATTAAATATATATATATATATAGAGAGAGAAATGTCACACTGATCATGTAGGCACTATATATAATAAAGAATACAAAGTTATATCACTCAGGTTAAAAAAACAAAAGCTTTCATTGTGACAAGTAGCCCAGAGATGATTTTGTAGCGGTGAAATAAGTTTTAAAAATATTTTATTCAACCGCAATAAAGTTTTCTAAACAATTTTAAATATAGTTTTTCACTAATACAATAGCAGAAGTACTGACAATGGTAATCAAGGATAAGACTCAACAAAAACAAAATTTTGCTTTTTTAGTTTTTTTTTACATTTAATTACCTACATCAATAGAAAAGTTTAGTTATAAATTAAGATATTTCCAACTGAAACTTAAACAACATTCAAATCTTTACTTAAACTTGTTCCTTTTAATTTCTAGCTTCAAATGTATTTTCGTACTGCTGGGCCACAAATGAACCTAACATTCTAGATTGCTGGACTTTTACATTGAGATAAATAAAATAAATAAACATTACAGAGCCAAACTTATTTACACCATTACATAATATGGTTGGAATATTCAACAAATGAAACTTTGAATACTTAGCATAGAAGTAGATCTATATGACTAAGAAATTCATTATATCACAGATTTAGCTTCAACATGTAAGTAAACTTTTTCAATTGCTTGATTTCATTTTCTTGCAGTAATTATCATTAATTTTTAAGTAGTATCAAATGGAATATTTAAAAAACATTGAATAAAATGTACAAAATGAAGATACACAATTTCTAAAATTTGTTGTGAAGTAGAAAAAAAGGTTCCCCCTTCCTTTTCAGACCTTGCAATCTCTGGGGGCAGATGAGGTAAAGGTCATCTGTTTCTATTTCATGACAGTTAACAAGGGTGTCGTGCCCAGCGAAATGACCAACTGCCTTTACTATCCCCAACTAATGTAAGTACCTATTAGAATTAGGTGGACTCTCTGGCATCCTGAAAGATCCTGAAATCAAAACCCCCTGTCTAGACTGAAATTCAAGACCCGTTGGTTTGAAAGCACAGTGCTTTAACACTCAGCCACCACACCACTAAATTATGTTGAGCTGGAGTTATTTTTGCAATTGGGAGATCACCAGTATATTTATAAACAGTAACTATCACAAACACATATTTTAATTTTAAAAAACCCCGAAAAAACAGATCTTGTTATTAGAATGATTTACTTGTCTTTGGAATACATCTTATCAAGGCAAGATGACCTCAGGATAAACCATTAATCATAACACACAAACTGTCTTTTGATATGGGAATGTAGCTAACAACTGAACTAGAAACTGTGGTCCTACTCAATGATAAAAAATGCCTGTATTTAAAAAAAAAATTCTACTCATTTCACTTCTTCTACTTTTGGTATTATCAGTTTCTCAGCTTTAATTTAAATGTACAAATAACATTCTGCATGTATTGCAAACATTTTTTAAATTTCAAAAATATGATCTGCCTCTAATTGAAAGCTAAAACTGGGAATGACCTCCCCTAGGAATGTATGTATGGAAGATAGAGTTTAATCAGACCATCTTTCTTTCTCTGATTCACTTGAGCAAGTCTCTCCTGCAGAATGAAATGAGAATACTCTCGCCTCTGGTTTATGGTTCTTGGGGTCAGCTCCTTCTCAAAGTCTACTGGAACACGTTGTTGGGATGGGGATGCTCCAGCCTTGACCTTGACTTTATGTTTTGGTGTCATGGCAGGTCGCTCCTTAGCTGCCTTAGACTTTACAAAGCAAAACAAAAAATTAGTGTTTTCCCAAGAAATGAAATCTTGACAGATGATAAAAAAAGTCATACAATGTGATATAAGATAACGCAGAACTAGTTAATTTTTTTGATTTAACAGTTGATTTTAACTTTGTGCAAGCAAATGTAAATCACATAATTAAACCAAGGTTTGTCTTTTAGTCCAAAGTTTTAGGAGAAGTGAAGTATTTCACATAGTTACACAGTCCCAGCTGTGACCTACATATTTTGCCACTTTGAGTGCATACATAACCACTGACAGCTGTTTATCTAATCTTATTTAATACAGAGGTTACTTCAAAAAAGAAGATGATTATGTCCTACGAGTCATGCATTTAGTCATGCATATTAACCAATGACTTAAATTCTGCCAAGTCGCTGGTTTTCCTGGCTAGCTCAGGCAACCCATTCCATGCTCTAATAGCACTAGGGAAGAAGGAGTATTTGTACAAATTTGTCCTAGCATATGGGACCAGGAATGTGTCTTTATCTTTGTGTCTTTCAGAGTATTTTATTAAATACTGCTTGTCAGTTTAAGTTCTCTTTTCGACATCTACACCTCTCCCCAGTAGTAGGTATGAACAGAGTAGAGGGATTGCTTTTTGTTGAACAGCTATACTAGACACAGCACATATCCCATATGGGGGATGGCCATATGTCAAAGCCAATATTTTTTGATGAGCTGAAAGGTGGTTGACAAAACAGTTTCTATTTACCTGTGCTGCTAAAGAAATTTGATGCCAGGTTTTGGCTTTTTCCATATGGCCTTGATATTCTTCATTCAGATTGGTCAAACTGAGAAAAGAAAATTCAAAGACTAGTAGAGAATTTTGAAAACAAGACGAGACTTTCTTTTACAGCATTCAAAAGTCTTGTAAAGTCAAGCATTTCTATACATTAGTAAAATAGTTCTATTTTAATCTAGGCTTGAACCTTTTCGCCAATTTCATTTTCTCTGGCATTTCATCTTTCTGTTCTACAACTGACAGCCATGGGGTTGACATTTTCAACTGAAACACATCAAAGTGTTCATAAGATTCAATTTTTAATTATACAAAAACCCAGAATCTCATCAACAAACAAACTGAAACACATCAAAGTGAACATAAGTTCAAAGATTCAATTTTTGACTATACAAAAACCCAGAATCTCATCAAAAAACAAACACATTAAAGTGAACATTAGTTCATAAGTTCAAAGATTCAATTTTTAAAGATAAAAAAAAACAACAGAATTTCATCAACAAACAAACTCTCACCTTATTTCTGGGTAGTAACAGTGGCATGAGAGTAGGCAGTTTGGGACAGTCATTGCTGGAGTCCTGCAACCATATTTAAACAAAACAATTCATTTGCCTATACATGAATATAGCATAATGTCTAGATTTTAAAAAAAAATTTAAACACCAGAAAGAATGAGTAAAATATTATAATATACCCATAATTCATTTTTATTATAAATCTTGACCTTAACCAAGCCTCAGTATGGGTATTTCAGTTCTCTACAACTTACACCACATGTCCCATGACATAAATGATTCTTTTCAATCACTTTAAAATATCCCCCGTTGTGAATCCAAATCTTCGTGAATGTTAAAAAAAGTTGCTTTTAGTAGATAGGTGTAGGTAACCAACTGCCAGAAAAATTTGCAAAGCCTATTCACAAACTTGCCAAAGCTTTAAAAAAAAAAAGAGGTCAACGGAGATGGCAATGATACCTAACTACCAGAAGAAAATAAATTGACTAGAGGGCTATAACCCTTCATAAATTCTGGTTATTTAAATACTTTAGAATTTTTTTGTTTTACTCCATTTGAGCTCTGGACAGAGTGGTATAAAAAATGAAAAGTTAACAGACAGTCATGTGAGGATAAACACAGAAACAAGATTAACTAACATTCAATCTCATTCTTGGGCCTTTAATAAAACACAGAAAAAAAAAGGAAAGCTTGTGATATTAGTGGCAATACTGTTACATAAGAAATGCTTTAAAAAAATACTATTACATAAATGCTGACATCAGTTGGATGGTTGATGACATAGCTATCTTGTAAAATAAATCAACAGCACAGAGAATGTACACCGCCAAATGTTCAGCAAAAGTTTCAGATGTTTCTTCAGAAATGAACATTTTACAATCTGGCCCAAACCTCCTGCAAGTGCATTCCACATGGCCATGGAGTGAAGTGAAATTAAAACTATATTACATTACTTCAGGCTTTAAATCTGGCAACATTTTGTTGCCATACTTCCCCCCCCCCCCCCCCAACCACTCCCAGCTAGGTGGCTGCATGGTCATGTGGTATGAACTGTGGATTGTTGTTCGATGGTCTCAATGGTCATCCTGCAGGAGGTTTGGGATAGGATGTAATTATTTTCAACTTCTGAAGGAACATCCAAAATATATAAAAACAAACATTCAACCCAAAAGCAAAATGATAAAGTTAAACACAGTAAGTACAGGAAAACTTTATTTTATGTTAAAAATAAACTTACCATCATTTTAGCCTAACAAAAAATTTGAAAAGTTAGTTAGACTCACTTTAATTTCACTGTTTCGCCCCAATAATTTGACATCCAACTTGAACAGTAGGACAGGACTTTTATAACAACTGAATGCTAACAAGAATTGTAACATAGCCACTAACAGTTCCCTGGAGGAAAACAAATAACTTTCATGAAATTATGTGCTTACTATAACAGTAACTTTCATGAAATTATGTGCTTACTATAACAGTAACTTTCATGAAATAATGTGTTTACTATAACAGTAACTTTCATAAAATAATGTGCTTACTATAAGAGTAACTTTCATGAAATAATGTGCTTACTATAAGTAACTTTCATAAAATAATGTGCTTACTATAACAGTAACTCTCATGAAATAATGTGCTTACTATAACAGTAACTTTCATAAAATAATGTGCTTACTATAACAACAACTTTCATGCAATAATGTGCTTACTATAAGTAACTTTCATAAAATAATGTGCTTACTATAACAGTAACTTTAGTGAAATAATGTGCTTACTATAAGAGTAACTTTCATGAAATAATCTGCTTACTATAAGTTACTTTCATAAAATAATGTGCTTACTATAACAGTAACTTTAGTGAAATAATGTGCTTACTACAACAGTAACTTTCATAAAATAATGTGCTTACTATAACAACAATTATCATGAAATAATGTCCTTACTTTAAGTAACTTTCATGAAATAATGTGCTTACTATAACAGTAACTTTCATGAAATAATGTGCTTACTATAACAGTAACTTTCATAAAATAATGTGCTTCCTATAACAACAACTTTCATGAAATAATGTGCTTACTATAACAGTAACTTTCATAAAATAATGTGCTTACTATAACAGTAACTTTCATAAAATAATGTGCTTACTATAACAACAACTTTCATGAAATAATGTGCTTACTATAAGTAACTTTCATAAAATAATGTGCTTACTATAACAGTAACTTTCATGAAGTAATGTTCTTACTAAAACATCCCATCCTAAAATGAAGTCTCTAATCTCACTATTTCAGGTTTCATTTTTTTTTTTTTACAATTATTGAATTCTTGAGAAATGCACAAATAAATTTTCATTAAGATAAAAAGCTTACTATTATTATTTTTACAATTATTACTATTCTAATGTTTAAAACTAAATCAGCTATGAAAACGAATGACTTAGTTTTTTTTTCTTATTAATGAACATATAAATAGAATTATAACTAAATCTTTTTCATAAGTTAAGATATCCTTCAATAAAATCAACCAATCAAAAAATACTCTGCCTAATTCTCTTTAGGGCATCTTCTGCCTTAACAGAGTATCTCAGTTCTTTTATCAACTCTCCATAACATCTTCTTCGACCAATCTTACCATGCACTCTACTGGTAAATATAAAATGTAAATAGCACAGAACCATTCAAGAATGACTTATGATGCTATTCTCTAAGACTTACCTGTGATCAGGCGTCATGTTAAACGTCAAGAGAAGCCCCACCTGGTGGTAGCCAGTAGAGGTCAGCAGAGATTTAGTTCTGGGGTTGTGCCATAGGGGCTGGACAGTCAGGTCTGTCACTTTTAGTTGTATTTCTGGAGCATGTTTGGTTATACACAGCTGTTTAATAGAAAACAAATCACTTTACGTGGAGCTGTTTATATAAAACATAAACATAGTTTATAAACAGGTGTACACAAAAGGTTTCATACACAACAGTTATATGAGCATGTTTGGTTATACACAGCTGTTTAATAGAAAACAAATCACTTTACGTGGAGCTGTTTATATAAAACATAAACATAGTTTATAAACAGGTGTACACAAAAGGTTTCATACACAACAGTTATATGCAGTAATAGATTTTGTTGGCAGATTTTCTGTTTATATAACAAAATGAAACAAAGATAAATCTCTTAGGAGTGAGATTCATTAAACAATTATAAAGAGAAGTTGTAAGTCAACAAAATTTCACTCAAAATTTTAGCCCTGAGCAAATACTGTTGTTAATTTCACTTTGAATTTGAGTTCAAATGCTTGAGGTTTTGATTATTTAATTTGAATACAAATAGGAGCTTGATTCCTATCAGTCAAACACATGGTGATTGTTGGGATTCCTCAATAAGAATGATGGATAGCAATACACAATACATGGTGATTGTTGGGATTCCTCAATAAGAATGATGGATAACAATACACAATACATGGTGATTTTTTGGGATTCCTCAAAAAGAATGATGGATAACAATACACAATACATGGTGATTGTTGGAATTCTCTAATAAGGTTGATGGATAAGAACACATGAAAATGAGGTGCAAGACAACTTGAGGTGACCAGCCTAAACATCAAGATTGCTGAATGTTTTCAAAAATTGTTAAGCAATATTTGAGAATAATGTCTAGATTAGAAACCTTTTTTAAATACTAAATTTGATTGTATTTCTCTGCCATATACAAATGTAGTTACATAATATGAAAGCCTCTCCCATCAACATATGTAATGTTAGGAATCCAAGTCAATGCTTTATATAAACATCAAGTTACTAACCAGATCTATCAAGTTTGAAATGTTGTCTTGTGGGAGAGGAAGAGTTTCACAAAGGGCAGTAACACAGCTGCTACTTGAAGATAACTCTGAAATCAACAAAACAATATTCTCAAAATCACTGCTAGATCTTTAACACACATAAACTTCATAAACTACACATGTTCCTCCATGTTCACAAAAAGGTTACTTCTATTCAATCCCATTTACACACTTTGTCCCCAAAAGGTCCCAAGACATTTCCTATGCAATACTTGAATATCACTAGGTTTTGATTTATATATTTTGGATGTTCCCTCAGGTTTGAAGATTATTACATCATAGTCCAAACCTCTAGCAGGATGGCGGAGGATGAAGACAGGCAAGGCCCATCATTAGAACAATCGAAACAACAGTCCAGTGTGCATACCAAAGGACTTGGCAGCCATCTAATTGAGCAAACATTAATGAGATTTTTTTTGTAAGCATTTAGAGAATGAATTTATTATTGGCTTTTTTTTTTACATTATAGCATGGAATTTTGGGATGACATTTAATAATGACATCCTAGTATGACATCATACCATGATATCTCATTATAACATTTTATAATGACATCATACCATGATATCTTATTATAACATTTTATAATGACATCATACCATGATATCTTATTATAACATTTTATAATGACATCATACCATGATATCTTATTATAACATTTTATAATGACATCATACCATGATATCTTATTATAAACTGTTTTACAAAGCTACAAAAATCTTATAATGGTATCATAAAAGGAGTAATCATAATGACATCAAAGCATGACATCAAAGAATAGTGTATGTTATTATGATATTATTTTATTATTATCTTAGTTTTACATCTCATTGTAATATCAGAATTTAATACTGTGTAGCTTATTGCTCTAATCTCTCCTCAAGTAATAAAAAAAAAAACCACCTGATTTTTAGGGTTTGGGATTTGTTACACATTTGTCACTTAATCTTATGGCTTGTTGTGGCACCACACATGATATGTTTACCATCTCCCTCCATTCCTCTGTCTTTTTCCAGGGACAGCTTCTTCTCTCATTGACAGGGCTGTCTACTCTTTGACATTGTCTTCTCATCGCTTCTTTTGTTTGCCTTTTCCCTGGTTCTGTTCCCTGTAGAAATGTCTTATAGAGCCCTGTAGACCTCATTAAAAGGCTGTACAATCTTAGCTTGTTTTTTGTGGACAATGGTCAGAAATTTCTCTTGGGCCCCACCGCCATGAAGATCATGATATGGTGAGGGGGGGGGTCCCAAATTTCATTTTTATTACAGAGCTACCCAGATGGATGTAAAAACAAAAAACCCAGACATAAACGTGTGGGTTAATTTTAAAACTGTATCTCACCTTTTGCTGCTCTCAGGACATCATAGGTTGGTATTAAAAGCTTGTCTGTGTTCCAGTGGGGGAAGACAACATAAGGCTCAGTGAGTTGCGTGCCCTTGGGCTGAAAGTGAAAACCTAACCATTTGAGTAACTCCAGGGCCTTGGTGTCAGAAGCCAATTCATTGTTCAGTACACATAACTGAGAGTTGTTCTCTGGTGTGTGAAGCCTCTTCAGTGCAGCATCCATCTAAATCAAGCATTGAATAACATTGTAGAACAGCACAGGTGTTATGAAAACAAAAATTTTTTCATCCATATGTAATTAGAGCACAAGGTAAACTTGGCATAGACATTAAAACAAATCATCCATTTATTTTCTTGTTTTTTAAACATGATTCTAATCACTCAATGGTTGTCTCCCTTAGATAGTCATGAAATAAACAAAAACATTTTTTATTGATTTATTTTTTTTTTAGACTAAAAGCTTAGCTCTTACAGATAAAATATATACAGCTTTGGAAAAAAAAATGCCTCGAAATAAAAATCTATACAATCATATTACTGACAAGCCATTTAGTTTAACTAATTGTTAGAATAAATAATTATTTTCCAACAAATATCTTTTTTTTATTTATTAATAGTTTTTCTTTTAAACATTAAAGTAAAAGAAATACTAATGAACCTAGAAAATATGTACCGTTTGTGTATTCTTCATTGAAAAAAAACTTATTGTAATAGTTAAAAGCATAAAACTGAAGTTTCCTAACTTTAAACAATGAAGAGCTCACCAAATCAATAAGACAGGGGATGACTTGAGGCCCCTTGTAACAATTTTGTAACAAACTTTTGACTTGTCTCTGTAACAGCTCAATGTTCTCTTCTTTTGTTGGGACTGGAAATAAACATTAATTAATTCATTATTAATTAATTATTTTTCATATAAAGTACTAGGTACCTATTGAAGACTTTGTAAAACTATTAATTCATAATCTTTGTGGCATTAAAAAATGCCTGCTCAAGATTCTTGGTAAGGCAGGGAAACTAAAATCTCTATGATTTTTCAGAAAATTAATTTATTAAAAAAGTTTTATAATCTAATGATCAAAGGCAAGGAATGACCAAACATAAGACATTTGGTTTTCTTCAAATGTCAGATCTATGCATAACCTACCAGATGGGACATCCTCAGGTAGGTTCAAGACAGGTTGAACAGACTCCTCCTCCACCTGTCTCTCACAGCTGTCAATCAACTGGTCAAGCTCGGCATGTCTGATCTCACTCAAACTAATCTTTGTGTCTTTGCCAATCAATTTAAACCCAGCCCAGTGACACACATGGCTCCTCCTACACATAAATAAGAACATGGATGTAAATGTCCATTTGTTCAATTAGGTTTACCATATTTACACATTCAACATAGTTTAGAACCAACAATGTATCAACTTTAACACATTCAACACATACCGTAATATAGCACATTTCTATCAGTTCCTAGGTCCCCCCCCCCTCAACAAAAGTACTTTATCTCCCCTTCCCTTACTAATCACAAAAGACAAATCAGAAATGAGTTTACCTTTTATGTTCCCTGATGGCCTTGACCCCATTACTAAGAGCCTCAGATATAAAGGCAGATTTTTGTAAAGTAAAATAAAAATGGAAGAAAAATGTGTGAAGTATGTCATCTGCTATTGGCCACATACAAACCAGCACACTGGTAGCTCCTGGGGAAATAATAGGATAGAAAAAAATCTGAAAGTTATTAGCTCGTAGGATTGGTTCATTTAGATAGAAGGGACTTATAAGGCATGATTTCATTAATGACAAATAGAAAAAGGCAATAAATGAAATAAAAAAAACAACATAAATTTAGTTTCACATAAAGTCTAAGTATTGTCATTGTGTTGTTTACGCTATGGCACCCCTGTAAAAATGCAGTGGGTACCGAGTCACATAGGTGTGACTGGCAACACAACTGCAGACTCTTTGGCCCACCAGGGAGGGCAAATTCCACCCACTGAACAGGCCGCAAGCTTTCATCAAGCCCTGGCTATAATACAAAAAACAGAAATGGAAAAGAAGAGGGAACCGTGCCTCATATTCTGTTTGACTGCCCCAGACTTGCTGATCTCCGTCTCCACAGATCTGGGAAACCCAAAATTCTCAACCTGTATGGCGACATTTATGCACTAGGCAAGACAGCAGGGTTTCTGTCCAGGGCTTTTGCAAGAGAGGATTTGAGCCTCTCAAGCCCTCACTCTCATGGAGTTTGATGACGATGATGATAATGATGTGTTGTTTACTTGTAAACAGCTATTAGCCTATTTATGCATGCATGTTATCTAAAGGGCGGATGATGTAAAGGTCATCTGTTTCTTTGGCCTACAGTTAACGAGGGTGTCATGTGCACAGCACAATGACCAACCGCCTCTACTTTTCCCCAACATTAGAGATGGGTGGACTCAGAGGTGCCCAAAGACCCTGAAATGAAAAATCCAGGGATATGATCCCGAGACCTTCAGTTCATGTTATTCAGAAGTAAATTTACAAGTATATTAGAATCAGAATCTAAGATCCACATTGTTCTTCCATCACAAGCTTGAGCTTTACGCTTCTTAGCCTGATGTATTTAAATTAAACACACAGACATTAGCTGGGAAAAGTACATAATTGTTCTGTTGTTCTATGCACGTTAAACACACTACTTTCTTTAGGCATGTTCAAGGACTTTAGATCAACATAAACTAAGTAATGCAAGTATGCATAAATCCGTCAACATTGATATTATGAGCTGGTAAATATAGATTACAGAACTATAATTGCACTGTTCCACAGGTTTGGCTAAATGGATTAGAACAGTTTCATAAGTTTTTCTTTGTAGTAGATGAATACAAATTTTAAAGTACAAGAGTATGTTTTTTATTTACCAGCAGAGAGAAAAGCATTAGCCAATTTCATTGGACACTCCTGGTCAGTTCTGGCAGCAGAAAGGCCACTCGTTGATAAAACCACAAGCTTAGCTCTAAGCTTTAAGCTTAGAATATCTGTGACTGTCACAAGATGTGATGAGTCATCGCTGTCCTCTTTGATAACATCGGGAGTAACCAGCAGCCATCCTTCCTGAAGACAAGCCCAAGTAGCTGAAACATTTTTCACAATATATGAATTAGTATTTAGTAGTAGCTGATAAGTATTTTATTACACCTAGATTTTACTAGATAGATCTCTATAGTCTCTAGATCTAGATATGATCTATGCTGTTTAAACAATCATCAGAGAGATGGTAAATGCCATAGCTTCCGGCGGCTAAGGACAGACGCAGACCGCGAAAGGAAAATCTAAATTGACCACCTGTGGACAATGGTTATGCTTGCCTTGGGTGTGGCAAAACATATAGGTCACAGTTGGGGCTGCACAGCCATGGGAAATACTGCATTCCTCACTGATCTTCGGACTCGAAGAAAGCCTTATTATTATTATTAAGTGATAAATTTAGTTAGTGGAAGGTTTACTTCAGTCTTCAGTTTACATGCAGTCAAAATCTTTCTCCATTTGTGACTTACTATAATAAACAAGAGGTCATTATAAAATCAAAAGGGCTGGCAATGTTTTCAACCTAAGTTATAAAGAAGATAATTCTACCTTTATTTCAGACTGACAAAAACTAACTGTACAGATAAGGCAATATTAAGCAATTAACCTTATGCATAAGGCATGTTGAAAGCCAGTCACTTTATTAGTTATGAGTTCACAGTCGGTTAAAAAAAGTCAATGCATAGTGGAGAGATAAGGTAGTCTATAATTGGGTTAATATTTTGGAAGATAATTGTGAACACATGTCAAGTAATTGTGATTTAAGTTATCATGCGTGAATTGGTGTAATTCAATGCATTCTTTGGATATATATGTATATATATATGTAATAAACTTAATGTGTCTGCTGTGATGTGAGCATTTGTGCAAATGCTCCTTCTTCCCTAGTGCTATTAGAGCAGGGAATGGGTTGCATGAGCCAGCCAGGAAAACCAATGACTTGGCTGAATTTTAGTCATTGGTTAACATGCATGACTAGATGCACGACACATAGGACATAATCATCTTTTTGCGGTAACGTCTGTATTTTATACGATGAAAATGTGTCATTAAGTCATTTACAGTAGATGTTGAATGTTTGACGCACAAGTGTCTCACACAGTCCTCCATCTTGATGAAGCTTACAAATATTATCATAAGCACAAGCCCAATGTCAAACATGGTGACAGAGATCTAGTCTGTTTTGTCAACAATCTAATGTACACATACATATTCTTAAACCCTCTATAGCAGCCTGAAATGAGAACTAATTAATTTTAGAGCTAGCCAATTTGATTTGTACTACAACAAAATTAAAGCTGTGTTAAAAGTTACAATAAATTGGTTCTAAGACTAGAGAATATAATAGTTGTAGAATATATTAAGTACCGGTATATTTTAAAGTCATAGTTATTATTGACCTACCTATATGAACCAGTTCTGCTGTTTCCAATCTGGACAAAAGTTCATGTCTGGTAGAGTTATCCCCCACAACCTTGTCAGTGCCCAGGCATCCAGCCACCAATGACAACTCTGCGTCTGCTTTTTCCAAATGTGACTTTGGTTTCCATTCTTTGTTGTGAAGTCTAATTCTAAAAAATGCCACAAGTTTCTAATTTAGATTTCTAGCAGAATTAAATATGTATGACTTGTTTCTTACAAAGAATGCTGTTAATTACAAATTTCAGTTTGCGACCATTTTTTATTATTTCAATATTTCAAGAGGAAGCATTCTTGTTGAATTTTTACCAGCAGATGACAAGTGATTGTAAATAAATTTATGAAAATACAAAAGAATTGGAGTGTTTCTGGACACTATGAAAAGTAGATTAAATCTGATACCAGATCAAGAGTTGGTTGGGATTTTCTGAGACTTGGCTGATTCATGGAAATCCCAAAGACAATGATGAGCTGAGCTTTACAACTTCTCTACATACATGATCTATATTGGTGGTATCTATAAGCTTGGGTCTATGCACCCTATTTCCCAGTGGAGAATCATCCAACAAGTAGAAAGCCAACATTTTGTTTTGTTTATTTTACAGTTTTTTGATGTTTCTTCAGATTTGAAGATTATTACAAACTTGGCCAAACCTCCCCCAGGAAGATGGGGAATGGCATTGGGCAGGGTTTGAACCCAGGATCATTGGGACAACCATCTAGAGTATAAACCAGGCAGCCATCTATGAAAATCTCTAGACGATATGATGTATAAAACTCAGACCATGTAAAAATAGGTGATGGATACTTTTTTTACTTTTTCTATGAAATTTTAACTTACGAGGGATGAACATTTGGACAGCCAAAAACCAATGCATTTCTCTGGTCACTGATCTGCTTATAGGCTGTGACATCATGTGTTGAGGATATGATGTCTGTGTGAGTCCAGGTATCAGAACACAGAGTTGTGTAAGTGTGTACTGCTAACATCTTTTGTCCTGTGTAGATAAACATTTGTTGTGTAAGTGTGTACTGCTAAAATCTTTTGTCCTGTGTAGATAAACATTTGTTGTGTAGGTGTGTACTGCTAACATCTATTGTCCTGTGTAGATAAACATTTGTTGTGTACATGTGTACTGCTAACATCTTTTGTCCTGTGTAGATAAACATTTGTTGTGTAAGTGTGCACTGCTAGAATCTTTTGTCCTGTGTAGATAAACATTTGTTATGTAAGTGTGTACTGCTAACATCTTTTGTCCTGTGTCGATAAACATTTAATACTTTCAAGTGAGACAGGCATATTAACAGGACAGGTGTCTGACTCAGCACAGCTGTCAAACGGTAGGCAGTGCTTCTATGCTGTCCAAACCAGCCTACAGATTATTTGTGAAGTGGTCTTGCCAGTGTAGGCCCATTACGGAGAGAAGACACCTTCAATAAAATTGTTTGAGGAAACATAGATGCCTCCTAAAGAGCGCCCA
The DNA here is from genome assembly GCA_036873155.1 of Biomphalaria sudanica. Lineage (NCBI taxonomy): Eukaryota > Metazoa > Mollusca > Gastropoda > Planorbidae > Biomphalaria > Biomphalaria sudanica. The sequence goes on along the minus strand of JAZGLO010000050.1, from coordinate 1,932,664 downwards.
GGTCTCAGAGCCATACAAAAATGTGGGGAGAACCACTGCTTTGTAGAGACTGATTGTCAGTTGAAGCGGACATATTTACCCCGCATACAAGATCAAGTCAAATAAACCTGATGATAATTTGTAAATACTCCTAAAGAGACATCTAGCCTAATCTCATCATGTTCTATTCATGGTTTGCCTAATCCAAATTTTAGTATGCGAATCTGAGGAGTGCACAGCTGAAAGATAATTTGAAAGCGGAAATGTAAATTAAAAAAATAAATAAAAATTTTTAAAAAGCATTACAAACAAAAAAGAGGGCTTGATAAAAGCTACCAACTGAGGTATGGAAATTCAATATATTGAGTTCAGTTTTCTAACAAAAATTTATTGAAGGGTCACAAAAAACATACAATTTATCAATTTAATCTAAATCCTTTGTTAACTTCCCTTAGCTCTTAACAATGACTTTTTATTACTGTACTTCTGTAATATAATTAATATAACATGTACTCTTTACCAAATTACTAATGCATTTATATTACAATAATTATGATTATGCCCCTAGAAAGTACCCCTAATTTAAATACTTAATGACATCAAGCAGCACAAACAAATGGACTTGACTGCCATCATTTACCTGGAATCAGAACAAAACTTGGATCAGAATTATTTTGATTTGTTCCACTTTTCTTGGAGGTGTGGCCAGGAAGAGAAATTTGATTGCTGTCAGATTTGGAGGTCAGCTTGAGACCAGCTGAGCTCTGTGGCCTGTGGGCTAGAAGTCTTGGGTTTGATACTTCTCTTAGATTTATTTTTGTCTCAGCTGATAAAAAAAAAAAAAAATTGAGTCAGATAAATTAGTAGATAAAATAATATGAAAAAAAAGATTTAAAAAATGTGGTTTGCATTTTTTTCATCCAATTTATGTCAGCAACTTAAAGATGTGATCAGCTTTTTTTTTTAAAACAAAAAAGTTCTTGACTGCTGAGTAAAATTGTGCAAAATATGTAGGTCACAGCTGGGGCTGCTTAGCCATGAGAAATACTGCATTCCTCATTAATCTTCAGGCTCAAAGACAAGACATATTAGAGAGTAAAAGATTTTCTAAGTTCAAAATATTAGTTTTTAGTAGGTATTAACATAAGACATGTCTTGCTATTCATGTTAGTCATGTCTTGCTATTCATGTTAGTCATGTCTTGCTATTCATGTTAGTCATGTCTTGCTATTCATATTAGTCATGTCTTGGTATTCATGTTAGTCATGTCTTGCTATTCATATTAGTCATGTCTTAGATTTCACAATTGTGATGTACTTTTTATTATTCCGCAAAAGTACTTTGAAAAAATTTGTTAAAGCACATTTTTATTAGAATATGTTGTCAGGGTTCAATTTCTGTGCTTGTGTTGACTTTGTCTTGGCTCACTAGAGGTTTCACAAATACGAACAATTACTACTTGATACTCTTGAACTCCAGATATCCACTCAACTAGAATTACTTATTACTGAATAAACTTCAACTCCTGATAATAACAATGAATAACTTTAATATTCAATAAATCACACAATGACATCGACTCTCAAATATTATTCAATGATATATATAAATACATAAACACCAGTCCAGGAAGCAAACGTCCAACCTTCCTGGACCGGGAGCAAGACCTTACTGACTAACACACTCTCTAGCACATTCAAAGAAGACTTAATCACTCACTTCACAACACATGCAATACTATTCACATTCACAACAAAGGGATATAACAATCCTACCAAAATATCAAAGTAGCATTCATTCTTGCCATACCTCCCCCTGACCTATGTATTTGTTAGAACTAAATGAATAATGTACATTTGAAACATTAATATTCAGCATCACACTTTTTCACCTTCTAGATCTTCGGTAGACGTGTCGTATTGACTCAGAGTTTCTCCAGAGCTCTCCATGCAGTATTTAACAACTCCACCGAGACATGCCAATCTACGCTGCGTCTCTAGCTCATCCTGAAGACTTAGCGAGCTCAACTCATTCTGGACAACTCTGTCTAACAGCATTAGGCAAGGGACATAACTGATGTGAAACCTGTTCAGATAGTCATGCACTGTCAACATCTGACTATTGTAGCATAAATGAAAATAAAATCAACAACAATAAAAACAAAATTTAACTGAATGAATTAAACCCAGACCAATGTAATAATAAAGACTATCATGCAATAAGCATATCTCCTTCAAGTTTTGTGACCTTTTTGAAATGTTTCTAATGCAGCGCTTTAAAAATGTAATGAGTTCAACCTTTTAGAAATGTACATAATTCAATATTTTTTTAAAATGCATTGCGATGGTTGTCTGGTCATGTGGTATGCACTTTGGACAACTGTAACAATGGACCAGAGAGCAATGAATATGCTATAGCATGCAAGATGTGTTGTATGAATGCAATTAAAAATGAATTTAAAATGTGCAGCATTCTTATCAAATTTTTTCTTAAATACATCAAACTGTCATTATAATGATAAGGAATGGTGGTTGAGTGGTAAAATGTTTGGCTTCTGAACCAAAGGATTTAGTGTTCATATCCCAGTGAAGACTGAAATGTTAAACTTTTTTAGGATGACCCTTAGTTCATCCAACTCTGATGGATACCTGACAAGAGCTGGGAAGTAAAGGCAGTTGGTCATTGTGCTGGCCACATGATACCCTCATTAATCATCAGCCATAGAATCAACTGAGCTTTATATCATCTGCCCCCCCCCCCCATAGATTGCAAGGTCTGAAATGGTACTTTTCTATGAAATCTTTTTAATGAAATCAAGTTTTGGTTTTCTTCTGATTTTGCTTTTTCTTACACATCACACATCATTTTAATAGCATGTTAACATCACACATCATTTTAATAGTATGTTAAGATATTATGATGACATTCTATTTTGAATATACTGACTTGGATTACCTGTCAGACAAAGACTTGTTCTCACGATCTGTCAAGGCACCAAAGGGACACCACTTTAATTGCTTGTCTGGTATTATGACAAGATGGCTGCCTACTTCGAGTTTGTCAAGAATATCTGACACAGGGTTGATTAGCAACTCATAAAGCAACATAAGTGCAGGCCTGCCACGTTTTTTACTGCTGAGATTTTCATCATCCTAATTGAAAAATAAATACAATAACATTCTCTATCAGAAAATGAAGTATAAATGATTAGTTTCTGAAAAAAAACAAAAAAACCTGTAGGCTTACATCAAGATTATCTGGCTAAAATAATGAACAGGAGAAATTAAATGCTTGCTGGAATTTCTAAGAAATGCCAAGCAATTTAAAAATCCTAAGTACTAAAATATATTTATTTTTACTTTCTGTACACAATCTACCATTCAGCCAATCTGGCTCATATTACTGTACCATTCTCCGAGTATAGCTGAAATTTCACTAATGTCAATCACTAGTCTTTGAGATTGAGATTTACTATTTGAAAGGAAATGTACTACTTTCAAGCCCAAATTTCTATTAAAATGGAAAGGATGATAGCATCGGGGGGGGGGGGGTTGGGAGTTAATTCTTGGGTTGGACAGAATGGGTTGCAGAGTTTAAGACATTGATTAAAATGCATGAGTAGATTGACACATGAAATGCGTTGGGTGTACTTATCTTATTTTTTAATTTTTTTAATATTATTACAGCTTTTATATAGCGCTACTTTCATGCTTATAGCATGCTCAGAGCGCTTTGGTCCTATCTCATTTGTGGACCAGTGTGTGTGTGTGGGGGGGGGGTATCTAGGAGTTGGTTTTTCGTGCTGCCTTTAGGCGCTCTGTAAACACAACTCTGCCCGAGTCGGGTGTCGAACCTCGATCCCCCTTCTAGGTAGCCAAGACATGCCAAGTTTAAGCCGCACTTAGCCTCTTGACCACACTTCCCACTTCCCATTTTTTAAAGTAACATCTGTAATCTAAAAGATGATATAAGCTATCCAGCTGACAGTCTCAGTATACAATTAAGTAGCACATAGTAAGCTATTACTCATTACAAAACTTGTCAAAAAACACGGAACTATTATACAATCCATTAACAAGTGGGATGTCTGGCTGAGAGAGACCAAAACTGCTTTGCTATGGCTTGACTAGTTAAACAAGGAAGCTCTAGTTCAAATCCCAACTCAGTTATGTTTACTGAGTGCCTTAAGGCAGCATGACAACCTTTTCCCCACTGGTCCACATAAGAGATTGGACCATAGCCCACTGAGCATGCTGTAAGCATGAAAGATGCGCTTTAATAAAAGCAAATTCAAAAAAAAATAATCCTCACAGGGCAAGACAGATTGAGTAAACAGATGTTCCAGAAGCTGAACATTGAAACTAGTGGAAAAACGCCCTTGTGGAGTGACAGCAGTAAATGTCATGCCTCAAAAATTTATTGATAGGTCCAAATAAGATACTGGCCCCTCTGAAGAAAAAAACAACTGTTTCCTGATCTGGAAACCACTACGCAGTTCATCTCTGATCTGGAAACCACTACGCAGTTCATCTCTGATCTGGAAACCACTACGCAGTTCATCTCTGATCTGGAAACCACTACGCAGTTCATCTCTGATCTGGAAACCACTACGCAGTTCATCTCTGATCTGGAAACCACTACGCAGTTCATCTCTGATCTGGAAACCACTACGCAGTTCATCTCTGATCTGGAAACCACTACGCAGTTCATCTCTGATCTGGAAACCACTACGCAGTTCATCTCTGATCTGGAAACCACTACGCAGTTCATCTCTGATCTGGAAACCACTACGCAGTTCATCTCTGATCTGGAAACCATGCAGTTCATCTCTGATCTGGAAACCACTACGCAGTTCATCTCTGATCTGGAAACCACTACGCAGTTCATCTCTGATCTGGAAACCACTACGCAGTTCATCTCTGATCTGGAAACCTCTACGCAGTTCATCTCTGATCTGGAAACCACTACGCAGTTCATCTCTGATCTGGAAACCACTACGCAGTTCATCTCTGATCTGGAAACCACTACGCAGTTCATCTCTGATCTGGAAACCACTACGCAGTTCATCTCTGATCTGGAAACCACTACGCAGTTCATCTCTGATCTGGAAACCACTACGCAGTTCATCTCTGATCTGGAAACCACTACGCAGTTCATCTCTGATCTGGAAACCACTACGCAGTTCATCTCTGATCTGGAAACCACTACGCAGTTCATCTCTGATCTGGAAACCACTACGCAGTTCATCTCTGATCTGGAAACCACTACGCAGTTCATCTCTGATCTGGAAACCACTACGCAGTTCATCTCTGATCTGGAAACCACTACGCAGTTCATCTCTGATCTGGAAACCACTACGCAGTTCATCTCTGATCTGGAAACCACTACGCAGTTCATCTCTGATCTGGAAACCACTACGCAGTTCATCTCTGATCTGGAAACCACTACGCAGTTCATCTCTGATCTGGAAACCACTACGCAGTTCATCTCTGATCTGGGACATTCCAACATAATAAATAGAACATAGAAGAATAAGAAACATTTACCTAAACCCATACACTTCCTAACATCCAATCAGGCCATTACATTGTTAACAGTACTAAACAACAACATGCTGCAACCTGTTTTGATAGGAATCAAACAAGATGCAAGAAAATAAAATCCCAAGCCTTACATCACAGAGTTTCTTGACTTGAACAAAATATTTGTCTGGGAGTTTAGAAGGAAGAGCTCTGGACTCACTAGTTGTTAGAAGTTCTGCCATGTTCCAGCCTGACTTGATATCCTGGAGCAAATCAGTGATCTGCAATAGAAGTTGAACATAAAGCACTACTTGAGATCATTAAGACAGTAAAAGATACTTAGATATAAATTTATCAAACAACTGGCACTTCTAATAATGATTTCATACTTTTATTATTTGACACTAGGGGTGCACCGGATAGTACTTTTTGATAACCGGCCGGGGCCGGATATGACCGGATAGTAAAATTTGATATTCGGCTGGGGCCTAAGTGTCTTGTTAATAGCTTGTGTTGCTGAACATTTTACGAAACAGTTAAATAACATACCTATATTGGTTGGTTTTATTTTTTTTCCTTTTATATACATTATTGTTTTAAACTCTGTTACTGATTGATTTATTCAAACTTAACAGTATTTCTAAAAATCTGTATGGCATGAGTGTGTCTGTGTGTATGTAAAGGATGTGTGTAGGAAGGTCAATGTAAATAATGTTAGTATATATTTAACTAGTTACTAATGTAAATCTCATACGTAAAGTGCAATCTGCCTTGTATAGTGGTCGGATGTATGTGTTCATGAATTTCAGACCAAAAACCTGGTCAGATATACCTAGTGAGCCTACACATGTAGTCCTAGTGTAATGTGTATAGTTGTTTGTGTTAACCATCAAGCATTGTTTTTTCCTTGAGCATACGCACGCAATAGAGTTGGGTGTCAGTCAAAAAAGATAACACATTGGCATGGTCAGTCATGCATGTAGATAAATTATACCCGTCCACTAGTTGATGTCAAGGGTTGTTTTTTTTTTTTTTTACACTCCAGCATATTGTTTCTTGTTTGCTAGATCTAACTGTGGTACTATTATTCAATTTATTTTATGAGATTTTAAAATTTACAGTAAGGTTTTCGTTATTTATGTGTAAAAGCCGTCCTAGCCTGATACACAGTGGCTAAGTACGCATCTTAAGTAAAAAAAATTAGTAATAACAAGGAGTTAATTGACTGTCACAAATTATTAAGAATATTATTATCAAATCAAGACACATATTTGTGGGAATAATATTCAAGTTAACACATTAGAAAAATTATTTAACCGTAATATTTATTGACAGTGTAATATCCTTTGTTAGCACATTGTGTGTTTTCATTCTGGCTTAAAAAATGGTCAATGTCTATCAATAAATTAGGTGTCAAGAACCAAAGAAATAAAATAAAGAGTAGGAGGTGTTTAGCTCTCCATTTAAAGATAGCCCTGGTCGTGTCTTCTGCAAAATAATTAGTTACTGGCTTACTGGGCTATATAATCTCGCCGTTTGTGTTCTGTGTAGCTAAAGACTCATTTAGGTGTGTGATCTTTAGTCCAGCTTACTAATTGAGATTTATGTTCAAGTAACTCGGCACACTTGAAAAGGTGTGGCTTCTAGCCCAACCACCTGATTAAGATTTTTCTCCATATAAGCAAACTCTTTGTCCGGATACCCGTGTAGATGTTTGGCTTGAAGTTCATTCCCACCCTCCCCCCCCCAACAAAGATTAACTACTAAGTAAACAAACATAGTTCCCTCGTGTGACCTCTATGGAGTGCTTACGTCCATCGTATCTGACTTGTGGTCATCTGTCAATCAATGAACTCAATGTGATGGACTAAACAAATAAAAGGTGGAGGGAGTTGTTCATCTGGAATTATACCTAGTTACCTTAGAGGTGTGGCTCTTGTAGTCCAGCCCCCGTAATAAAGATTAACTACTAAATAAACAAACTCAGTTCCCTCGAAAGGTGTGACCTCAAGAGTGTGTCAATACGCTGACATTACACCTACGTCCATCGCATTTAACTTGTGGTCACCTGCCTATAAAAAAAACTCAATGTGATGGACTAAACAAATAAAAGGGGTGGGAGTTGTTCATCTCTACCTCTGGAGATATACCCGCACAGCTAGACAGACGTCTGGTCAGCATGACGTAGTCAAGGAATGTAGCATTTTAACATGTTAACTAACCTACTCAAAGGTCAAGACAAATTGAAAAAATTGTCAGCCATTGCTGCTCTGTATGTAAAGCGCATTTATGATGTAAAGTTTCATTTCTATTTATCTTAAGTTATTAACACGCCTTGTCTTTATAATAAATGATGTTTGGTGCATATTCATAATGGCTCTATTTTTAAGCAAATTATTTTGTTTTAATATAAACATTAATACATTCTACAACAGACATTAATGGAACGAGGTCCACTTTATGCATATTAAATAGGTGTATTTTTTACTATCCGGTTTACTATCCGGTAGTGATATCCGACCGGAGCCCAATAGCACCGGATAGTAAAAAATGCCGGATATTCGACAGAAGCCGGAGCGACTATCCGGTGCACCCCTATTTGACACTAATCTGTCATAATAAGTACTTATTGAATTTATTTTTTTCATGATAATGGACAGACAATAACAGATTATGGTCCAATTTGTTAATCCAATTTATTTTTAAAAGCTATAAAAAAGCTTGTTAAATGTTTGTCTTACTTTCTTAGTTAAATTTTGGCTTGAACCTTTGGTAGAATAAAATCTGGTCACGCCTTGTCCAGGAGAGAGTACCCAAAGCAACAGGATGTTGTCTAATAATGAATAATACAAAACTGTTGCATTCTGGGATGAAACTATTCGATTCATGTGATCAGTACCCCAAACCTGGAGAAAAACAATTGAAAACATCTATAAACTAAGCAAATATATTTCACAAAAACTAATATAGAGAAACTAAAATACAAAGATAATGTATTATAAAATATATAAAACATTTAATTCTAGATTTTTAAATCACTTCTTGAAAACAAACTTATAGTACGTTCTAGCTCTGGAAGATAACAAAACCTCCTTGATTATACAGGTATTATTCTAAAAAACTAAATAACATAATAACACATTTTTTTTTTTTTTCATTGAGATTTTATTTTTTTTGGTTTCTATTTATTGATCCTTTAAATGTTAACAGTACATCAATACAAAACAGTCTGTGCCAAGGAAAAATAGAAGGACATAAAGATTAAGGACTTATTTCTTATCCCAGATCCTAGGATGAATTAATATAAGTGCTCTTTCTTTCCTAATGCATTGCCTGAATCAGCTAGTGACTTAGTAGAGTTAAGACACTAATTAACATGCAAATGGATACACAAAGGATGTAATAAAATAATTAAATTTAATTATTCATATAACCTCAAGCATGAGGTCAAGGCTGTGATTGCCTGCCCTACACGTGGACTGGAAGTTTGGAAGGGAGATCACTGTTCGTTTACGCTGTGCCTCAGCATACTGCAAGCACGCCAACTTGTTTGACATCGCTGACAGGATAGTCTGCATTCCATCATAGCATTGGCTTAGCTGTTCCTCATACACTTCTGGACAAAAGGAATTTTCTTCTATATGCTTCGAGATTTTCTCTTCTGTGTAAGAAAAGAAATTAGCTATCTTGAAATGGGTAAGAATACAATGATTTTTATCACTACAAAAATTTTTGGTATACTCAATCTTCTTTATTTATCAGGTTCGCTCATTTACCAAAGACCCATATTTAAAATGAGGATTAGAAGGGCTTTTATTTCATGAGTTAAGTCACAGGAAGTTGTCTGCCCCTTGAACACTACAGAACACTGCTACAATCAATCTTCATTTCAAGGTTTCTCTATTTAAAGACATTTCAAAGAATAGTCAGTAGCATTGGGACTTATAATAAATAACTGAGTCATATGAAGATCAATTTAAGTCCCATTTCACCTTCACTGGCAAAGAGGAAAGTAGTTGGCAGCAGTTGGCCTCTGAAAGAAAGATCTCTGGAGAGATCTTACAAAGGTCATGGGACACAATCTGAGACCTGAAAAAAAAAGCCCTTGCTAAAAACATGCAAGGGCAATGAAAAGAGAACTCATATAAACCCCCTGCGAACAAAGTTTTTTTCTGCATCCAGGTCACATCTCTTTCTCCTTTCATATACCAGTTCAAAGGGGACACCACTCTTTACACGATTTTTTATTTTATTTCGTCAGTCATAGATCTAGACTTTACATCTATCTAAAGACACACTTTATTCACACTTAATTTTTCTATTATTTATTTATGAAATCCTCCCCCCCCCCCAACCACAAACTGTAGGAAACACAACAATATAAAAACTTTCTTCCCTCACTGACCTAGATAAGGTATAAGCTTCATAAAAATCTTCTGTGCTTTATCAGTCTCCACAAATTGAGAACTATCTTTCAGTATGCAGGCTTTGTAATACTCAGCAAGGATTTCTAGGTCAGTGAAGCCAAATCGTTCAGCAAGGGATAAAGCTTCCCTGAAGAGAAGATGAAACGTGATAGGTTTGTTTAGTCGTCAGTTTATTTGACTGACCATACAACTAACAACAAAGAAAGCCTATAAGATTTGACTTTATAATATGTTAATTTTTTGCAGACTTTTTCAAAAACATACAAGGAATAAAATTTAAGCAATGGAACAATTTTTATTTCTCAAAAAACTAACTAATGATGAAGAAAAAACAATAAATTAAAAAATATATATATATATATATACCGGTATATATATATATATATATATTTATATATATATTTGTTTTTCAGTCTGAAGAGCAGCAATCTAGCTAACAGTTAATTTCAACTTAACACAATAAAAAACCATAAAAAATATTATTATTTGTTTTCTATGGAATGTGACATTCATCTTTTAAGAGATTTTCTTTTTTGACCACCCAATCAGTTTCAACCAATCAAAGAAGAAATTACTATTCAGAAAGAAACTCCACATCATGTCTCAGCGATGGTTTGTTTATTAATTATCAATAAATATTTAGCCCTTGTAGAAGATATCTTTCAGAGATGCTGGAGATGAATAGATCACACCCATCGCAAGCCTGCATTCAACATTACAACGCAAGCCCTCACCTTCAACCCCCCAAGGAAAGAAAGAGGAAGAGGAGGCTGCCCAGGAATAGATGGCACTGTGATTTGGAAGCATTTGCCAAACAGATGGACAAAATATGGGGACAGTTGAAGAAACTTACCCAGAACTAGTATGCCTTAAGGAAGCTGGTTCGTGGCTTATGTCCCAGAGAGACCACAGGAAGAGATAACTTAGCTCTAGATATTTAGTTACTTGTATTTATGCTATCTCAAGTAATGCATGACTATTGCTATTGGGGCAGACTTGTGGTAGTGTTGTGACACGGTTACTGTGTGGTCAACCGTGACACACGGTCAAGTGTTGGGTATCGAGAGTTAGAGGACTTGGGGGAAGTGATGAGTGTGAAAACAAGAGAGAGAGAGAGAGAAGTCAGCGAGTGAAGTAGGAGGTCTGTATATAACGTGGCCGTGTAGATATGTTTTGTTAAAATGTTCGACAATTAAAAGACACTTTAAAACGTAAAAGGACTTGTTTCTTCACAGGTAGCTTACTTGCAGTAGTACAGACTGTACTGGGTTTGTCCCATGTTTTTGTAAGCTGCGGCCATCTTACACTGAGCCCTGGCAACACTAGAGTTATCAACATTACGACACAGATTCAACACCTGAGTGTAATGCTCCAAGGCTTGGCTGTAGAGATCAAAGTTTGGTGCACATCAAATACACTTTCAGACAAATTAATGTATTTAAAATTTTTTTTTAAAAACTATATGAAATTTATATTACAGTAAATCATTGTTCTATCAAAGTGCGACTCGGCTCTCCTTGCTTGATCAAAGTGATTCAGCTCTCCTAGTTCAAAGTGTGATTCAGCTTTAAAGCTTCACTGGCTTATTACCAGCACAAAAAAGTCAATATACTTTTCATTAGTGCTTTAACTAATGTTAATCTATCTTAAAACACACCATATGCTCCACATCAATCCCTCCTTAAGACCTGTTGGTAATTTCTCATTTATTTGAATACTTACAATAGAAAGGCCTATTTCCTCCCCATCAAACTGAGACAAATACCAGTTTTAAGATGATTATTAAGACCATATATGATTTCCTAAGGGACAGGAGAGGGTGAAGATAAAGCTAGAAATCAATGTTCAATAATTCTATTTCCACCATGCATGCAAAGAATCTTAGCTCTGTTGTTTTTTTCTGGTATGATATGTTTCAAGTACTCCTAATCAATCTTTGGACTCAAAGAAAAGCCTTATTATGTATCAATCTCTTTGACGACTCATGGCAATTAGTCATTTGACACCAAAAAGGGTCACATCCCACAGGTTGAGAACCCCTGATCTAGAGAATATTTAAGTTGAAAACTATATGTGGAAACAACATATATTGCTATAGTGACTTGAACTACTTCTAAATGGTTTTAATCAAGTATAAAATCTAATTACCAGGTAACAGGTTATTGAATTCTGCATAGGTTTAAATCTTAGCTAAAATTTCTGAGAAAAATTTGTTTCTAGATTTTGTTTTTTACTGCATAAAAAGAGATTTCTTTTTTGTAATTAAATAAATAAAAAATTAATATTAAGCTGGGTACAAAATATAAGATCCAGACTATTAGCTATAATTGCCCCTATCCTTGGAAGATTTGCTATTTACAGAAATTTTTTTTAGGAAGTTGAGAAACAATCCTCACTTATGCTGAATTGTTTGATTTAATGTTTTGAGTGTTCCACCAGAGCTAAAGATAATCCACTTCCTAATCCAAACCTCCAGCATGATGATGGGGAGACAAGGGTGCAGGGTGTGAACCCAAAACCATTGGAATGACATTCCAGTGTGTGCACCCCACAACCAGGAAGCCATTCTTTTCATTATATTCTCATTAACTAAACTGAGGTTGTGGTCAAAAGACTGAGTGGCACATGGTTTAAAATGCTGTTTTGGAATCTATGGTGTTTTACATCTCAACAGACCTTTCCATCTGAAACTTCTCTTTCAACTAAAAAGGCCAATTCTTGATATACATCCATGTATTGGAGTATGTATGTATGTCCAATGGCTGTGTGAAGTGTCTAGTGTGGTAGCTTAACTTGTTGCCACCGCTGGCTTGCATCTGTGAAAGGGGAGCAATTTTGTAAGTCTCTCTTGCCAGTACATAGCCTCTCCACAGCAAGTCCTATGCAGTACCTCCTCATGGTGGCAGATGGAAACGGAGGCTGCATAGTCTCAGGCTAAACTGCAAGGGTCTCAGAGGAGGTTTGGCCCCAAGATGTGAGGCAGGCATGGCCCGTCGGCATGTGGACATGCCCTGTTGCCCACAAACCAAACCCCTAGCTATAGGTCAATAGCCGCACTGCCATGTGTGTGTGTCCCTGTAAGGTCTAAGGCTAAGGGAGTAAACCCTAACAGAAAATCCGGTCCTGGAGCCCTGTAGGCGGGGAGACAGTAGTAAGACTACTGCTCTCTGGCAAACTCCTGCAGCCACCTGTCCCCAAATTGTGATGGCTTGCCATCCGTTTGGACCCTTGTCAGTATGGAAGAGAGGCGTGTGCTGACTTGTGGGCAGCCCAGCACTCGCAAATTTACCGCCCAGACTTTCCCCCAGCAATGGAGAGGTCACTCCATCTCTGACAGTAATGTCTTTGAAAAAACACTGAGAGTGGTAGTTAGCGGTGATAAGTTGGATTGGCCTCTTTAGTCACACAAGAAGTTGCAAAGGGAAAAGATCGTCTCTCAAGACGTAAAATGTCACAGACATTAAAGAACTCAAGTCTTACTTGAAATCGTCCATCAAACACAAAGTATCAGCAAACATTTCATGAGCCACAGCCATCATCTTCCTGTCTTTAAGCTCTGTAGCTATAGCAAGATGTTGTTTGTGAAAACCCAGTGCTAGAGAATATTTCTTCAGTGCTCCATGGACACTGGCCAGACACCTAGATGAATTTAAAAATAAATGATTACAAGAAACTGTACTTGAAGATATCACATCAAAAGACTGCACTATGGCTTACAAATAAGATGATTGTAGCACAATATTATTATTTGATAATAAACAGGCTTTTTTTATATTTGTTATTACTCTAATTGATAAGTATAATAAATAGCATTATTTATTCAATTGGGATAATAAAATACTTTCTAGACCTAGAACTATGTGACTTGGAGTTAGCTTTTAGTCAATAGTAATTGCCTAATAATTCCAAAGATTAAGAATGAGTGCAGTATTTCACATGACCACACAAACCTAGTTGTGACCTGCATATTTTGTCACATCTGATGCGGACAAAGATATTGTCTGTTGGGGGTCTATTTAAGTTTCCGACGGTCAGTGAGTCTCATTTTGTCATCCAAAAATATATTAACTTTTATTCTAATAAAATGTATTGAAGTTGTGTTAAAATGACAAGCATTTCCTATAGCAAACAAAACATTTTCTTATAGAAAAAACAAAAAGTGTAATGGATGCAAAGTACAACTCTTCAATAATCAAGATGGAGAAAACAATGGGAATTTCACAGTTAGTAACATTGTTATGAAACAAGGGAATTTCACAGAGTTAGTAACATTGTTATGAAACAATGGAATTTCACAGAGTTAGTAAAATTGTTATGAAACAAGGGAATTTCACAGAGTTAGTAACATTGTTATGAAACAAGGGAATTTCACAGAGTTAGTAACATTGTTTTGAAACAAGGGAATTTCACAATTTCACAGAGTTAGTAACATTGTTATGAAACAAGGCAATTTTACTAAATGTTGCAAATTAACTTTCAGTATCATCATTAGTCCCTTAAAACCCTGAAATTTAAAATCCCAGCCTTCACTGAGATTTGAAGCCAGGCGCGTAACCACTCGGCCACCATACCCCTGTTTAACACACATACTAGTAATTATTGTATTCTTTTACAAACTATATCTGCTTTGCCTTTTTGCAATCAGTGTAACTAGCAAGCCTGCTATTAAATGTACAAGGATGAAGGAAACTATCATCTAGTCAAAATATTTTACAGGGATAATGTCAAAAACTTCTGCAAAAATGGTGATGAGATGACTGTGTTAATAAACTGAGAATAGCCAATCTACTTACCCATAAGCTTTTCCAATAGACTTCTGATTACAAGTGGCCTGAGACTTTTGTAGAAATACATTGTAAGACTGAATGGCCTCATGATAATTTCCTATGATATAAAATCTTTATAAAGTAAATATAGAAATAGGGCCTAATGGAAAATGAAACTAAAAATGTTATATTAAAAGTTTAAAAACATTGTCAGGATTTAAAAAGGACTTTGCTCTAGTTACAAATGGTTGCATTGAGATGAATTTAAACATATTTCAATAGATATTTTGGTAAAATTAAATGATTAGAACAACATTGTCTAAGACATTATAATTGTTCAACTGTTGACCTCTACATCTTTCAATCTGTTTGACAGAACAAATGTTAACCTACTGTTGTCAGTTTTAAATGTAATTGAACAAGAAACTGGGGTATGAATGTATATCCTGTGGGCTATTGTAAAGAATGTACTAATAATGTACCGGTGTTGTTGTTTGTAATGAACAATTGTAAAACTATTTTCCTGATGGATAATAAAGATCATTATTATTATTATATTGCTAGAATTGCAATAGAAAGAAGATTGCACTGTGTAATAGAAACTCAAACGTAATCACTATAAAATCATAAAGTGTAAAACTAACTACCTATGATTTCATTCAGGACTCCTACATTGTGATGGGAGTCTGCCACCATTTTGGTTTCCAGATTCAAGGTCTCAGCTAGCCTCATGTACCTGTAGGGAAACATTTGAAACACTTTCAGGATTTAGCCAACAAGTTTTTATTTCCTGTAGATTACAAGCTATCCTGACATGATCAAAAAGTCAATTGTTTACCTATAAACAGATTACAACAGAATGAGACAACACATGATCTGGAAGCTGAACATTGAAACTAGCAAAACATGCCCTTGTGTAATGTCTCCAGAGAATGCAGAGCATGCTGTTCAAAGCAGCAAACTTTATAGAAAGGCCCAAACAAGACACTGACCTGAATACTGTTTAGAAGTCAATCTGTATAGACAGCTGACTGATCTTTAGACCACTGTACGGTTCATCTCAGATATAGTGAACCCTCCAACCTGATATCGAGTACATAGCCGAGGAAAATATTTGTTTAAAAGTTAAATCTAAAGTGAGGTGCAGTGGCTGAGTGGTAAAGCCAATTCCAAATTGAGGAGTCACGGGTTCGAATCCTGGTGAAGACTTTTAGGATCTTTAGGGCTCCTTTAAGTCCACCCAAATCTGATGGGTACCTGACATTAGTTGGGAAAAAGTAAAGGCAGTTGGTCATTATTCTGGCCACAGCTTTACATCGTCTGCCTTATAGATTCCAAGGTTTGAAAGGGGAACTTAGTCTAAAGGGAATTTAAAAATATTTAAAGTGTAAATAAAATTATTTGTTTACTTTATATCCACTCACTTTTTTGAATGCACAACAGCAGACGCAAGGTTGCCTACTGTTTTGTAAGCTATGCTTAGGTTAAGGTGAAGGCCACACTGAAGCTCTTTGGTCCAGTAATCTGGCAAACTCCCTTGGTGGCCAGATTCTTCTGCAAGTTCTGCCTCCAGGTGTAAAAGTTTCTCATAAAAGATGATAGCCATGTGTGTGTCCCCATTGCTCAGGTGCAAAGTTGCAATGTTGACAAGACATTTGGTTTGGTATGCCTTGGAAACATGAAAGACACATTAATATTGGGTTTAAGTTTTATTAATACAATTAGATTTTTGGTAGACAAATACAGCTACAGTATCAAATACCTAGTGAAAAAAAAAACATATTGAAAATGTTCAGAATGATGAAATTAATAATATTGTAAATAATGATGTAATCATACAGTAAAATGTTTGTAAAATGTTTTACATAATTCGGATGTTCCTTCAGAGTTGAAGATAGTTTACTTCCTAGTCCAAACCTCCCGCAGGACGACGGGGGATGGGAGCGGGCAGGGTTTGAACCCTCGACCGTCGATAAATCCGAACGACAGTCCAGCACGCAAACCGCACGACCAGGCAGCCATCCATACAGTAAAAATAAGAAGAATAGTACCGTAATATAAATTAAACTAAGAAAAGTTCTGTATGTTAGGATTGGTGTTAAAAAGTAAAGAATAGTAAAGTTCCTCTTTTAGACCTAGTGATCTATGGGCAGATGATGTAAAGATCACTGTTTTTATGGCTCACAGTTAACAAGGGTGTCATGAGGCCAGCATAATGACCAACCATCTTTACTTTTCCCCAACTTATGTCAGGTACCCATTAGAGCTGATTGGACTCAGAGGCGCCCCAAGATCCTGGTCTTCACAAGGATTCAAACCCAGGACTCCCGGTTTGGAAGCCAAGTACTTTACCACTCAGACACCATGCCTCCCGGTGAAAAAAAAAGTTTTAGGAAAAGAGTTAGAAAACTTCTTATCTTATATTATCTTATCTTATAAATCACACAATTTCATTCCAAAAAAAAAAAAAAGATAAATAAATGTCCTACAATCTAGTCATGCTTGTTCATCAGTGACTTAAGCTTTGCAAAGTCATTGATTTTCCTGGCTGATTAAAGCAATGCATTTAATGTTCTATTAGCACTAAGGAAAAAAGAAGCAAGTGTACTAATTTGGTGTAACAGTGGAATAAGAAATATTCCTTTATCTCTTTTTCCTTCTGGGTATTTTCTAAGTTAGGTTTTTGTATAGGTAAGTTCTGCTTTGGCCACGGTATGTACTGTTTTACTTTTTAGTCTTCTGCCCTTAAGTTTTTAAAATATGTTTTAGAAATGGTATTGAATAAGTTTTGAGAACTGAGATTTAAAAAAGTGTTTAAAAAGATGTTAGGAATAGTGTTTAAAAAGGTTTAGGAATAGCATTGTTACACAAAAAGAAAATGCTACCTACATGGTCATGGTTTGCTAGAGCCAGTCCCCAAGTTTCTTGAAACAAGCTGATGGCTGTGTCAACATGCATTAGCTGTGAATGGGCATTGGCCAATGTCAAGAGGACACGCAGAGTTATCCCTTTTTGATTGGTCTGGATTTTTCTGGCAGCATCTAGCACACTGATGGCAGCTTCATACTTTTTGTTTTGATAAAGAATCACTCCCAACTCACATAATTTCTCATAGGCATTCATTGCTAGTCAAAAAAGAATTGTGCTTTTAGCAAATTATTTGTAAATTGTAATAGCAAATAAAGTAAAGTAATCCTTTCAGGCCTTGTTTTTATGGAGCAGCTGATGTAAAGGTCATCTGTTTCTATTGCCACCTGTTAACAAGGTGTTAGGTGGCCAGCACAACGACCAACCGACTTTAATTTCCAAAACTAATCTCATCCGCCCATTGGACTCGGGGGCATCCTGAAATTCAAAAGTTCAAAATCCCCTTCTTCACAGAGATTTAAACCGAATACCTCTTAGTCTGAAAGCCAAGCACTCTAAACTCAGCCACCCCGCCGCAAAAAAAAAATCTAACTTACCTAGAAAGTTTTCATCCAATCTGACTGTCGTCTGACACATCCTAACAACCGTGGAAGCAAGGTGGTCACTTATTTTGTCTGCATTGTTGGGGTCAAGGTCAAGGGCACACAGCAATGCATCCAGTGAAGCTTTTAACATATTTAATCTTTTGTAAGCAATGCCCTGCAGAAGGCAGCCCTGTTGATGAAAGAACATTAGAGTAGCTGAATATCTAGAAACTGTCAGCTAAAGTAGCATTGTTGGCTTTCCTTATACTGAAATCAGGTTTAAAAAATGTTTGATAACATATCAAGAGTTAAATAAATCAGAAGAAAGTCACATCACAATGGAATGTGTTTATTATTTCATTTTAAGCTTAAAGCCCCAAAGATAAAATAAGATAATCACCTTTGCATTTTCTGAGTCAAGAGCTAAAATTGATTCTGCGTCTGCTAAGGCTTCTGCATTTTTCCCTTGTTCTAAATAAGCAAGAGCTCTGGCTTGAAGTACACTTAGATTTTCAGAGTCAATTTCCAAGGCTTCAGTATAAAATTGAACAGCTTCATCAAAATCAGACGTCTTGGCAGCATGAATGCCCTGTTCACGTAAGGATTTCACCTTAGAAGTAAAAGAAAAAATGAATGTAAAAATATAATATTTTAACTAGTGATGGTGGATTCTGACTTTCATGCTGACAGTAAATTCAATTCTCAGGACATTATGAATAAGACCTTTGAAAGCTACATTACAAAACAAGCAAAAAGTGTGTAGTATGTCACTTTATTCAATTTTGCAAATTTATTAGAAAAGCAAAAGGAGGAGGGTGGACTCTTCAACTGCTTCTGTTATCAACTAAAGTAAATGTTCATCTTCTATATTTTTTTTTAATGCTACCAGAAGTCAGTGATGTCATGTTATATATATTTTTTTGAAACATTCCCAGAAGTCAGTGATGGTTTGAGGTCAAAACGAGGAAAAGGGAAACTGCCATTCTTGTCAAACGTGTGACTTGGCATCCAAGAAAGCTTTAAACCATGAAGATTGATGGAATAAGACTGAAGATGTCACTGGAGATGATCATGGTGGAAACAGCTTGGAACCCTGTGCACAGAAGTGCATGAAATCTAAGTAAGTAAAGATTAGATACTAAGAGAACATAATTTTTCAAAATTACTATTTTGTACTCTGCCCCATTTTCAAGGCATCTAAACTAAACTACGCATCCTGGAGCAACAGTTTAAAAACAATTAAAATGAACATTAAAAATTCAATAAAATTTCCTACCTCATTGATTTCTTCAACTTCACTAATTGTTTCATTCGCCTCTGCTAGACTGGGAAGACTGAGGGTACGCAGCAGTGAAGTATTAAGAATTGCATATTTTTCCATTTGTTACATAAGGAAATTAACTAGTTGTTGACGCCTATTTTTTTTGTAAAAACAAAACAAAGCATTTTTAATAAAAGTTTTTTCTCAAAATCTACCATTTTATATTAATTTAGACAAGTATGTATTCATTAATAAAATTAAATATACATTGTGATATACAAGTTGCAGATGCGGAACTGGATCCAAAGGGATGGAAAACCATCGCCATTGGCTGCAAGAGATTGCCAGATAGCAAAACATTCCAAAACCAGATTTTCTGTTAGGGTTTACTCCCTTAGCGTTAGACCTTACAGGGAAAAAAAACAATTCTCGACCTGTATGGCAACATTTATGCACTACGCAAGACAGCAGGGTTTCTGTCCAGGGCTTTTGCAAGAGAGGATTTGAGCCTCTCAAGCCCTCACTCTAATGGAGTTTGATGATGATGATGATGATGAGGGGTTTGGTTTCCGGCCACAGGGGGTGACTGCATGCTGACGGAACAGATTCAAACTGAATGGGAGAAAATGACAAAGAAGTATCTCACTGTCAACGGCCAATATCAAAATGATCTAGATCTAGTAACTAATTGATCTAGTAGTCAATTAAGATAAATTGTATGACACTTTTTAAAGTAGTTAACTGGTCGAGAGACTAAGTACTTGGCTAGTCTCTGCTACCTAAGAAGGGGCTCAAGGTTCGACGCCCGACTCAAGGAGAGTTGTGTTTACTGAGCGCCTAATAAGAATACAGAAAACCTTCTCCCAGATCCCCCCCTCCACTGGTCCACAAATGAGATTAGACCATAGCACTCTGAGCATGCTATAAGCATGAAAGTAGCGCTATATAAAACCTATAATTAATTAATTAACAGTAGTTAGTAGGAGATCTAGATCTGAACTCTAAGTCTAGAATTTTTGTGTGTGTTTTTAATGGATATATATGCATAGCTGTAGGACCGTACATCGTACATACATATTACACATATAAAGGCAGCACTAGGGACCAAATGAGGTGGGGCGGAGCTAGGTGGGAAATGTGACTTTGAGTGGAGGGATGGTAAATGCATGCTAGCAAAATACTTTAGAACAGAAAGATGTTTTTAAGGCATCTCTATGGTCTAGAGATTAGTTTGTTTGGTATTGCCTTACTGCTAGACAGAGTTTCAGTTTCTAGGGTCACTGGTTTAGCCATGGTCGATGCGGCCCCTTATTTTCGTCACATTTAATTCACTAATTTCTCTCATTAAAAATGTGGTCCCTAGTGCAGCCTTTATATCTATATGTGTAATATGTATGATATTGTATCCTTCATTGTCTCAGTACTTAGCTTCACAGTTGTATTCCTGTAGGACCGTAGGTGTCACAGAATGCAATTATATCTAGATATATAGCCCATACTTTTCATAGAAACTTTACACAACCTAAGTTTAGATCAAATCATTAAAAAGCCAACTAGATTAAACAACACATTAGATCTCTTCTTAACCAACAGACCTGGATTAGTAGTTGATTATGATATTATCCCTGGTCTATCAGACCATGAGATCATAAAAATACACAGTCAGATAAAAGCAGTAGCCAATACAAAAACCAAAAGAAAAATCTTACTCTGGAATAAATGTAACCTAACACAACTACACCAAGCTGCATTAAACTTTCAACAAACATTCTTATTAGAAAAAGACATTAACCAACCAGTCGATGACCTCTGGAATTTCATTAAAAACCATCTTAAAAGCATTATAGAAAATCATATACCAACTAAATACACATCAAACAAAATAAATAAATGCTGGTTTAATAATAGACTAAAGAAGCTTTGTAAACAGAAGGAAAACCTATATAGAAAATTTAAAGAAACCAAGGCAGAAAGAGTTTACAAAAAGTATATAAAAATTAAACACCTAACCCAAAAAGTAAGCAGACAGCTGCAGAGTGAATACATAAACAATGTAATATCTAAAGATAACAACAAAAACCTATGGTCATACATTAAGTCTAAGAAAATGGAAACAACAGGCATAGCGCCATTAAAAGATGAACATAACATAATACATAATGATAATGAAACTAAAGCAAACATCCTAAACAAATACTTTGCATCAGCATTCTCAGCCCCAGGAGACAAAGACATATTTCTTAATTTGAACCAAGTAGACAACATAGAAGATTTAGTAGTACAAGAAAATGGAATTAAAAAACTATTAGCCAACACCAAACCAAATAAAGCGTCTGGACCTGATGGTATTCCAGCTAGATTACTCAAAGAACTAAGCAATGAGCTAGCCCCAGTGTTCAAAATACTCTTTCAGGCATCGCTTAACCAGGGCAGAGTACCAAAGGACTGGAAAGAAGCTAATGTCACCCCCCTATTTAAAAAAGGAGAAAAATCCGATCCAGGAAACTACAGACCAGTATCACTTACCAGCATCACATGTAAAATACTAGAACACATAATATGTAGCAACATCATAAACCACTTAGACAAACATAATGTCCTCACCCCATACCAACATGGCTTTAGGAAATATAGATCATGTGAAACACAACTAATAGGACTAATTGATGATTTCTCAAAAGGTTTAGATAATAGTGAACAAATAGATGCTATCTTACTAGATTTTTCCAAGGCTTTTGACAAAGTTCACCACCATAGTTTGCTTAAAAAATTAAAATATTTCGGCATTAACGGTCCACTGTATCAGTGGATTAAAGATTTTCTGATAGGGAGAGAACAAACTGTAATAATAAATGGCTCTAAATCAACACCAATAACAGTAAACTCAGGTGTACCTCAAGGAACAGTCTTGGGTCCACTACTATTTTTAATTTACATAAATGATTTACCAAATTGCATTAGTTCAGGAACAAAAGTCAGATTATTTGCAGACGATTGCATAATATATAGAACAATAAAAACAAAACAAGACACAGATATTTTACAAAGAGAATTAGATGAATTACAGAAATGGGAATCAAATTGGAGCATGTCTTTCCACCCAGAAAAATGTCAGTTGTTAAGAGTAACAAAAAAAATTAAACAAATTAATTCCACTTATCTTATTCATGGCAAACCAGTAACACAGACTAAAAACTCAAAATACCTAGGTGTTATAATAAATGAAAAACTGTCATGGAATCCACATATTGATGAAACTATAAAAAAATCCAACAAAGCATTAGGGTTTATTAAAAGAAATTTCTATAAATCAAATAAGAACATAAAACTAAAATGTTATTTAACCTTGGTTAGGCCAATAATAGAATATGCATCCACCGTGTGGGACCCCTCAACTCAAGAAAACATTAAGAAACTGGAACAAACACAAAATAGAGCAGTGAGATTCATAACAAACGAATATTCACATTTGACTAGGGTAACACCATTAATAAAATCACTAAATTTAGAAAGCCTTCAGGACAGAAGACTCAAAAGTAAAGTAGCAATTATACATAAAACACTGAACCATAAATCTTCAAATACAAAAACAAAATTTAATAAAATACTCTGAAAGACACAAAAATAAAGGCACATTCCTCGTCCCATATGCTAGGACAAATTTGTACAAATACTCCTTCTTCCCTAGTGCTATTAGAGCATGGAATGGGTTGCCTGAGCTAGCCAGAAAAACCAGTGACTTGGCAGAATTTAAGTCATTGGTTAATATGCATGACTAAATGCATGACGCGTAGGACGTAATCATCTTCTTTTTTGAAGTAACGTCTGTATTATATAAGATAAGATAAGATAAGATACTAGACTATAAGATGGCAGCCTGGTCAAGCGTTATGCATGCTGGATTGTCGTTTTGACTTGTCAATGGTCCCAGGTTCATATCCTGCCCACTGTCATCCCCTGTCGTCCTGCGGGAGGTTTGGACTAGGAAGTAAATTATTTTCAACTCTGAAGGAACATCCAAAACATGTAAAACATTTTACATAGGCCCCCTAGATCTAGTTTTAGTATATACAATCAAGACTTTTATGATTTATCTTCTTTTTCTGAAAGAAGATGGTCAAGACAACATCTCATCTGACAATGAATGATCACAATCTCAGAATCTGTAAAAATAAAATCTAGACTCTACCACTATCAGTCTAGTTATAGAAAATATAAATTTAGTTCTATTAGATCTATATATTCTGAGTAGATGGTAGATCTATACTATATTATACTCTTACTCTAATATGTAGACTCTATATACTGAGAACGGAGTCAGAGTATAGTACTGTAATAGTATAAGTATAGGCTATAACTATAATATCTTCTTATCTTCTTATCTTATATAATACAGACGTTACTTCAAAAAAGAAGATGATTACGTCCTACGCGTCATGCATTTAGTCATGCATATTAACCAATGACTTAAATTCTGCCAAGTCACTGGTTTTTCTGGCTAGCTCAGGCAACCCATTCCATGCTCTAATAGCACTAGGGAAGAAGGAGTATTTGTACAAATTTGTCCTAGCATATGGGACGAGGAATGTGCCTTTATTTTTGTGTCTTTCAGAGTATTTTATTAAATTTTGTTTTTGTATTTGAAGATTATGGTTCAGTGTTTTATGTATAATTGCTACTTTACTTTTGAGTCTTCTGTCCTGAAGGCTTTCTAAATTTAGTGATTTTACTAATGGTGTTACCCTAGTCAAATGTGAATATTCGTTTGTTATGAATCTCACTGCTCTATTTTGTGTTTGTTCCAGTTTCTTAATGTTTTCTTGAGTTGAGGGGTCCCACACGGTGGATGCATATTCTATTATTGGCCTAACCAAGGTTAAATAACATTTTAGTTTTATGTTCTTATTTGATTTATAGAAATTTCTTTTAATAAACCCTAAAGCTTTGTTGGATTTTTTTATAGTTTCATCAATATGTGAATTCCATGACAGTTTTTCATTTATTATAACACCTAGGTATTTTGAGTTTTTAGTCTGTGTTACTGGTTTGCCATGAATAAAATAAGTGGAATTAATTTGTTTTAGTTTTTTTGTTACTCTTAACAACTGACATTTTTCTGGGTGGAAAGACATGCTCCAATTTGATTCCCATTTCTGTAATTCATCTAATTCTCTTTGTAAAATATCTGTGTCTTGTTTTATTTTTATTGTTCTATATATTATGCAATCGTCTGCAAATAATCTGACTTTTGTTCCTGAACTAATGCAATTTGGTAAATCATTTATATAAATTAAAAATAGTAGTGGACCCAAGACTGTTCCTTGAGGTACACCTGAGTTTACTGTTATTGGTGTTGATTTAGAGCCATTTATTATTACAGTTTGTTCTCTCCCTATCAGAAAATCTTTAATCCACTGATGCAGTGGACCGTTAATGCCGAAATATTTTAATTTTTTAAGCAAACTATGGTGGTGAACTTTGTCAAAAGCCTTGGAAAAATCTAGTAAGATAGCATCTATTTGTTCACTATTATCTAAACCTTTTGAAAAATCATCAATTAGTCCTATTAGTTGTGTTTCACATGATCTATATTTCCTAAAGCCATGTTGGTATGGGGTGAGGACATTATGTTTGTCTAAGTGGTTTATGATATTGCTACATATTATGTGTTCTAGAATTTTACATGTGATGCTTGTAAGTGATACTGGTCTGTAGTTTCCTGGATCAGATTTTTCTCCTTTTTTAAATAGGGGGGTGACATTAGCTTCTTTCCAGTCCTTTGGTACTCTGCCCTGGTTAAGCGATGCTTGAAAGAGTATTTTGAACACTGGGGCTAGCTCATTGCTTAGTTCTTTGAGTAATCTAGCTGGAATACCATGAGGTCCAGACGCTTTATTTGGTTTGGTGTTGGCTAATAGTTTTTTAATTCCATTTTCTTGTACTACTAAATCTTCTATGTTGTCTACTTTGTTCAAATTAAGAATTATGTCTTTGTCTCCTGGGGCTGAGAATGCTGATGCAAAGTATTTGTTTAGGATGTTTGCTTTAGTTTCATTATCATTATGTATTATGTTATGTTCATCTTTTAATGGCGCTATGCCTGTTGTTTCCATTTTCTTAGACTTAATGTATGACCATAGGTTTTTGTTGTTATCTTTAGATATTACATTGTTTATGTATTCACTCTGCAGCTGTCTGCTTACTTTTTGGGTTAGGTGTTTAATTTTTATATACTTTTTGTAAACTCTTTCTGCCTTGGTTTCTTTAAATTTTCTATATAGGTTTTCCTTCTGTTTACAAAGCTTCTTTAGTCTATTATTAAACCAGCATTTATTTATTTTGTTTGATGTGTATTTAGTTGGTATATGATTTTCTATAATGCTTTTAAGATGGTTTTTAATGAAATTCCAGAGGTCATCGACTGGTTGGTTAATGTCTTTTTCTAATAAGAATGTTTGTTGAAAGTTTAATGCAGCTTGGTGTAGTTGTGTTAGGTTACATTTATTCCAGAGTAAGATTTTTCTTTTGGTTTTTGTATTGGCTACTGCTTTTATCTGACTGTGTATTTTTATGATCTCATGGTCTGATAGACCAGGGATAATATAATCAACTACTAATCCAGGTCTGTTGGTTAAGAAGAGATCTAATGTGTTGTTTAATCTAGTTGGCTTTTTAATGATTTAATCTAAACTTAGGTTGTGTAAAGTTTCTATGAAAAGCTCATTTATGTCCTTAAGGTTTTGGTGTTTATCTATGGTTAGTGTTTTCCAATTTATATCAGGTAGGTTGAAGTCACCCATAATCCAAAAAACTGCATTTTTATTTGTCTCTTTAAGTGTAGTAATCTGATTACATAGTTCCTGCATGTATTCTAAACTAGAATTTGGTGGTCTGTAAATGCTGCCTATTATAAGGGATGTTGAGGTGGTATTAATTATACAAAATGTAGATTCTATGTTTTTTGAGTTAGGTAAGGTAATTTCTTCTGCTATAAGAGTGTTTTTTATTGCTAAAAGAAATCCTCCATGATTATCAGCCCTATCTTTTCTAAAAATTTCATAATTACTATTGAAAATTTCTGCATTATAAATTTCAGGATGTAGCCAAGTTTCTGTTCCTGCAATTATGTCTGGTTTCTCACATTCTAATAAAATTTCTAAGTCTGCTGTTAATAATACTATAGAATAGACCTTTTAAATTGTATAGATCTAGTTAATAAGTAATTTTAAATAATTTAGATCTAGAAAAGTTAAGAAAAGTCAAAAGATCTAATTTAGATAGTTAAGATAGTATAAAATAAAGTATAATTTTACCAGCTTTATTAATTTTGTAAATTATTTGAGATTAGTTCAATTTGCCAGTTCAAGAATCAATTCAATCTATCATTAATCAATTAATCATACTCATTAAATTATACCTCTACTCTACCTGGTCGTGCGGGAGGTTTGGACTAAGAAGTAAACTTTAACTATCTTTAACTTCAAGTTCAACTCTGACTAAAACTTAAAAGTCTGACTGAAGGCGAAGCCCACTGTGAAGGAACATCCGAAATATGTAAAACATTTTATAAACAAATACTCTTCTCCATCTTCAAATGTAGATCTAGATTATAAGCAACTAGATTATGACATTCTAGACCTAGACCTGTCAATTTCTTATATTTCTACGGCTACGCACTCTAGATCTAGACCTAAATCAGTAGTTTAAGTAAATCTAGTGAGTCAATCTAGTCTATTTGGTTGCTACCATTTTGTATCTATGTCAAGCGTACAGACCTATATATATAGAGAGATGTATATTTAGTATATTATCATTTATTATGATACTGATCTAGGATTGTATACAGGAAATAAATCAATTGAAGCAGTAGTCACTACACAAAACAGAATTGGCACTAGTGTCTGAGTCTAGATCAGTAGATCTATCTTTCGTTTCGGTTTCCTCACTTCAGCTCAGCCTTCTTCAGTTCAGCTCATCTTCGTAACAGTAACGCTAACAGTACGAGTCATTTTATTCTCCTTTATTGCTGGGCCTGTGACATGCCACAACACCAGATGTCCCGTGAGGCTGGCCGTGTTAGTAAGTCTATTGTCACCAACTGGTGCAATTTCATGCGAGAAGAGTGTGACAAATGGAACATTACATAGAAATGCAACACAAATCAGCGGGATGGATGAGGATTTCAATATCACCGTCGTAGAAATTAACGAAATAAATATTTCCACAGGAAGTATCACCGTGGGCAGTGGCGAAAAGAACATTGGGTCTTCGGAGGTATTGTTATTGGAAGAGGCAGTGGACGCTGTTTTATGGTGGAAGTACCTGACAGAAGTGCACAAACACTGGAAAATTTAATTACACAATATATTCTGCATGGTAGCCATATAATTTCATATGGCTGGGCAGCATACCCCAATATAAGCTGAATCGGAAATGGAATATACTCACATTCAGTAATAATCCACGAACAAAACTTTGTGGACCCCAATGACTCTAATATTCACACTCAAAATGTAGAAAACTTATTGATGAGGGCCAAAAGAAAACTGAAGAGACAGTTTGTCACTAGCAGTGACTTGTGTGCCTCATATTTACAAGAGTTTACCTACAGAAATAGCATCCGTGAAGGAGGGATTTTTTCAAATTTTGTTATTACTATTGCTGAAAATTATTACTGAATTATTTTGTTTGTTATTTAAATTTAGTGCATATAAAATATGCATAGATTGTACAAATGCTATTCATTACACTATTTTAATTTTTTGTGTTGTATCATTTTTTACTCTTTTGAACTACGAGACTTTCCTCTATTTAATGTTTAACTTACTTTTGCTTTTATTTTGTTGATTTATTCAAATTAAATGTCAAAGTTCACATGTGTATACATTTTTAAAATAATGTTTTTAAAAAAAGTAACATCTAGGAGTTTGTTTTATTATTATAAAACTCTTTATCTAATATAATATATAACAAACACTAGCTGAATTTTGAAAATAGATTTAATTGCTAATTTGACAAACAATAAAAGTATACAATTACATAATATTATAATACATGCACATAATACCAAACTACACAAATTATTATAATAATAATAACATAACAAGACTAATTGTTCTATCTTCATTAATGATTACATAAAGAAAGTTGGTAACAACACGTTAGCCAGGTGTTTTTACAAACCAGCACAATAAAAGTAAAATCAGCCAATCTGGTTTGTTGTACCTTTTTCAAAATGGCGACCCGCCCGTAAAATAGGAAATTGCTGTAAAAGTTTACTAAAATTTATAATTCTATAGATCAAGACAATCTAGTCCTGAGTATAGATCCCTATTCTAAGTCTGACTCTGAATCAGTTGTCAATTTATCATCTTTTGTCACTTATGAAAAAGTACGCATAGCGGCGTATCATCATTTCTTGATGTGAACTTATTTTCAGCAAATTACTCAGTAATCCGAAGCGGTGATGATTCATACATCAGCTGCATTTAGGGGGGGGGGGGGATCATGCATGTTGTGACATTCCATAAAAATCCATGACATTGTTTTTGCAAAAAGAGAAACAAAATATTTTTAAAATTTTAAATTCATCTCAATACATTTCATGAAATTAAGTGCACTGTATTGAGTAAGGTGACCAGATATTTGGGTAGCAAAAGGGAGTCACATGTGATGAATAAAAAGGCTTAGCTTCAGATGATTCAGAGAAATGGTGCTTACAAAAAACTTTGACATCAATATAGTAATGGATTTTAAAATAAAAAAAGTAAAGCAGTATTTAAATAAAAATTGTTTCTACCTTATCTTCCTCTCACCTGTTTTGATGATGGCCTGGCACTATCAATTTGCTTGGCTGTTGCTTTAAACCATACTTCAAGGATGTTTGAATCTCCATGTCAAGTTTCAGTTCTGCCAGATAGTTTCATACATTTTTCACAAGGATTTCCGGAGTTTTTGCTGTCAAAGTTACACTTTAATATCAACAGTTCTTTTAGTGTTTCCACAATACAAACTCTGTATTTTCATATCAAATCATTCAAGGCAGAGAAAACTCAGTAAGGTTAGCTCCTGGTAGAAATTAAACAAATTCATCTATATTTTGTATATCTTCATAGGACAATGAATTCTTCTCAAAATAATAACATCAACCCTTTGGGCATAGATTGTCTTCTTGGGAAGTAAACTTTGCCTGAGTCAGGGAGGAAAACTAATGACTTGGCAGGCAAATTTGGTTATTATCTTTGATTTGAAAATGAGGATGTTATATTCAAAATATTTGCAGGCTTTCTGAAATGGTGTCCTAGGATGGAACATCTTTCAGTGGGATCCATCTGAAAGCATTAACTGTCGAATCAGCTGCTTCTCTCTCTGAGATACTCACCACAATTTCCGTAATACTTTGCTACATCATTTTTTTAACCAATCCGCTTCATCCATAGTAGTAAGTTACATGTGTCATGCGCATCTTCTTTTGGTGTTTTCCCTTTGTGTACCAGAAGAGATTGTGAGTTTTGGTTTCTAGGAACGCGCTTTTGTTGACGTCATTTTTGCTGACTTGTGTTTGCTGCTGTTGTGTGATGAGGCTAGATCTCCTGTGAGTTTCTGGTATGGGTTTTCTTCCCCAGTATTGGGGACGCAGGTTTGGGACTCTGCTGGAGTCAAGTCTGAGCTGTAGGCTTGGTAGTTGGCTAGTGCCCGTGGCGTTGAGTTGGTGTTGAGAGGCCTGATCGACTATGGCACCGAGATTAAGGTGTGCTATAGATCCTTTGAATGTACTTTGAATTGCGTTATAAATGTTATTGATAATTATTCATAATGTATGCTTCATCATATCATATATTCATTAAATTGTTAAACGTACAATCTTGTTGTTAAATAATGTACATTGCTGTTGCCTTTAGGTTCTTGCGTCACTCTGTTCAGGTTAGGGTACGGGACCATAATATCATACCTAAGCGACAAAACCACCTGACAGAAATGGGGGCTCGTCCGAACAATATGTAAATGTCAACTTTGTGACCTCTGTGTCCTTGATCTGACCGTTAGGGCCAACATAAGATATATAACATATATGTAATGTTTATGTATTAAATAAAATTAAATACATGTAAGTCGTTTGGGCGGTCTGATGATTTATGTACAGCACACGTAGTTGGGCATCCCTTGTATTGTGCCTAATGTGAGTAGTTCCCATTTGTTCGGTAAACTTAGAGAGTGTAATTACTCTTTGAAACTATTGTAATCTGTTTTTTATTTACTGTTACCAACGCCTGAATCCTCTGGCTCTGAGCGGCAACGTGTGAGTGGATCGAGTGCCTGTCGACGGGATCGACCTGAATCTGTGCGGTATGTTGGCTGGTGTACCGGAACCGTCCTGAAGTTAGAACCGTTGGTCTGTTCCAGTGGCTGTGGCTGCCTGTGGCTTTTCTCTTCTGCGGAGCCTGGAGTGAGGCGAATTCCTTCCGACCCGGGATACTGAGCAGATAAGTCCTTGGCCCTGTTTTTGTCGATGCGCCCGTGATTTCAGTTCGCCCGTTGTAATTAAGTAATGATATATATTTTGTTTCTCTCTATGATCTAACTTTGGTTGTTGTTAGCGCGAGTTAGCCTGTAATTAGAATTTAATAGTCTGTGTGATGGAGACGAGGTTGACTCTAACCGCCCAGTTCATCACTGACGGCCGTGCTCTCGGGTATGATGGTGAGAGGTATGTGGCAGAGCAGAAGGTTGACTACGAGAGAGCCAAGAAGGAGGAGTTTGAACGTAAGAAGGAGGAGTTTGAACGAGAGACGGCTAGACTTGAGCGTGAAGAGAGGTTGAGAAAAGAGGCGAAGGCAGAGGAAGAGAGGTTGAGAAAAGAGGCGAAGGCAGAGGAAAAGAGGTTGAGAAAAGAGGCGAAGGCAGAGGAAGAGAGGTTGAGAAAAGAGGCGAAGGCAGAGGAAGAGAGGTTGAGAAAAGAGGCGAAGGCAGAGGAAAAGAGGTTGAGAAAAGAGGCGAAGGCAGAGGAAGATAGGTTGAGAAAAGAGGCGAAGGCAGAGGAAGAGAGGTTGAGAAAAGAGGCGAAGGCAGAGGAAGAGAGGTTGAGAAAAGAGGCGAAGGCAGAGGAAGAGAGGTTGAGAAAAGAGGCGAAGGCAGAGGAAGAGAGGTTGAGAAAAGAGGCGAAGGCAGAGGAAGAGAGGTTGAGAAAAGAGGCGAAGGCAGAGGAAGAGAGGTTGAGAAAAGAGGCGAAGGCAGAGGAAGAGAGGTTGAGAAGAGAGGCGAAGGCGGATGAGGTCGCTAGACATGAACGGGAGGAGAAGGCTAGGCGTGAGGAACACGAGAGGTGGAAGGAGAGAGATGCTAGAGAGGAGCTCAAGAGAAAAGATGAACTGGAGTTGGCACGGCTTAAAGAGAAGTCGGTGCCAGAGGCAGGTGCAGTGGCAGGTCAGGCAGTTGAGGTGCGACAAAAGAGTGTCTTGGACAGGCTAGACAAGAACTTCCAAGGCATGAAGGAAGACGATGATCTTCTGGCATACCTGACGCATTTCGAGGCCGTGGCAGCAAGGTGTAAGATTGAGAGTAAGGAGTGGTCCCTGCTATTGTTGTACAAGTTGACGACATCGCTCAAAAACTTTATGTTGAGGGACAGTCTGTTCCTTAGCGACACGTATGAGGATGTCAAAACGGCACTTCTCCGCCACGCAGACATCAATGCGGAGACATGCCGCAAAAGGTTTCACCGGGTCAAACCACGGCAGAATGACTTCCGTGGGTATGTGACTGAGCGGAGGACCGCACTGGACAACTGGTGCAAAATGGCCGAGGTAGGAAAGACAGTAGATGAGATCAAAGATCTCTTGATTAAAGACGGGATACTTGAAATTGTTTCAGGGGAGGTCTATCGACAACTTGTTCTAAACAAGCAAAATACTGTGGAGAACATGTTAGACATCATAGAGGGTTTAAAGTCGCGAATTCGGGGGCGTCGCTTGCTAAAGAAGAAAGTGTTTATGTGGCGGCGGCGTGTGGCGAAGCAGTGAATCGTGGCGCGGCCGTTGAAAGAAAAGTGATTGTTTGCTTCGGGTGTGGCATGAAGGGCCACAAGTCAGTTGAATGCCCTCAACGTTCGCCGGTAGCGAACTCCACCCCTGTTACTGATGGAAGGTGTAAAAAGCATCCGCAATCCCTGCAAATTCTCACCCAAATAGAAATGTTTCATTGGGGCATTATCGGAGACAATTTGATGGTAGTGGGCGCAGAATCCTCGGCACGAGCACGAGACGACAAAGTTATGACGTGGAGGGGCGTCCTCCTGATAACGGATACGGAAGGTCAGGTGGTACAGAGCGTACACACCGAGACCCAACTATAATAACAGAACCCTTGGCCCGCCGATTAGATACAGGTGACTGAGTGGTCCACATGATGTGCAAAACTGTTGCAATTGTTCCTTAGGAAAGTGTCTTGATTGTTTTTCCCCTTGTAAAAAAGAAACATTATCTTATGTGGATAAATCGTTGCGTGACAGATCGGTAGGCAAGTTGAAGTTTGAAAGTGGTAGAGTAAATGGCAAAGTTGTGTCTGTGCTGGAAAATTCTGGTTCAAGCGTGATAGGTATTAGGAGCTCGTTAGTTGGAAAGAATGATATGATTCCTGGAAGTTACAGGTTGCAACTTGTTGATGGGACTGTGAGAGATTACCCGTTAGCGTGCGTTTACATTGAGACTGAATATATTGTTGGTAAGTTTGTAGTAGTATGTTTTAGGGATCCAGTAGCAGACTTAATTATTGGGAATGTAGATTTGAACGTGGCAGTCAACTTAGTTGTGCTGCTGTAACTAGGGCGATGAAAGAGAGAGAAAATGATGACAGTGTTATGAATGACAGTGGAGTGCTGGAAGATTGTCGTGAGGTTCTAGGAACGAGCGATGACTTTTTACGGGAGCAATTGAGTGATCCGTCATTGAAAGATCTTTGGGAGCGGCAGGTGGATAACTGTGTGGACAATAAGAAGAATGGATGTGTAGAATTTAAAGTATTTGATAGATTGTTGTATAGGGTATTTAAGGGAGACTGTGGTGAGGAAGAGAGACAGTTGGTTGTACCGTCGTCTAAGAGGGAGCTTGTGCTAAGAACGGCGCATGAGAGTATGTTAGCGGGTCACTTTTCAATAAGGAAAACGAAAGGCAAAATTTATAAATATTTTTTTTGGCAAGGGCTAGACAGAGATGTGAAAGAGTTTGTGAAATCTTGTGATGTGTGTCAGAAAGCTAGAACGCCGCGTCGTTGTGACAGAGTTGAACTGGGTCGTATGAATGTGATTTCCACCCCATTTTTTAAGGTGGCCATTGACATTGTTGGTCCATTGGAGCTAACAGAAAATAAAAATAGGTTCATTCTAACCTTGGTGGATATTGCTACAAGATGGCCGGAGGCTATTCCACTACGTAATATAAATACAGAGACGGTAATCGAGGCACTAACCACCATATTTAGCCGAATCGGACTGCCGTGTGAAATATTGTCGGACCAGGGGGGTCAGTTTACCTCCGAACTGTATAATCAGGTGTGTGAGTTCTTCTCAATTAGACCGGTGCACTCCACTGTGTTTCACCCCTCTTCGAATGGTCAAATTGAGAGGCTAAATGGAACTTTGGAGTCGTTCCTTAGGAAGGTTACCCAACATAGCCCACGGGACTGGGATAGAAAGATAACTGCTGCTTTATTTGCATTTAGGAAAGTTCCTAATGAGACAACTGGTGTGTCTCCGTTTCAGTTTGTTTATGGTAGGCAAATGAAGGGTCCGTTGTCTATTTTAAAACAAGTTTTTACAAATGAAGAGAAAGAAACCGGGTATAAAAATGTATTTAGCTACCTATTGGACTTAAAAGAACGGTTGTCTGTCGTTACAGCTATTGCTAGTGAGAATGACCAAGTAAATAAAAGAAAATATAAAGTCCAGTATGACAAGTATTCATCCAATCGGGACATAGAGGCGGGCGATTGTGTGTTGGTTTTAAAACCGCAAAGAGACAATAAGTTGGCTGTATTTTGGCAGGGCCCGTATAAGGTTGTCAAAAAAATATCAAAGTTTAACTTTGTTGTACAGAAGGACGAGAAGCTGAAAATGTACCATATTAATAGGCTTATGAAGTACCTTTGTCGGGTAGGGAAAGTAGATGATGTAGTTAGTAGTAATTCTAGTGGCGATGAAAATGGGTTTCTATCAGCCAATATGGTGTCTGTCGTGAGCGACGAAGACGTAGATACTGATGGGTTGTCTAAGGAAGATGCGCTGCCTAACATTCCAACGTTGGAAGTTAGCCAAAAAGTCAGACGGGAATATCTTGGCGCAGGTCAAAATAAACCCCGATCTTAGTTATGTACAGAGAAATCAGGTTGATGGTATTCTAAATGAGTTTAGGGATATCATTTCAGATTCGCCTGGTAGAGCCAAAGCTAGAGAAATTTTCTATTACGTTAACAGATACAAAGCCTATTGCACTAAAGCCATACGCGGTTCCCATACACATGAGGGATAAAGTTAAGCAAGAAGTTGACAGTATGCTTGAATTGGGAATAATAGGTCCCACGAACTCGCCACATGCAGCCCCGGTTGTCATTATTAAAAAGAAAGATGGGTCGTTAAGACCATGTATAGATTTTTAGAAAACTTAATAATGTAATTCAGATCCCGGCTGAAGTGATACCCGAGCAGGAGGAGTTGTTTAACAAATTGCATAAGGCCAAATATTTTACTTTAGTTGATCTTACTAAAGGGTACTGGCAGATTCCCATTAGTGAGGAAAGTAAACCATACTCAGGTGTACCTCAAGGAACAGTCTTGGGTCCACTACTATTTTTAATTTACATAAATGATTTACCAAATTGCATTAGTTCAGGAACAAAAGTCAGATTATTTGCAGACGATTGCATAATATATAGAACAATAAAAACAAAACAAGACACAGATATTTTACAAAGAGAATTAGATGAATTACAGAAATGGGAATCAAATTGGAGCATGTCTTTCCACCCAGAAAAATGTCAGTTGTTAAGAGTAACAAAAAAAATTAAACAAATTAATTCCACTTATCTTATTCATGGCAAACCAGTAACACAGACTAAAAACTCAAAATACCTAGGTGTTATAATAAATGAAAAACTGTCATGGAATCCACATATTGATATGCATCCACCGTGTGGGACCCCTCAACTCAAGAAAACATTAAGAAACTGGAACAAACACAAAATAGAGCAGTGAGATTCATAACAAACGAATATTCACATTTGACTAGGGTAACACCATTAGTAAAATCACTAAATTTAGAAAGCCTTCAGGACAGAAGACTCAAAAGTAAAGTAGCAATTATACATAAAACACTGAACCATAATCTTCAAATACAAAAACAAAATTTAATAAAATACTCTGAAAGACACAAAAATAAAGGCACATTCCTCGTCCCATATGCTAGGACAAATTTGTACAAATACTCCTTCTTCCCTAGTGCTATTAGAGCATGGAATGGGTTGCCTGAGCTAGCCAGAAAAACCAGTGACTTGGCAGAATTTAAGTCATTGGTTAATATGCATGACTAAATGCATGACGCGTAGGACGTAATCATCTTCTTTTTTGAAGTAACGTCTGTATTATATAAGATAAGAAGATACACAGCTTTTCGTGTATTGGGGGAACATTATATGTTTCACTATTTGCCTTTTGGGTTAAGTGGGGCCCCAAATCATTTTAATAGGGTCGTTAAACGTATGTTGCAAGGTTTGCAAAACGTTTTATTTTATTTTGATGACAGATGTATCTTCAGTGAACATTGGGATACACATTTGAAAAGTGTCCGTAATGTTTTCGGCGCTCTTAGGGAAAATGATTTTACGTTAAAGCCAGCCAAATTAGAAGTGGGTTTCACTAATGTTAAGTTTCTCGGACATAATGTAGGGCAGGGGGCTGTTAAGCCTAATCCTAGCAATGTTAAGAAAATTCTAGAGTTTAAAACGCCCACAACAAAAAAAGAGATTCGTAGTCTCATTGGGTTGGTGAATTATTACAGCAGGTTCATACCGAGATTCTCTGATCTGGTTTACCCTTTTACTGATCTATTGTGTCGGGGTCGGTCTGTTAAGGTGCACTGGAATCATGAGTGCACGGAGGCTTTAAGCAGGGTGCAGGTGTATCTGTGTGGGTACCCCATTCTTCGTTTGCCTGATCCTTCATTGCCATTTGTTCTTCAGACCGATGCTTCGGACAAAGGAATCTCCGGTATACTGAGTCAGTGCGTGAATGGTGTTCTGCATCCCGTCAAGTATGTGAGTCGCAAGTTGTTGACTCGGGAGCAGAGGTATTCCATCATCGAGAGAGAAGGTTTGGCTATCGTATTTGCCATTAGAAACTGGACAGATACCTGCGTGGAAATACGTTTCACCTTCAGACGGATCACAAGGCCTTGGCTTACCTTCGGAGCACGAACTTTACGAACCACCGTGTTACGAGGTGGGCGCTGATGTTTCAGGACTACACATTCGACGTATGCCACGTTAAAGGAGAGGACAACATACTAGCGGACTTGTGTTCGAGACTAGTGTGATGGCATAAAAAAAGACTATTTTAGTATAGTTATTGATATGTATTTTGTAATATGCCTATATAAAATGTATTATTGTATTATTATGCATTTCATTGTTGTAATACATTTATGATGGATGTTGTTCTTTGCTGACGCATCTGTGTGAATAGATATTTATTATTGATTATCGGAAGTTTGTATCTTTGGCTTCAGCTCTTGACTGGTTCCTAAATTCCTTTGCTTATTCCAGTTGTTTAACAATTAAGTTTTCAATGTCTCTTTAAAGACTGGACTTGTCTTCGCAAGATCCAGTTAGGGGGAGAGGGGGGATGTCATGCGCATCTTCTTTTGGTGTTTTCCCTTTGCGTACCAGAAGAGATTGTGAGTTTTGGTTTCTAGGAACGCGCTTTTGTTGACGTCATTTTTGCTGACTTGTGTTTGCTGCTATTGTGTGATGAGGCTAGATCTCCTGTGAGTTTCTTGTATGGGTTTTCTTCCCCAGTATTGGGGACGCAGGCTTGGGACTCTGCTGGAGTCAAGTCTGAGCTGTAGGCATGGTAGTTGACTAGTGCCCGTGGCGTTGAGTTGGTGTTGAGAGGCCTGATCGACTATGGCACCGAGATTAAGGTGTGCTATAGATCCTTTGAATGTACTTTGAATTGCGTTATAAATGTTATTGATAATATAATTATTCACAATGTATGCTTCATCATATCATATATTCATTAAATTGTTAAACTTACAATCTTGTTGTTAAATAATGTAGGCCAACTTTGAGAGCTCTGGAATTTCTTATCTTAAATAATACAGACATTACTTCAAAAAAGAAGATGATTACGTCCTACGCGTCATGCATTCATTCATACATATTAACCAATGACTTAAATTCTGCCAAGTCACTGGTTTTCCTGGTTAGATCAGGCATTCCATGCTCTAATAGCACTAGGAAAGAAGGAGTATTTGTACAAATTTGTCCTAGCATATGGGATGAGGATTGTGCCTTTATCTTTGTGTCTTTCTGAGTATTTTATTAAATTTTGTTTTTGTATTTGAAGATTATGGTTCAGTGTTTTATGTATAATTGCTACTTTAATTTTGAGTCTTCTGTTCTGAAGAAGTGTGTAAACATAGAAAAACCATAACAGAATTAAAAACAAAATTTAAATCTCAGGAAACAGTAATAGAATAAATAAAGCAAACTGTAGTCTGTAAAAAGGTAATGATTAGAATGTTAAAAAAAATGAATTAAAAGACTTGCTTAGCATATCTGGCAGAAAACAGTGTTTACAAATGAAATGTTATCATAATAGACAACACAGAAGAACAGAAACGGAGTCAAGAACAAAAATCTGTATCTCAAACAACAGTAATAAAACATTTCAAACAAACTTAGTCCGTGAACATGTAAGGATTGGAAGATAAAAAAAACAAATTGAAAAGACTTTACCTTGTGTATCTGATTGGGAACAATGTTCACTAATGGTTGTGTATCTGATTGGGAACAATGTTCACTAATGGTTGTGTATCTGATTGGGAACAATGTTCACTAATGGTTACATTTAATAGAAAACAAAAGAGATCAACAACTTTTAAACAAAAGTATTTCTGACAAAGATGCAACCATAGAGACTCTTCAACATGGCAAACTTCTGCTTGAAGACAAAATTGCGAAAATCTGAAATGATTATAGATGCAGACTTTAAGTCAACACAGACTTTGAAAAAAAAAAAGCTAGGACTTGTGCTAAAGACAATTATCAGAAATAAAAACTTTTTGTCAATTCACCAGTGTTTGCTCTCCACAGCCATTTGATTTAAAAGCTGACCTTATACCAGGAAAACTTGGGAAATTGATCAGTGTATTCATCTTCAACTAGTTTATGATTCATATTAGATGAGACTCTTTATACATGGAAACGACAAATCACCGTTTATAAATACTTTAATCTTTATTAACACTGAAAACACTTTCTTGTTCATATTCCTCCATTTTGGTTTCTTCCCACTTTTAACACGCATCCGCACCATTTCACATTTACACTAAGATGCGCACGTTTTCACATGTACACTGAGATGCGCACGTAACACCCCCCCTGTTTGACAAGTTTGATGTACATCGAACGTCCAAAATACAAATCACCACATATCTTATCAGCCTATTCCAAGTTAAAAAATAATCTAAATTCTCTGTAACATAGGGAACCATAATGTAATACAAACCAAAATCATACACAATGACATATTAATAATAATACAATTCTAACATTAGATTAACATATAACATTTATATTCCCCAGTTGTGACAGTAACCATCACAATACTAATTGTTATTATGAAAAATTGACACATATATATCTATACATATCTCTATGGAATCATGCAGATTTCGTTTATACCACTCCCCGCCTATAATTCAATCCAAATCTATATCTGCTCACAAATCATTGTTGTGTACACCCACAATTGAACAATTCTCTATTGAATATCTACTACACTCCGTGCCAGAATTTACCAATGTACACAATAAAATAGCTTAATTCTTAACAGAATGTCAATAGTCATGATATACTCTACACAATCTCCACAACCTTTAAGTACAGCGTGATAACGTATCTGCCACAACATTTTCTTTCCCTGGTATTGTCTTGATCTCAAATTTATAGTCCATCAGTTGTAATGCCCACCTAGCAATTCTATTATTACCACATTTATTTAAATTAATGAATGCCAACGGAGCATGATCAGTCCATAATTGAAATTTAGCCCCCATCAGATAAAAACTTAGCTTTGTTATGCACCACACTATTGCCAGCCCCTCTTTTTCAATAGTTGCATAGTTTAACTCTGCAAGGGTTAGTTTCCTGCTTACATAAAAAACAGGATGTGCAATTCCACTATACTCTTGC
Organism: Biomphalaria sudanica; assembly: GCA_036873155.1. NCBI lineage: Eukaryota > Metazoa > Mollusca > Gastropoda > Planorbidae > Biomphalaria > Biomphalaria sudanica. The sequence continues at coordinate 1,892,794 of JAZGLO010000050.1, read as the reverse complement.
ATCAAACAGCCCCCTATAGCTATGGATGAAGCATCCGTTGCCAAAATAAATTCTCTAGTACTATCGGGCAATTTTAATATTGGTTTTTCAGAAAACACCCTCTTAATCTTGTCTAGCGATCGTTGACATTGTTCAGACCAAACTATAGTGTTAGATTTCCCTTTCTTTGTAAGATTTGTAAGAGGTTCAATCATTTCTGCAAAATTTGGAACAAATTTTCTATAAAAATTGCAAAGACCTAAAAGACTTCTAATTTGTTTTTTTGTTTTTGGTATACTAATATCCATTATTTTTTCAACTGTTTCTTCCAGTGGTGTAATTGATTCATTTTTTATCTTGTATCCCAAAAAAGGAATTTCACTAAGTCCAATTTTTATTTTTGTTGGTTTTAATGTCAAATTTCTTCAAAAAAATGTCTATGTCCATTTTAGCTTCTTCAAATATCGCACCTTTATATTTTGCTAGTTTATTCCCTGTAGTGTCACTCTTTCTTTTATCACTTTCTTTTTCTTGGTTTGTTTTTAACTTTTTCTCTGCTGTCTCTTTTTCAAACGCTAATCTTTCTCTTTCAATGACAACTAATTCATTTTTCTTTTCCCTTTCAATTGCTACTATCTCCTTATCCTTTTCTCTTTCTCTTTTGTCCTCCTTATCTAATCTCTCCTTTTCTTTTTCTCTTTCTCTTTTGTCCTCCTTATCTAATCTCTCCTTTTCTTTTTCTCTTTCCATCGCTAATCTCTCCTTTTCTTTGTCTCTTTCCATCGCTAATCTCTCCCTCTCCATTAACCTTTCTTGTACGTATTTTCTTAGTTCTGCCCCTTCCAGCTCCAACAACCTTCCCTCTTCCTTCAACGCTGCTACCTCAGCCTTGTCCGCCATAGTCTATTTCTAATAATATCGACTCGAATGTTCTCCTGTCTCTAGATCTAGACTTTACTATCTCTACTGTCTGTTGACAGGAGATCCACTGTGTATAGAGGGATATGTGGGTTTTACCTTTTACGTTGGGCGCCACTTGTTACGTCTTCATATTAGATGAGACTCTTTATACATGGAAACGACAAATCACCGTTTATAAATACTTTAATCTTTATTAACACTGAAAACACTTTCTTGTTCATATTCCTCCATTTTGGTTTCTTCCCACTTTTAACACGCATCCGCACCATTTCACATTTACACTAAGATGCGCACGTTTTCACATGTACACTGACTTGTTACGTCTTCATATTAGATGAAACTCTTTAGGCAGGGAAAACGACAAATCACCGTTTATAAATACTTTAATCTTTATTAACACTGAAAACACTTTCTTGTTCATATTCCTCCATTTTGGTTTCTTCCCACTTTTAACACGCATCCGCACCATTTCACATTTACACTAAGATGCGCACGTTTTCACATGTACACTGACTTGTTACGTCTTCATATTAGATGAAACTCTTTAGGCAGGGAAAACGACAAATCACCGTTTATAAATACTTTAATCTTTATTAACACTGAAAACACTTTCTTGTTCATATTCCTCCATTTTGGTTTCTTCCTATTTTCAACACGCATTCGCACCATTTCACATTTACACTAAGATGCGCACGTTTTCACATTTACACTAAGATGCGCACGTAACACCCCCCCCTGTTTGACAAGTTTGATGTACATCGAACGTCCAAAATACAAATCACCACATATCTTATCAGCCTATTCCAAGTTAAAAAAAATAATCTAAATTCTCTGTAACATAGGGAACCATAATGTAATACAAACCAAAATCATACACAATGACATATTAATAATAATACACTTCCAACATTAGATTAACATATAACATTTATATTCCCCAGTTGTGACAGTAACCATCACAATACTAATTGTTATTATGAAAAATTGACACATATATATCTATACATATCTCTATGGAATCATGCAGATTTCGTTTATACCACTCCCCGCCTATAATTCAATCCAAATCTATATCTGCTCACAAATCATTGTTGTGTACACCCACAATTGAACAATTCTCTATTGAATATCTACTACACTCCGTGCCAGAATTTACCAATGTACACAATAAAATAGCTTAATTCTTAACAGAATGTCAATAGTCATGATATACTCTACACAATCTCCACAACCTTTAAGTACAGCGTGATAATGTATCTGCCACAACATTTTCTTTCCCTGGTATTGTCTTGATCTCAAATTTATAGTCCATCAGTTGTAATGCCCACCTAGCAATTCTATTATTACCACATTTATTTAAATTAATGAATGTCAACGGAGCATGATCAGTCCATAATTGAAATGCTATTTACTTCTTAGTATCATCCGGCCTATATAATAATTCCAGTCTTGACGTTTCTTTTTATGTATTTCTACCACACCATTTCGATAATTTTCTTACAAATGTAATGTTAATAGAATAATTATAATCAAACAGAACCACGCAAAATTAAATACATTGTGCAAAATCTATGTATCTACTTTCCACTACTTATATTCTTTTACATTCTCTATATAGCCTTTACTAAACTTCTATAATGTAGTATCCTTAACCTACATGCATACGTAACAACAATATCCAATTCATTACACATATATTTATTCATTGTAGAATCTAATCCTATCTATATAATTTTAACATTATTGACATGCCATCCTTTCTGCTTCCCTCCTTTGCAATGATGTCCCATTGTGATCCCACTACAGAATGATCTAGCTGTACTGTTTACTAGCCTGTTAATATCCATATCTTTTCTCGTATACGCCTCTCCATTATTGTACCTTAATTCCTTAACTCTGATTAACTGTTGACACTGTCTTCTAATATGTCCCATTCTCCCACAATTAAAGCATAAAATGTATGGACTTGTACGTGTGTATGTGGGTTTAAATCGCGTTCCCTGTACCACTGATTGCCTTACTTTACTTTGATTTGGACCCATTCCAATTGCATTGCTTTCTACCTTATCTGTTAATTCTTTCTTCTCGTGCTCTCTGCTACCCATGTCGTCTAATGTATGGGATCTTATGTCTTCTTCCACCTCCCCATTTCTACATTGAGTAGACTTTATCCCATAATATTTCTTCCAATTCTCAATCTCCCCTACTGAACATATTTTCACCCCATGAATGTTCCCAATAATTAAATCTATCTCACCCTGATCTACAACACAAGCTTCTACTGTCCCCTTAAAATACGGTGTGTCTATAATAACTTTAGCAATCGGTAATTGTACAATATTCCCATTAAACATAACACACTTCCTAGATTCGCCTGTATATTCATGGTCTTCCACTAATTTCTTATTCACTCCAATAATAGTGCTCCCTGTATCCCTGATGGTCTTGGCTGTCTTGTTCCCTACGAATGTCTGAAAAATCTCCAATGTTCCAGTATCAGATGACAATGATAAGCCTTGTTCTATTCCACCTTTCTCCCAGTCCTTTCTTTCCTGTCTGTTTCCTTGATATCTTCCATTGCGGCTATCATATTGTCTTTCATCTGTACCACGTCTATAATGTCTATCCTGTGTCTCCCTTGTTCTGTGAGAGTTATTCTGTGTCTCACAAGTTCTGTTAAATGCAACTATTTCTTCTATGTCACTGCCTCTGGATAGTTTCTTATCGGGATGTGCCACCTTATAGGCCCTTATCAGTCTTACTATGTCTTCTATGGATTTTGGTTTCCTCTCCAACAAAAATATTTTTAATTCCTCCTGACACTCATAAATTGCTTTGTCAATCATTAGAAATGTCTTTAGACCATCAAATGTCTTTTCTATTTTAGCGGTTTCAGTCCAATTTTCAAAACTACTGGTCATTCTGTCCAAGAATGTCTGTGGGTCATCATTTGTTTCGATCGCACAGTTAACAAATTGTTCACGGTAGTACGCCTCTGTTTTTCCGTACGTTCGCAGTAATTGTTCTTTCACCACGCTATAGTTGCTCTGGTTCATGCATATCTTTGATGGAACCTCTGCTACAAATGACTTTGATAATAAGAATGACCATTTGTCTTCGGGGTATTCCAGTTCTCTCATTTCAATTTCAAATTTCTTCAAAAAAATGTCTATGTCCATTTTAGCTTCTTCAAATATCGCACCTTTATATTTTGCTAGTTTATTCCCTGTAGTGTCACTCTTTCTTTTATCACTTTCTTTTTCTTGGTTTGTTTTTAACTTTTTCTCTGCTGTCTCTTTTTCAAACGCTAATCTTTCTCTTTCAATGGCAACTAATTCATTTTTCTTTTCCCTTTCAATTGCTACTATCTCCTTATCCTTTTCTCTTTCTCTTTTGTCCTCCGTATCTAATCTCTCCTTTTCTTTTTCTCTTTCCATCGCTAATCTCTCCTTTTCTTTTTCTCTTTTGTCCTCCTTATCTAATCTCTCCTTTTCTTTTTCTCTTTCCATCGCTAATCTCTCCCTCTCCATTAACCTTTCTTGTACGTATTTTCTTAGTTCTGCCCCTTCCAGCTCCAACAACCTTCCCTCTTCCTTCAACGCTGCTACCTCAGCCTTGTCCGCCATAGTCTATTTCTAATACTATCGACTCGAATGTTCTCCTGTCTCTAGATCTAGACTTTACTATCTCTACTGTCTGTTGACAGGAGATCCACTGTGTATAGAGGGATATGTGGGTTTTACCTTTTACGTTGGGCGCCACTTGTTACGTCTTCATATTAGATGAAACTCTTTAGGCAGGGAAAACGACAAATCACCGTTTATAAATACTTTAATCTTTATTAACACTGAAAACACTTTCTTGTTCATATTCCTCCATTTTGGTTTCTTCCTATTTTCAACACGCATTCGCACCATTTCACATTTACACTAAGATGCGCACGTTTTCACATTTACACTAAGATGCGCACGTAACACCCCCCCCTGTTTGACAAGTTTGATGTACATCGAACGTCCAAAATACAAATCACCACATCATCAGCCTATTCCAAGTTAAAAAAAATAATCTAAATTCTCTGTAACATAGGGAACCATAATGTAATACAAACCAAAATCATACACAATGACATATTAATAATAATACACTTCCAACATTAGATTAACATATAACATTTATATTCCCCAGTTGTGACAGTAACCATCACAATACTAATTGTTATTATGAAAAATTGACACATATATATCTATACATATCTCTATGGAATCATGCAGATTTCGTTTATACCACTCCCCGCCTATAATTCAATCCAAATCTATATCTGCTCACAAATCATTGTTGTGTACACCCACAATTGAACAATTCTCTATTGAATATCTACTACACTCCGTGCCAGAATTTACCAATGTACACAATAAAATAGCTTAATTCTTAACAGAATGTCAATAGTCATGATATACTCTACACAATCTCCACAACCTTTAAGTACAGCGTGATAATGTATCTGCCACAACATTTTCTTTCCCTGGTATTGTCTTGATCTCAAATTTATAGTCCATCAGTTGTAATGCCCACCTAGCAATTCTATTATTACCACATTTATTTAAATTAATGAATGTCAACGGAGCATGATCAGTCCATAATTGAAATGCTATTTACTTCTTAGTATCATCCGGCCTATATAATAATTCCAGTCTTGACGTTTCTTTTTATGTATTTCTACCACACCATTTCGATAATTTTCTTACAAATGTAATGTTAATAGAATAATTATAATCAAACAGAACCACGCAAAATTAAATACATTGTGCAAAATCTATGTATCTACTTTCCACTACTTATATTCTTTTACATTCTCTATATAGCCTTTACTAAACTTCTATAATGTAGTATCCTTAACCTACATGCATACGTAACAACAATATCCAATTCATTACACATATATTTATTCATTGTAGAATCTAATCCTATCTATATAATTTTAACATTATTGACATGCCATCCTTTCTGCTTCCCTCCTTTGCAATGATGTCCCATTGTGATCCCACTACAGAATGATCTAGCTGTACTGTTTCTTCAACTAGTTTATGATTCATTGTTTTGGTAAGAATCAAATGCTTTTTAGGCATATCAAGCTGTGTTCTTCTTCCTCGTTCTAATTTTTATGTTGGAGCATTCAGATGACTAGACCAATATTTGAGATGAACTGCGCAGTCGTTTCCAAATCAGGGAGCTCTCCATGTATTCTTTCTATTGGGGTGTTTTGGGACCAGTGTGTTATTCGGGCCTCTTGGTAAAGAAAGCAGTTCTGAAGGACATGGTCAGCATTCTCTGGTGACACTCCACATGGGCAGATTTCACTGGTTCCAATTTTTTTAGCTGCTGGTACATATGCTCAAATCATCACTTTGAAGCAGGGGCTGCCTTGTCAAGTGGTATGTGCGCTGGACTGTTGTTCAGCCGTCTTGATGGCCCTGGGTTCATACCCTGCCCGTTGCCAACCTCCTTGTCCTGAGGGAGGTTTGGACAAGGAAGTAGATTATCCTGAATTCAAGAAACATACAAAACATGCAAAACACTTTACAAACATAGAAACCATGCGTCAAGATCAAGTGGTTTCACTATCTTATGACTTGTTCAATTAGAATAGTACAAGTCTTGGAAGTGTTGAATGTTAAGCTTAAGTCTTGTTATTTGTTCTGGTTTATTAGAATTTATAACTAACATTTATAGCTTATTGGTCTCTTGTAGTTTATCTAAATTATCTTTATCATTATTTTCCCTTAAAATTTAATATATTTAATGTTTTTACTTTTTTTTTTTAGTTTATTAGATTGATTTTAATTTGACCTTGTTCTGCAAGAGTTTTGAGTTATAAAATGACCATTGTGTGGTTTTAATATAGTAGTCGAGGTAGGCTCTAACAGGAGGCCAGTTTGTTGGCTTAAGTATTATGTATGACCTGATGCATGATGTCGACTATTATTTCACAACCTTTGTCATTTATGTTAATCTAGATTGAGACTATTATTTTGTTCCAATATTTCTTGTCTATAGGAATACATATGAATGATTTTATTGTTGATCCATTGCAATTAATTAAATCTGGATGTTTGTAAAAGCAACAATGCAAATTGAAACTTGTTATAACTTTAACTTTGAAAGTAACTTTATCCAAAACCTATTTGCTGAGTAAACTTGTTACAAACTGGGGATTTACTTGACCTACTTATATATACCGGCACTCTAATATTCATATTTGACTAGAGTAACACCTTTAGTAAAATCACTAAATTTAGAAAGCCTTCAAGACAGAAGAATTAAAAGTAAAGTAGCCATTATACATAAAACACTGAACCATAATCTTCAAATACAAAAACAAAATTTCATAAAATACTCTGAAAGACACAAAAATAAAGGCACATTCCTCGTCCCATATGCTAGGACAAATTTGTACAAATACTCCTTCTTCCCTAGTGCTATTAGAGCATGGAATGGGTTGCCTGAGCTAGCCAGAAAAACCAGTGACTTGGCAGAATTTAAGTCATTGGTTAATATGCATGACTAAATGCATGACGCGTAGGACGTAATCATCTTCTTTTTTGAAGTAACGTCTGTATTATATAAGATAAGATAAGATAAGGTTAGAACTGATATATTCCTACATACTAAATTTAATCATTAACACATTCATCTACTTTCTAATGTCACCCTTTTTTCTTTCCCTGCAAGTTATAGGGAATGGATTTATGAAAATAAAATTAGATTTTTTCTTAGCTTTTTCTTTCCAGCTTTTTCAAAATGATGCTTATCTTAAAACACAACATTAACATCTTCCTAATCGTGTCCTTTTCCATTATGCAAATGAGGCAAGTGACTTTGTAACCTTGACGAAAAGCTTTGAGATCCCAGAACAACTTTCCTTTCTCTATCTAATGGTGTCTTGATTGAACTTAATTACTGTGGACACCTGAAATGAAATAGCCGGCAAGAAATGGAATTATTTCCTATGATGTACTGGCACCAATAAATGGTAGGCTAGCTTGTGAAAATTTCCTTCAAAGTTCTCTTTGAAACACCACATTACGGCATCATTATGGCTATGGAATGCTCCATTGAATAACGCAACCTTGATCCTAAGCTTGTTAATTTTTGTCAATGTGTCTAATCTATAATTCCAAGATATATCACCAACCGATCCTAAACTACCCACATTTTATTAACTTTCCCTGCTTTGGTCATGAACAGGGGCGGACTGGGTGTCAAAATCGGCCCGGGCGTTTCTATGAAATTCGGCCCACAAATTCTCTATCATGTGATGAGCATTCATTTCTAGGTGTATCGGTCTATAAAAATCATTGTTAAGTTTGATAATGTATCGATATGAATGCATACAGTGAACTCTATATCTTAATAAGCAATATAGCGTCTTTTTAAATCAGCAATTATGTAGGCCCTAAAAAGATGAAGCCTACTAGTAGCACTGTCTACATTCTACATTTTATTTTCGGAAAATGTTTTCGATTAAAATAGTATTACACTGTAATGTCTGTGAAAGATTTGTTTAAACACGACGCTCAAAGGGCCTGTTATACAAATAATAATAATAACATAATAAGGATATTATAAAACCTTTAACAACTTGATATGTGCCATAGTGACTTCGATCAGGCCATTTCGGTGGTCTACCGGCCCATTTGGGTACCTGCCCACCGGGCATTAGCCCAAATGCCCATATAGCCAGTTTGCACCTGGTCATGAAAATGTTGTCAGGCCTTTAAGTATGTAGCTTTAAGATTTCTCAAAAATGTTTTAAAATTTTGAAAGTTTCTTGACCTTCATTTTTGCTACTATTTCCTAATCTTTGAATGTGTGATATTAATAGAAATATATTTCACACACGCACAAAAAAAAGGGATCAATTTAGAACTTGTTCTAGACTCTAAATAGAATAGAAACTTCTAAGAGAACATCCGAAACATTCTCTTATCTGTCTTATAAGTGATAGATTTTTTTTGTTACAAGATACATATTCTTGTTGAAGAAGAGCACATCAAAATGTGTTTGTTTTTCAAAATGTTGAACAGATCACAATTATGGTTTTAGACATTGAATTGCCGATCAACTAAAATATTAAATAGGCCACACAATATTTGAAGTAGCCACCAGTTGTTTCACACTTCATACAGAAAGGTAAAAATGAAAATATCACCCAGTTTTCTATGCTTACCGTGTTGTCCTTTTAAGACCAGAAACTACTTTATAAATATAAAATATCCGGTATTTTCAGACCTTGAGATCTATAGGAAAGAAGACCTTTAATCAAAACCCGATTGGTAAAGTTTAAAAAAAAAAAAACTCCCTGTATTCCCATAGATCTCAATGTCTGAAAGGGGAACCTTACTCTACACGGAATCTAACTTGTTAACAAAGTAAATGTCTTGATTCAAACTGTTAGCTATAGATCTATACGTTCTATAATTATGAATGAAGCATTTGTTTTTCTCTAAGGCAAGACGATTCAATGATCTAAATCTGGTAAACTCCCTTTTTATTTTATTTTATAGAGTTAAGCTTTTTTTTTTAATTTGAGGACTCTCCAGTTGTGGGAGAGCAACTTTACAAATTCTACGATGAGTGCTTTTATTTAGAAACGCTCCTAATATACTATCAAGATTGGTCAAACGGTTTAGATTTCTGTTAAAGACCTATAATTTACGCTCTACTTTATATAATAGAAGATGATGAGTGTTTATAATATATATTTATTGACTTTTAAAATGTTTACAGTATTTCCTGTCTGCCACGAGCAGCTAATTATCAGTGAAGAATCATTCTATTGACTCTTTTTCGCATAAAATTCGAATTGGTCTTTCTGGATAAACGCATTTCATGTCATTCATCCCGCCTCCGTAGTATGATATCAGCTCCAAGCAATTCTCCGATCCCCAAGTGTTGCTAGGTTGTCCGTCTACCCATTTAAAGAATTTCACTTCTGCCCCAGTGCGTTGGTGTAGCCATTTATCCTCAGTAGCAGCATCCGTTCCAGAAATGAAGAGGTCATAGATGGCATTCTTGGACTGTTGGAATTCTAAAAGGAACTTGAATTCTTCTTCGGAGTCAATCTCAGCAACGTAAGCTCCGTAATCACTGCAGAACTTTTGTGCCGCCTCGTAGTTGTCAACAAAGGTTTTGGAGATCAAATATAAATTATTGCCAAAGGTTGTAGCTCCTTCCAATTGCTCAGTATCCAACACTGAAAAAGATGATACATTTAGTTAGAGTGGTCAAATTATTGTACATTATAAGATTCAATTGCATATAATTAAAGGGTTACCGCACATACAGCATATCTTATCTTATAAATTACAGACGTTCCTATCAATCTAGTCGTGCAAGTTGATTAGTGACTAAACTCTCTGCTAAGTCTTTGATTTTATTGCCGATTTCGACAATCCATTCCTTGCTACGTGATATTAAGGAAGAAGAAGCACTTGTACTTATTTGTCCCAGCACATTGAATAAGTAACGTGTCTTTATATTGGTTTGACTTTCGAACCGGAGGTCCCGAGTTCGAACCCTGCTGAAGACTGGGATTTTTAATTTCGGGATCTTAGGGCGCCTCTGAGTCCACCCAGCTCTAATGGGTACCTTACTTTAGTTGGGGAAAAGTAAAGGCGATTTATCGTTTTGCTGGCCACATGACACCCTCATAAACCGCAGGCTACAGAAACAGATGACTTTTACATCATCTGCCCTATAGACGCAAGTCTGAAAGGGGAGCTTTTTTTTTTAGTTATTAGTTGGCAGTCTTTTTTTTTTTAGTTATTAGTTGGCAGTCTTTTTTTTTTTAGTTATTAGTTGGCAGTCTTTTTTTTTTGTTGACTGTACTCTTCTTGTTCATATTAATAAATGTATTTGTATCTGAAACATTATTGTTTATAATTAAATCATTCATAAGTAATATTATAACAGTATAAGAAAACAAGAGATTGGAAACAGGGTTACTGCAGCGATTGGACCCCATTATGACCTGCTAACTTTCGTAAAAAAAAACAAAAAACGCAAGCTAAAAATCTATGGATCAAAAATCAAGATCTTCGGGGCTCGCTAAGACTAAAAACTCAAAATACCTAGGTGTTATAATAAATGAAAAACTGTCATGGAATCCACATATTGATGAAACTATAAAAAAATCCAACAAAGCATTAGGGTTTATTAAAAGAAATTTCTATAAATCAAATAAGAACATAAAACTAAAATGTTATTTAACCTTGGTTAGGCCAATAATAGAATATGCATCCACCGTGTGGGACCCCTCAACTCAAGAAAACATTAAGAAACTGGAACAAACACAAAATAGAGCAGTGAGATTCATAACAAACGAATATTCACATTTGACTAGGGTAACACCATTAGTAAAATCACTAAATTTAGAAAGCCTTCAGGACAGAAGACTCAAAAGTAAAGTAGCAATTATACATAAAACACTGAACCATAATCTTCAAATACAAAAACAAAATTTAATAAAATACTCTGAAAGACACAAAAACAAAGGCACATTCCTCGTCCCATATGCTAGGACAAATTTGTACAAATACTCCTTCTTCCCTAGTGCTATTAGAGCATGGAATGGGTTGCCTGAGCTAGCCAGAAAAACCAGTGACTTGGCAGAATTTAAGTCATTGGTTAATATGCATGACTAAATGCATGACGCGTAGGACGTAATCATCTTCTTTTTTGAAGTAACGTCTGTATTATATAAGATAAGATAAGATAAGACCTTCCTTCAGGGGACAGTATCAAGAAAAAGAGCTTCTTTTTTGAAGTAACGTCTGTATTATATAAGATAAGATAAGACAGAGAGGGAGGACAACATAAAAGAGTGGACGGGCCTGCCATTGAAAGAGGTTCTAACTAAGGCAAAAGACAGAGAGTAATGGAGAATCTTGCATGGTACCCTAACGGTCCAATAGATTAAGGTAAAGGCATATATATATGCAGTTCTTTTTGTGACGGTACTCACCGGTACGGAGTACCGGCACTTTTTTCAATTTGTGGAAAAAATATTATTTTTCTTGTATTTTAACGTTTAGTATTAATTTATTAGTAGTTAAAAGTTAGGCAATAGATCACTGAGTACCGGCACTCTCTCTCTCTCTCTCTCTCTCTAATACTCTCTCTCTATATATAGATGTTACGGTGGTAGCGCAGCATGGTGTGAATGACAAATGGTGCGGATGTGGTTATTGAATTTAATAGAGATTAAGAATAGGAAGTTAGGAAATATGGATATGAAGTTATAATTATTATCATGATATTATTTGTAATAATATTCAAGTGTAATTAAATATTAAAGTCTATCTAAATTAGAACTTGAGAGCGTCTTCTTATTTTTCAAGAGTCTTGTGTCATATATATATATATATATATATATATATATATATATATATATATATATATATATATATATATATATATATATTATATATATATATATATATATATATATATATATATATATATATATATATATATATATATATATATATATATATATGTATGGAGTTCTTCCCATTAGGTAAGCCTTTTTTAAAAGTATTTGTATTTTTTGCTTATTCTTTTCACTTAAGAAAGAAATTAATAAAGGAATTACTTTCGCCGAACACGACATTGAAAGTCAGGGGAAGTAAAACTATGAGGATCCTCATTGCTGAATCTTTGTCGAGTTGTTTTGCTTTCAATCTAGGAACAAAGATTTTTTTTAAAAGTATGGAATTATAAAGTAATAAATATTGAAAGTATGGAATCACAAAATATGTTTATACATAGCCTACCTATTATCTTAAAAGAACATGCATAAGAGTATCCAGAGATCTAAGAAATATATTCCTTTTTATCTTATCTTATATAATACAGACGTTACTTCAAAAAAGAAGATGATTACGTCCTACGCGTCATGCATTTAGTCATGCATATTAACCAATGACTTAAATTCTACCAAGTCACTGGTTTTTCTGGCTAGCTCAGGCAACCCATTCCATGCTCTAATAGCACTAGGGAACTCATCTATGATAACTGTAAACAGGGAGCAGTTTTAAATTCATATACCACCATAGCTACCCAATCTTAACCCAAAGCTTATATCAAGTCACTCTGTCTGTAGGGTAAAAAGGATGTAAACGTTATTTCTCAATCAGACAATCTCAGATCAAGGTTGAAATTTTGCACAATTATTTCTTTTACCTAACAACACAATAATCAATTTAAAAAAAATTAGCCAATTAGTTAATTAACTATTGGTAATTAATTATTTCGTTTGGTATTTTAATAAGGGAAACAAATCGTACTTGACAGATGTGGTGGTATACGTTGAAATAGTCCCCTTGTATGCATTGAAAAAAACGATCATGTAAATGTACCTCCCTCCCCCCTTTTCCCAATCGGTAAGAATATTTCGCACAGATTTATATGTCTAGGTCAGTCATACACATAATTTCATGACTGATCCAAACTAATTGATACAATTACACTTAATATAAGCTTGATTTTTTTAAAAGTATTTTTTTTATGTTTTTCAATTTCTTACATCTTGCTATATCAAGACAGTATTTCTATGCCTGATGACATTTAAATTGGAAAAAAATAATCGTTACATTTCCATTCCGAAACAAAAGAGGTAGGCTGTTTGAAATACTGTGCAATGGGTATTTTAAACAAAGCTGTCACTACTATAACTTAGATTTGCTATCGATATTAAACCTATGTAATAATAAGCAGAGAGAAGCCTAAGTGTAACAAGTAAAACTTAAATGTTAAACCTAAAAGTTTAGCATGGACTTAAATACTTAAACGTCAAAAATTACTTTCGTGACGCACCATCTAGATATAGGCCTACGAAAGTATTATATTTTATAAAAGCTGAACTGTCGACTTAGGTAGAGGTAGATGTGTTTCGGACAGGCTAATACAAGCCGAGACCAACCGAGATAGGTGGCCTGAGCACTGCTACGTCACACTACCTAGGTCAGTGTTTAGGCCTTCTAAAACAAGCCAGCGTACTGCGAACAGTCAGAATCGATCTGGTCCTGCGATTGTCTAGAAAGGACTGGAGACAAATCCGTGACGTTTCATCCTTTTTGAGAAGACCTTCGAAACCCTATATACAAAGAGAAAATGGCTGAATCAAGACTGTAGAATCCAGTGCAGTTCAGAACAAGACAGAGCCTCATGTACGAGTTCATTACAGCAATACGCTTCAGTCAAGACCAAGAGTACGGCAGCTTTAGTGACCCTTATTGGAAATTTGCTGTGATTGCAAGGAAAGTTTCTTCTATTAAAAAAAATAATTCTCAAACAGACAACACACATAGAGTTCATTGGGTGACTTGATCTTTTTCAATCTCCCTAGTAAACGAGTAGCGGTGATACAAGAGTAAGGAAAAAAACTAGTTTTTGTACCGTTCGGGTCTAGCCTTAATACTAATTTAATAGACAGAAGTCGCCAATGTCGAGACGATTCGACGCAATACATAGTACAGCATTTAGCTGTTAGTTTATTAGACTCCATTCGGAACCAGAGTTGTCAAGTTCTACAGTTAGTTGTGTCCTGTTGTCCAGTGTTACAAACAGCCTGAAAGATAGTCACACAGACAGACAACTGCTCACGAAACTTCTTAAAAACACACAAAGACAACTACTCTCGACACTTCTTAAAAATTTCTTAAAAATAAAACGCTACGACATGAAAAGACATTTTTCGATTTAACGCATTCAAGTTGACAGCTTGAATTGAATTACCTTGTAAAGCTCAGGATGATACCACACACGTCTGTAAATTGTTGTGGAAGTTTTATACCATTTACTTGCATTAATGAGTTAGACATCGAGTAGTCAGGAGCAATCATTTTCTCATTTGTGTTTCTGTAGGCTAGCAACAAGCTGTGCAGATTAGTATGCGATATACCTTTTTACTTATCTATAATAATAGATCTTCGAGCCCGAAGATTAATGAGGAATGCAGTATCTCCCGTGGCTAGGCAGTCCCAGCTGTGACCTACAAGCATAACCATTGTCCATCGGTGGTCGATTAAGATTTTCTGTCCTCGGCCGAGGATCATTCACTTTTGTTGCTGTCCTGCAGTGTGACTTTTAGATCATTTATTGACTCTGTTGCGACTAGTCATTTGTGGGCTAATTATTATTATTATATTATTATTATAGCTTTTATATAGCGCTACTTTCATGCTTATAGCATGCTCAGAGCGCTTTGGTCCAATCTTATTTGTGGACCAGTGGGGGGGGGAGGGGGTATCTAAGAGTTGGTTTTCCGTGCTGCCTTTAGGCGCTCAGTAAACGCAACTCTGCCCGAGTCGGGTGTCGAACCTCGAGCCCCTGTCTAGGTAGCCAAGACCACGCTTATAGAGTACTGTATTGCCTCCAGCCTGCGCAAAGTATTTTTAAAGGGGTAATTGGCTCGCGCAGACCAATACCACTTTTTAAACTAAATGCAGTCCACAGTTGCACAGAATTCTATGACGGCTGTGAACAACAGATAGCCGTAGGCAGGGAGGACTGGGTGTCAAAATCGGCCCGGGTCTTTCTATACAATCCGGCCCATAACTTTTACATTAGATGATGGGCATCCAATGGACCTCATTCACCAATCGTAAACAAACAACATTTAGACACGTGGTGCTCTATCTCTTCTATATAATTTACGATCTCATGTTCAATTCATGATGAATTAAACATTTAATTCAAGTGACAGTTTGTTTCGTTGTTTTATCAATAAGATCACGTGACTAAATGTTGTTTGTTTACGATTGGTGAATGAGGTCCATTCTAGGTCTAGCTGTCCTCAAAATCATGCATACAGTGACCTCTATATCTTTATAAGAAATAGAGATCTCATGTTTCTTTTTTAATTGCTAAGTAGGGCCTATGTAGGCCCTGAAAGGATGAAGTCTACTAGTAGCACTGACTACTGATGAGGCTATTATATTGTTTCGGAAAATGTTAGATTAAAATAGTATTACACTGTAGAGTCTGTGAAATATTCTCCTAATCACGACGCTTATGGCCTTTTTATAAGAGATTAGTATAATACCTTTAACAATTTCATATGTACCATAGTGGCATACATCGTGACCTCCGTGAAGGCGCCGCATACATGCGGCATTGGCCTGATTGCCCATATAGCCAGTCCGCCCCTGGCCGTAGGTTGACAAGAGAGTTGCCCTCCTTCCGTCGTAGAACGTCTATGGCTCAACTCGTTAATCCCTTCCTAACACAACACGATGGTTAAAACACTGAACTGTAGATGCTGCAATTTAAACTAAACTGCCTTGGTTTTTTATTTTTATTTACAAACTCCATATGTAGCATATATATATATAAATCTTATCTTATCTTATAAAATACAGACGTTACTTCAAAAAAGAAGATGATTACTTCACCGACAGAAAAATTAGTTCAACAAGAATTAAGTTTTTGTATTTTTTCTAGATTTCTCTGGATTTCTTTTTTTTTTTTTCATTGTATGAAAAGTACAGTAAAGGTCCACCGATCGTTCAATATGCTAGGACAAATTTGTACAAATGCTCCTTCTTCCATAGCGCCATTACAGCATGGAATGGGTTGCCTAGCTAGCCAGGAAAAACAGTAACTTGGCAGAATTTAAGTCATTGGTTTACATGCATGAATAGATCACGCATAACGCGTAGGACGTAATCATCTTCTTTTTTGAAGTAACGTCTGTATTATATAAGATAAGAGGCAGATGATGTAAAGGTCATCTGTTTCTATTACAGGCAAAGCTAAATGCAACATCACATTGGTATAAACTTTCAAACAATTTACCTCTCTATTGTTTTTTTTTACTTCTGTTTTACATTGTCTTTATCTTTCGTAGATCTCCTCAATGCGCTATATTTTATATAGGCTAGTTGCGGTGATAGAATAGACCCCCAACAAACATTTTACTATCCACACACTATCCTTACAAGGGCTTTTTTTAAATGGCGGACCTCTGCTCGGCTGATGCGATACAGAGAACGAATATGGGAGAGTTTCTCCCGTGTGCTCTGCCTTCGACCTCGACTCCAACCCGATCATTTTGGGATACGAGCCATCGGTTTTAGGGATTTCATTTTTTTTTTTAAATTTACATACGCCTGGAGTTTCTAGACTTAACAGTTGTTCAGATAGGCAGATGGAGACGGAGGCGTAGCTAGGGTGCGAGAAGAGCTTAAGGTCCAAATCGAAAGCCCCTTCCCCCCCCCCGGATCCAATTGAAGGGGGTCACCCAAATGAATTTCCTTTTTTTTTTTTACATTAAGTATTAAATTTTAAGCCACTGCCATGTAATCTTGCTATTGACGTTGTAGATGATGGTGTAGATGTTGTAGATGATGTTGTAGATGTTGTAGATGTTGTAGACGATGTTGTAGATGTTGTAGATGATGTTGTAGATGATGTTGTAGATGTTGTAGATGGTGTAGATGTTGTGGATGATGTTGTAGATGATGTTGTAGATGTTGTAGATGATGTTGTAGATGGTGTAGATGTTGCAGATGATGTTGTAGATGTTGTAGATGATGTTCTAGATGGTGTGTATGTTGTAGATGTTGTAGATAGTCTTTGCTGCACAGAAAGAACAACGTGAAGCTAAATGAATTGAGATTAGTCACTTGTACATTATCTCGCAAATAAACAACGATATTATTCATTTCAAGAGTCTTAATAATTATTTTTTAAATTTTTTTTTTTTTATACTGTACCAATTGGAATTCATGTCATGATATCGAATGTCAAAATGCAGGGGCCCCTAAAAAGATCAAATCCCTAGCTACACCACTGGATGGAAGCGAGCTTTCGTTGGCTTAGAGCAGAGGTTCTTAAACTTGATCAGTCCAGTGACCCCCTTTACAAGTCATGTGATGTTAGCCGACTCCGACACAGCCTGATTTGTCTGCCCAAATCACCTATTTCTAAAGCCGCTGGCATAATCAAACTCTCTGCAACCTTGTGTGCTTTTTTTGTTTTTTTTTTGCTCTGTGCTGTTCGCAATGCAATAATCTATGAAGCCTTTTTCATTCACTGTTTTCGTACTGCTAATATTTTCATACACTGTCCATTCATTTAAAGAAGTTTATTAAGACTTGTCACAAGAGGATGCTTCAGTTTAGCAGGTTTCAAACTTTCGTTCGATAACGCTTTGAAACATGACACATTGTGGCTGTTGCCTTTGTACGGTAGAAATCCGAATTGAAAAAATATTCAGGACCATATTTACGTAGTCTTGCCTTACATGGGGCGGAATCTCTTACGGGCATCGGGTTCATATTGATATCATTCAACCACCGCGCCTTCATATAAAAGTATGTATAATGAATAACTCTGTAAGGTTGTTTATGCCGGAAGTGGTAATAGATATAAGCACTCCACTACATTTAAAATTCTTTCAGTGGCATGCGCCCTTAATGGAAACCAATCGCTTTAGAAGGCCTCAACACTGACCTGCGACGTCACAACCTGTGGACAGTGAAGGCATTTGTACAAATGCTCCTTCTTCCCTAGTGCTATTAAAGCATGGAATGGGTTGCCTGAGTCAGCCAGGAAAACCAATGAGTTGGCACGATTAAAGTAATTGATTAACATGCATGACTAGATTGACCTAGGGTCACGCGTAGGACGTAATCATCTTCTTTTTTTTTTTTAATTAACGTTTATATTTTATAAGATACGAAGATAAGACTTGTGGCGTGGAGACAAGCTATTGGTCTCCACCGCCCACATGTTGCGACGTTACAAATCAGTGTTCAGGCTTACAGTTGGTCTCGCTTAACTCATGACTTTCTCGTGTGGCTCAGATTTTGGGTCCGCCGGAACTATTATTTAACGGGAGAAAGGGCAAATATATATTCAGTAACGACAAGTAATAGTGTCATGACACTCAATGACATTTCAGTTTATTAAAAGTAATGAAAGCTTATTTTCAACGCCCCATTGTTACCTATTGGTCAAGGCAGAACGGATACATTTGCGCCGTGATTGATACGGCTTTGACTTGAAAAATATTTAAATTTATATTTTTTTCTCGATTGGATTGAATAAAAATGACTTCATTACCAACAGTTTAAGATAGCTTCTTTTTCGCTTAACATTCAAGTGAATTTCATCCAGTGAGTTAGAGTAATGCCCCCTTCCCTTATCAAATTGTTCTACCGCCTAGGGCGTTATGCATTTTAAATTTGCTGCATTTAGTCACAGCTTGCGAAATGCAGACTGCGGAGGTGGTTGCGTCATTATTTGAATGCTAGATCTATTAGCTTTTTTAAATACTGCGTAGGTGGTTGTTTTGCTGCGGTAGAAATAAACATCTATTGTTTAGCGCACACACACAAAAACACATTTTAAGTTCGCCTTGAATTTAATAAAAATAATAATCTTTATTATCCATTAGGAAATGTGCCTTACAATTTGTGCAGTACACTTGATTACACCAGACGAATCATTGAAACTAGCTGTCGAGCTCTAAGCAGTCTCACCATCATGCCCATAGCGGCTTTTGCAAGAACATCGCTTTTTGAAAAAATTATTATGCAATTAAACATTGGAAGCAAAGAAAATTAATAAACAAAAAATTACATTTGTCATTACAATAACCGTTTAGTATATTTTTTTGACTTCGTTAGTTTTTGCTCCATTGTAGGCCTACAGTATGGTGTCAATATTGAGGTCCATATGTAGAGGGAAAAAAACAACATTATCAAGACTGTTGAAATTTCAGCACCAGACTTGTACCAATCACGGAACCAGATATTCTCATAGATACAAGAAACTAACAAATAAAAGCAGTCTTCTTTTTTTGGTGAGCTTAAAGTGGTCGGTGTAACAGAGGCGCCCCACTGAAACGCTCTAAAGATCAGCGTAAGCGCCAACTTGCTTTAGCTGACATAGAAGAGAGCACCTGGTTGCATGCGGCTTCAGATCGAGACAGCTGGCGGTCACTCACAAAGGTCACGGGATACACATTTTAGACCAAATGAAAATCCGCAGCCGAGGACAGACGCAGACGGAGAAAAGAAAATCTTAATCGACCACCGGCGGACAATGGTTATGCTTGCCGTGGATGTGGTAAAATATGTAGGTCACAGCTGGGGCTGCGTAGCCATGGGAAATATTGCACTCCTCGTTAATCTTCGGACTGGAAGACAAACCTAATTATTATGATTATTATACCAGTAAATGCTAACCTAGAAAGGAAAGGCTTCGGGATCAACCTGGGGAAAAATCAGGAACCGGGGAACCATTAAGTAGCTTAAATCACACAGTGCTACACACTGGAAGCGCCTGCGACACCGCTAATTTCAAACAGTATCGGCACTTGCCGTTTGCTTTTAACACATCAGCCTCGTGTAGGGAAAGAGGGAGCTGCTGCTTGTGTGACATCGCTCGACCATAGCTAATGCACAAGCATTTATCTCCTCCATAGTCGTTTCGCGACTGAAGGAGGTCATAGAGAGGTCTTATCTTAGCTTATAAATTACAGACGTTACTTCAAAATAAGATGATGATTACGTCCTACGCGTTATGCGTCTATTTATGCATGTAAACCAATGACTTAAATTCTGTCAAGTCACCGAGTCATTGGCAATGAAAATCCGCTGCCGAGGACAGACGCAGACGGCGAAAAGAAAATCTTAATCGACCACCTGCGGACAATGGTTATACTTGCCCTGGATGTTGCAAATTATGTAGGTCACGTGACAGCTGGGGCTGCGCATCCATGGGAAATACTGCACTCCTCACAAATCTTCGGACTCGAAGACAAGCCTTACTAGTAGGTATTTTGAATTCCCTCTTTATCTAGAAAGATAAATAAAACTTATTATCTTCGGTTTTAAGAAACTAAAAACAACTCCCGGTAATATCCGTTTTGGTTTATGATTTAGATTCTAGACTGTGACTGTAGATCTAATCACATACTAGTAGGTCTATATGAGTATATCTAAATCTAGGTATAGATTCTAGATCTATTCTAGGTCTATCATAGACATATGATATAATATAGATCTATAGAGATCTAGATTTATATACAATAATATACATCTACTAATCTTGTACTACTTGGTCTTAGACTTAGTAGTGAGTTCGAAATTTGCGTATAAACCGCAAAGGTTGAAAGAGCCTTTTTTTTTTTTTACTACTTTTACAGAGGTACATACATATATTAAACATAAATAAATAACAGCACCAGGGACCAAGTTTTTTAAAGAGAGAAAGTAGTGAATTAAAATGCTACGAAAATAAGGGCATGCGCCGACCGAGGCTTGAACCTGTGACTCCGGATTCGACACCACCGCCTAGCGATAACGCACCAAGCGAAACTAGCCTCTAGACCATCGGAATGTCCAAAAAAACATTCTTCTGATCCAGAGTCATTTCGCCCGTATGCAAATTACCACCCCCAGTGGTCAAAGGTCACAAGCCCCAGCCGGCCCCTCCCCCACCTTCGCAGCATACGTTCACTAACAACTTCGATAGAGCCGACACAGACAGCCGTTAGGCATGTATTAGACAAACGATGGCTCTATCTAATTGTATATCTCTCACAAAGACAAGTGGACATTACATATACACTGTAGAAGCTTCAGTGGGTAACGAGCAATAATGCTGTAAACGTAAACATAGAGTTGAAGCTAGGTGCTGAAACAAATAATACAAACATATATTAAACATAAATAAATAACAGCACCAGGGACCAATGTTGTTGACCAATACTGTTTATAGCCGGTAAAACAACTTCCCATTAGATTTAATAACTGAGTAAAGGTCTATAGGTCCAAAACTATCTATGCCCAAGAATTCTAAACTGGAAGAGCAGTTTGGTTTCCATTGGTGAGAGACACATTTTTATGTACTACTAGATCTACTCAGTGGCGTCACAAGGGGGGTGCGGTCCGCACCGGTAACACCCAAGTAAAAAAACGCACTTTGGGAATAACTGACAATTTTTAAAAAAAGACAGTGGATAAATATTGGAACATATTATTCACAATCAATCAATAGATCAATATGCTTTTTTTGTCACTTCGACTAAACATATTTACATTTTTTATGAAATTCTATCAAATGTTCAAAATTTTATATCATTCTTAATATCACAAGGAAAACCAGCTGCATGTATGTATATGAAGAATGCTTTCATTAAAAAAAGATGAAGGAAATGATACAATGTGTCAGTCGATTAATTTACTTAAATATTTTATGGGCTTTTTCTTCTTGGCCAGTGTCACCGGCCGCACCGAGTGACAGCCATCGTAGTGACGCCACTGCTACTACTAGTACTACTAGATCTAGACTCTAGACAATCTAGTTCTAGGGGTCTGATTCTAGGTTTAGTCATCTAGAATCTACTTGAATCCTCTATCTATAATTTTAGATCTAATCCTCATCATGATAACCATCTTATTATATTATACTTAGAGTAGTTAGAGTTAAATCTTGTCTAGGTCTAGAGTCTAGATATGAACTTTTTTTCTTGACGCAATGACATATCTGTATAAAACTTTATTTTATAACAATTTTATTTATTATAAGATACATTTATACGACAACTTAGTACTTAAAAGAAATTTCTATAAATCAAATAAGAACATAAAACTAAAATGTTATTTAACCTTGGTTAGGCCAATAATAGAATATGCATCCACCGTGTGGGACCCCTCAACTCAAGAAAACATTAAGAAACTGGAACAAACACAAAATAGAGCAGTGAGATTCATAACAAACGAATATTCACATTTGACTAGGGTAACACCATTAGTAAAATCACTAAATTTAGAAAGCCTTCAGGACAGAAGACTCAAAAGTAAAGTAGCAATTATACATAAAACACTGAACCATAATCTTCAAATACAAAAACAAAATTTAATAAAATACTCTGAAAGACACAAAAATAAAGGCACATTCCTCGTCCCATATGCTAGGACAAATTTGTACAAATACTCCTTCTTCCCTAGTGCTATTAGAGCATGGAATGGGTTGCCTGAGCTAGCCAGAAAAACCAGTGACTTGGCAGAATTTAAGTCATTGGTTAATATGCATGACTAAATGCATGACGCGTAGGACGTAATCATCTTCTTTTTTGAAGTAACGTCTGTATTATATAAGATAAGATATACTTACTTAAATAACTTACTAGTGACTAGTCTCTGTAAGGGTTAGGGTTTAAGTTGAACCAGTCAGACTGATATCCCACTTCTAGAGTTCTAGGCTACTGATAATAGGCTAAATAGATCTAGATTAGTTTAAGGGGGATACATCCGATACTGTAAAGTCTTACCAGGCAGTAACAGTCTTGTCTCTATTAAACTAGTCTATTCAAAACTATTCATGCACATTTATCTAACAATGTCCCGCTTATTGTACAAAATCTAATTTAGAATGCATCAGTTATCTTATAACTTATAGTCTAAATCTAGATCACAGACATTACAGAATTTTGATGGATTGTATGTATAATTCTGAAGTTACTGCCATATGGCATTTCCATCTCCGTCTTTATCAGACTTATGATTTCCATAGATCTAGATCTAGTACACCATCCCACAAAAACTACTACAGATTGCTTACTAATTGACATGTCACATATATAATAATACATGGTAGCTCTCTCTCTCTCTCTCTCTCTATCTATATATATATATATATATATAGGCCTACCCAGCTGTCAGAGCCATACAGAAGGGCTGATAGAACCATTGCTTGGTAGACACTTATTATTGCTGAGCAATCTATTCTGCCACACTCTCAATACTCTCATTTATAGTCATCCTGGTTGCAACACTTCACTAGACCATATCAAAAAATCTTTTTTCCTCATCTGACATAATCTGATCCAACAATCACTTGGACATCATCTGATCCAACAATCACTTGGACATCATCTGATCCAACAATCACTTGGACATCATCTGATCCAACAATCACTTGGACATCATCTGATCCAACAATCACTTGGACATCATCTGATCCAACAATCACTTGGACATCATCTGATCCAACAATCACTTGGACATCATCTGATCCAACAATCACTTGGACATCATCTGATCCAACAATCACTTGGACATCATCTGATCCAACAATCACTTGGACATCATCTGATCCAACAATCACTTGGACATCATCTGATCCAACAATCACTTGGACATCATCTGATCCAACAATCACTTGGACATCATCTGATCCAACAATCACTTGGACATCATCTGATCCAACAATCACTTGGACATCATCTGATCCAACAATCACTTGGACATCATCTGATCCAACAATCACTTGGACATCATCTGATCCAACAATCACTTGGACATCATCTGATCCAACAATCACTTGGACATCATCTGATCCAACAATCACTTGGACATCATCTGATCCAACAATCACTTGGACATCATCTGATCCAACAATCACTTGGACATCATCTGATCCAACAATCACTTGGACATTATCTGATCCAACAATCACTTGGACATCATCTGATCCAACAATCACTTGGACATCATCTGATCCAACAATCACTTGGACATCATCTGATCCAACAATCACTTGGACATCATCTGATCCAACAATCACTTGGACATTATCTGATCCAACAATCACTTGGACATCATCTGATCCAACAATCACTTGGACATCATCTGATCCAACAATCACTTGGACATCATCTGATCCAACAATCACTTGGACATCATCTGATCCAACAATCACTTGGACATCATCTGATCCAACAATCACTTGGACATCATCTGATCCAACAATCACTTGGACATCATCTGATCCAACAATCACTTGGACATCATCTGATCCAACAATCACTTGGACATCATCTGATCCAACAATCACTTGGACATCATCTGATCCAACAATCACTTGGACATTATCTGATCCAACAATCACTTGGACATCATCTGATCCAACAATCACTTGGACATCATCTGATACCATAAATTTAGATCTAAAGTTATCTATATATTAATTTGAGTACATTATTATTTTCTTGTTTTTTTCTCTGTATATGCATAGACATAGAAAAAAATTAAATTTATAATTTTCTTAATCAATATCATTTTCAGATATCATGCCAAAACCAAAGAAGACCCCACCAGGTGCTACACTTAAAGACTCAAACCTGTTTAAGTTTCTGACTGAACACTACAGTGATTTACCAAAGCCTGGATCTGGGGATACAACTAAACTCTGCTTGAAAGGCCATGCTCTCTACATTTTCATTCAAAATGATTCATCCTACGTAACTGCATCATAAAGAATTTCTTCTTCCTTTGGCTTGTCTTGTTCACAAGCTATGAATAAATGAACTGGTTTGGTCCAAGGCACACTTAACAAATATAGAACTCAATTAAACACAAAGTTAGAAGAGATACAAACTGTTTGCTCACAGGTTTTTTATTCATTATCATCGGCTACTGTCCCTGGTTCCAATCCCAGTCCAACACCAGTGTTAGAAAGTGGGTCTTGTCAATTCAGTAAAGAACCAATATTTTCTGTAGTTCAAATTATGCCCAATAAAACCAAGAGGGTTGTACCAATTAAAACAGAGGACTCTAAACTATTCTAGTATCTTATTGACAATTATAGTGATTTGTTCCCACCTGGATCTGATGGTGCACCTACCAATAAAACATATGCACTTGGAGGACATCACCAGCTTAATTACTCAGAAAGTCAATCCACAACCACTGCAAGTTTCTACAGTTCTAGCAGTACTTTGAACACCTCAACTTTACCTGCGCAAAATCGACCAGCAAGTGATGCTTTGAGACCAAGAGAAGAAACATCAGAACTACGTGTCTCTTTACATTCACAGTCTAAAAGTGAAGAAACATTAGAAAGACATGCCTATTTACTGTCACAGTCTAAAAGTGAAGAAGAATTTAAACACAGAACAGAAACAGAATTTAAAACAAGATTTAAATCACAGACGACATTAATAGAAAATTTAAAGCAAACTGTAGTTCGTAAAAATATAATGATTAGAATGTTAAAAAATAGATTAAATGAATTGTGTAGTGTATCTGGCAGAGAACAGTGTTTACAAATGAAATGTTCATATTCAGAACAAAAGAAAAGAGCCCTATGGCATCTAAAAAAATTAATGAAAGGTCTTTCAGATAAAGATCTTGCCATACAGACTCTTCAACTGGACAAACTACTGCTTGAAAACAAAATTAAAGAATTAGAAGGTCAAGTTACATTGATCAACAAACTCTAGTGATACATCATCATCATCATCAAACTCCATTTGAGTGAGGGCTTCAGAGGCTCAAATCCTCTCTTGCAAAAGCCCTGGACAGAAACACTGCTGTCTTGCGTAGTGCATAAATGTCGCCATGCAGGTCGAGAATTTTGGGTTTCCCAGACCTGTCGAGACGGAGATCTTTCAGATGCATAATCTGGGGCAGTCAAACAGAATATGAGGCACAGTTTCCTCTTCTTCCACGCAGCGGGGGCACCGTGAATCAAAATTTGGTCATAGCCGCGAGAAATATGAGCCAACAGAACAACTAGTGATACAAGTTATGTGTATACTTCATCCTGTATCAATTTGTAACTTATTTCTGTAATTCTATTTCCATTTACTTTTTGACTTTCATTAGATATCTTCTTATTAGTCATTTTTCATAATTATTTTCTTTGAATTTTGTTTTGTTGTTGTCCTTATCTAGTGTGAAGAGTTAAGTTTTTTATTTATTTTATGGGATATCAGTTTCAGACCTTTGATTTCAACTTGTCCAACAATCATTTGTACATCATCTCAACAATCATTTGTACATCTCAACAATCATTTGTACATCATCTCAACAACCATGTGTACATCATCTCAACAATCATTTGTACATCTCAACAATCATTTGTATATTATCTCAACAATCATTTGTACATCATCTCAACAATCATTTGTATATCATTTTATTCATTAATCACTTGTGCTTCACCTAAACCAAAGATCACTTTGAAGTCATCTGATTCCCAATCACTTTGACTTTATCTGAACCAATAACTGTATAGCATCCTATCAAACAAGCACTTTTGTATCCTCTGAGCCAACAATTACTGATTCAGCAATCACTTTGGCTTTACATAAACCAACAATTACTTGTAAGTTATCTGATTCAGCAATCACTTTGGCTTTACATAAACCAACAATTACTTGTAAGTTATCTGATTCAGCAATCACTTTGGGTTTATATGAACTTATAATTACCTGTATATCATCATCTTCATCAAGTGCTTTTTGCTATAAAGTTATTAACTCCAGCATAAATCCCTGGATCCAATGTTCAAGCACATCATAATATCCAGCGGTCATTCTTATGTTGTCATGGCTGCCTGGTCGTGCGGTTTGCGCGCAGGACTGTCGTTCGGATTTATCGACGGTCGAGGGTTCAAACCCTGCCCGCTCCCATCCCCCGTCGTCCTGCGGGAGGTTTGGACTAGGAAGTAAATTATCTTCAACTCTGAAGGAACATCCGAATTATGTAAAACATTTTTAAAACATTCATAAGTTTGATGTATAATCACACTTGAAATGTCATCCTTGTAAATATTGTAAGTAAAATTTTGTATTCTGTGAATGATTTTTTTTTTCTCTTTTGGTTCCCATAGCAATAATGTATACTTTTTTGTACATGGTTTCAGACCTAACTCTAGTCTTCTAGACAAGTATTTTTCTAGTCTGACTAGTTCAAAGATATAGGCCTACTTCTAGGTTTTATTGTTGAGCAAAGATATGTAGGGCATTGACAGTTCATTAATAATTCAATGAAGAGATTTAGTTTAATTTTGTCAATTGTTTTAGGTGTAATGGTTATGGAATGTTTAAATATTTATTTTTATTAATGGTACTCAGGTTTGAAAAGTTCAAATATAAAATACATCTTCATTTCACAAAATGTATGGTGGTTAGAATGGAAAAGTAACGTTGAATGGTTTGACCTAGCAAACCTGATATATAGATTATAGATAATTTAGCATTGCTAATACATCTCTTTCTTTTGAACTAAGTTATCGAAATTGCTTATAAATGATAATATCCTAATTTTTTTATAGACCTAAATGGTTTTTGAGTAGTTCCTACATTATATTCATTAAACTCTGTGTTAAAATAAAATGTTCAGATTCTGGTTAGCCTGTATCTGTACTGAGACACTGGATTTGACTTTTTTTTTAAAGGGTTTAATGAAAACTGAGAGATTTACTTCCTGAAATGTTTCTATTCCTAAAATGATTTGGCAGAATTTAAGTCATTGGTTAATTTGCATGACTGAATGCATAACGCGTAGCACGTAATCATCTTCTTTTTTTGAAGTAACGTCTGTATTATATAAGATTATGAAGATTAATGTTTTTATTCTTGAAATGTTTCTATTCCTGAAATGTTTTTATTCCTGAAATGTTTTTATTCCTGAAATGTTTCTATGACAAAAGAAATGTCAACAAACTCTTTGCACACGTACACCACAATTCTGTGCAGCGACAAAAAATACTACGGCAATATCTGTATGTCTTATGTTTATGTGATTATGTCGAAAAATGTATTTTGTTTTGGAAACCATTAGTTATTTCACCATTTGTGAGTCTCCTTCCATCGTTATGTACCTGTACTTGATGTTGATGTTTTAAATTATTGTTTTTTTGTTATTAAACAGTAAATTGAAATGTAATTGTTTCTTTATTTTTAACATAGACTTTTTTTTGATTTGTCATTTCACACAAAAGATCCAGGGATTTCAAATTTTTGGTGGGACAGTCTTTGTGGATGTTTTCATTAATAATTTAATACACTTGGTGTTCCACTACAAGAATTATATCATTTTAATATGTAATTTTGCTTATTTTCATAGAGTTAACTTTCCTTTGTATTCTCTTTTATTTCAGATATTGTTTGGTACTGGATGTTATGATAAAATATAATAATCATTTTTGAAGAAATAGTGCATTACAACTATCGTTATAACAAAACATTATAATGATAGTAAATAAAAAATAACACATTCATAACATCAGAAAGTTGGCTTTTATTCAATAATTTATTTGTTCTTATGTCTGTTATTGTGATCAGCACCATCCATCATTACAAACTCTAAAATATTAAAATCTTGCTCCTGTTTTTTTTGCTGTTCAAATCTTTTTAGCTACTGGTATCACATTTTTCTCATGTATGTTTCCAAGTGGAAGGTCTGTTTGTTACCAGTGATCTCAGCATTTAAGGTTTTATAAATTAATTTTCATATTTCCAATCCAATAGAATATCACTATTAAGATATTTCAGTGATTAAAGGTGCTTTTCTTTACAATTACTGCCTCAACAACATGAAGACATATTATTCATGTATTCCTTTTTGTTTCCCGTACCGCTACTATCATTCAGTGACTATCTGTGCATTTTTTTCCTACTATAGATACAATTATAAATCTATCCCTGGATGCAAACAAAATGTATTCAAGATATTTTGAACTTCTCATGGCATACTACACTTTGATTTTAGGAAAAACTTGGAATGTTAAAAATTTCGACCATAAAATTCAGTGAAACCAGAGGAAAATCATCTTTCCTTTAAAAAAAATAATTTCTAAAAAAAATATGAATGACAAATAAAAAATAGAAAGCTGGCAAAATCAGCAGGCTAGGGTTAAAATTTGGGTAAAAAAAAATCTGTTTACACATAGACTGTTCTTTAGTCTTGTTTTATTAATTGAAAAAAAAATAATGATAGCTTAGTACGCCCATTTTCTGGCCTGTGGAACTTCTGAAACATTTTAGAACTATGGATGAAATGTAATTAAGTTATCGTTTCAAATTCAATTTAACCACATCTCTAAAAGAATGTTCAATGTTTTAAGCATTAAAAAATTTCAAAAGCTCAAATATCTAAATTCTAGACATACAAAGCCAAAAATTGGAAAAAATTACTATTATTTAAAAGCTCTACCTTAAAAATGCTCCTGACATTTAAAATAATAAGTAGGCTATTAATGAGCTCATATTTTCATATCTTATTTTATATAATACAGACGTTACTTCAAAAAAGAAGATGATTACGTCCTACGCGTCATGCATATTAACCAATGACTTAAATTCTGCCAGTCACTGGTTTTCCTGGCTAGCTCAGGCAACCCATTCCATGCTCTAATAGCACTAGGAAAGAAGGAGTATTTGTACAAATTTGTCCTAGCATATGGGATGAGGAATGTGCCTCTATCTTTGTGTCTTTTAGAGTATTGTATTAAATTTTGTTTTTGTATTTGAAGATTATGGTTCAGTGTTTTATGTATAATTGCTAATTTACCTTTGAGTCTTCTGTCCTGAAGGCTTTCTAAATTTAGTAATTTTACTAAAGGTGTTACTCTAGTTGAGGGGTCCCAAACGGAGGATGCATATTCTATTATTTGCCTAACCAAGGTTTCATATGATGAGTTCTGACCTGGAGCTCAGAGGTTGTGTCCTGATGACACTACATCATGATGTCACTTCAAGCTATCAGAGACACTGAAGCAGCCTCACAAAAAACACAACTAGACCATCACATCAGAGGAAAACTCCTATTCCTAGAGTTAAAAGTTAAAACACTAAACTGTCCAAAACATCTGCTGAAATGGGAACTCAAAATGCCAATAAATCATTTCATTCCCTCGTTTGGCAGAGATGCCCCAAAAATAAGAACTTGGTATGCTACAAACTGTTACGAGCTGAGAAGTAGCTGTTTTGCCATTCAATAATGGATCTAGTGGCATCCTATCAGTTTTTGATAGTTTACAGTTTCACTGGACACTAAAAACTTATTTCATTGAGTAAAAGAAAAAAATGTTTAATAACAGATAGTTAGAGAATCATTAGCATCAAAAAGAAAAACTTGAAAAAACAAAGAATTGATCAACAGCAGAAAGCCAGGACAAATTTTCATGACTAGCCTAAATTGTTACAAAGCTTATATCAATTTACTCTGTCTGGTAAAAAGTTTGTAAATTTAAATTACTCTCACACCCAAATTTGTATCAAGCTGAAATTTTGCACAATTATTTCTTATGCCTGACAACACAAGAATCAATAAAAAAAAGTAACCAATTAGTTAATTAACCAATTGTAATTAATTATTTTGTTTGATACCTCAAACAAGTGATAGAAATTGTACTTGACTAAAGTGGTGGTATAAGCTGAATTAGTCCCCTCTATAGTTTGCCGACTTGTAAGTTTCAGATGAACAATACATAACTATACTATCTTCTGTAATCATACGCAACTAATCAGTGGAGTGGTTAGAATGAGTTTAAACGCAAAAGTCATCCAGATATCTCTTCTTTCTTTCCCCCCCCCCCTTTTACCAACTGGTATAGTAAGTGATAATAAAAGCTAAGAAAGAATGAAAAAGCGGTAAACAAAAAACAATTGGTAAAAATATTTTAATCCTACAAATTTATTATTGTTGGTCTAAATCCATTTTAATGACATGAATGATCCAAACTAACTGATACAATTACACTTCACATAAGCTTTAATTTTTTCTTTTTTTTTTTTAAAGTATGTTTTTATTTTCTTGTTTTTTTTTATCTGGTACTTTAAAAATTCATTTGTTTATATTTTATGCTAGCAATAAATATTTTAAAACTTGGCTAGTTATGAGTTGAATTCAAATAAATTTACCATAGTAAAAAGACACTAAGGACAATTTCAGAGTCATCAACTATCCCTTAGTCTGTTGGACCGTTGGGGTATCACACAAGATCTATGACCGTCTTTGTCCATTCCTCTGTTTTTTACCTAGGATAGAATCTCATTCAACAGGTCTTGATTTTAACTTCAAAGACCTAATGACTAGTAGAAGAACTCTCCTGTAGTTTTCAAACTTTATTGACATTTGTATTTCATAAACCTTAAACATTAACTTGGAATTAATTTGAATTTGATTAGCCTAATTACAAATAAAGGACACAAACAAACCAGAATTATTTCAAATAATTTATTGGACGAATCAATTTCATATTGTACATATATTACTGACACATTTAGGAGAGTGGAATTAGATTCTATGTACACAGTTATACACCAGGCTAGAGTTGTATAAGAATCTATGTACAGATTGTTCCACTGGGGGACAGAGGACTAGAAAGCAGATGAGGACAGACAAAACTGAAAGAAACAAACTAGATACAGAAGATGTAGCAAGATAGACAGTTTAGTTCCAGTCAAATGGCAAGTTTGGACAAGCAATGTAGTGGATAGACAATTTAAAATAAATATAATTTGTATACAAAAGAAAGTCAAATAGAACACTAAAACATTTGACAGATACATTGGAATGGTGACCACTAGTTTCATCACTAGCAGCACATCAAAAAAACAACTGGGTCTATTTACATGTCAGGATATCATTCAGTAGTCATAATAACAATATTACATATGATAGTTTGCATATTTCAATCAATCGAGTGTGGCAGTTTCAAAACAGCTACAAAGACATAGGACATTTACACCATGAATAATCGATACAGGCTCTCAATACTTGCTGATTTATTCAGCAGTAGATAACTCTTACTAAAGCTTACCATGCACAAAGTATAGGTTATACTATCTAGTGTTTCAAATAAAATTGAGGTAGACTTAGTTCAAACCCATCATATATACATATATATAAGCAAATACCTTTCTAATGTAAGGTACTAATTAGAAATTAGTCAATAGTTAATAGTGTATGCACATCCTAAACTCAACGAAAAACAAGGTCCATCTAGAACAGAGGATCTATGAGTTGCAGTCTATAGCATGACGTAGGCAGTGACAGTAGAATATAGGACACAGAATGACGCATACATAAATTATACAAATACAATTTGCACTACTAAACAGAACCAAATCTCAACTTACAAAGAAAGACAAGAAATTAATTGATATATTATCATGTCCAGTTATATTGACCAGACAAATAAAATATTTTGACTAGTTTTTTCAATGGCCTATTTACAAAGTTCACTGTGTAGGCCATTAATCAAATGAATTTTTGTTTCCATTTGGTCTGTTGATACACTAGAAAGTATACAAAACATATCCATAAAACATAAGGCAGGGCCCATGTTCTACTGGCACAATTATAGCAAGATGTTTTCTAGAGACTAGATTACACTTGAGAAAACAGTTTTGTGAAGACAGCACTAGTCACACAGTCAATAAGAGATACCTTGTGTCCTAGTGAATAGCTGCATCATTTGGCCTAGTCCATCAGATTCTGCTTAGACTACAGCACAGAAAGTTTATTTATCAGATGAAGAACAGTTCAGTTGGAGATTACTTTACCAGACAATGGTTGTCAAGGGAAGTAACCAACAAAATACCCACAACTTCAGAGATGAATCAGAAGATTCTGGTAGCAGTAAGTTGTGATAAAGAGCCTCTAGTGTTGTTATAGCCTTGGAAAGATCTCTAGTGCTGTGAAGCATCAAAGTGTGTGTGTGATGTAGCCCATCTATCTGATACAACTACAAGATGATGCTGGTTTTGGCATTGGAGATGTCCCTCATAGAACCATAATGCTTTAACTTGCTTCCATTAACAGCAGCCACCCTCTGCTCTAACAGGGATTGCCAAACAAATTTCTCCTGGGCAGATGGAGCTCTCAGGACGATGGCCTTAGCTTTGCCTGATGATGAGGTCAAAGGTTGTCTGCGTGGGAGCGTGGAGGCTATGGCAGGTTGGAGGTGAAGAACAAATTCAGAGGCTGAAATGAAATAGAATTTTAGGATTATATAATACATAGAAACAGTTTTATTTTTGATTCAATCAACTCCCAAAGCCCATCTACAAGTAATTAAGCAAAAATAGTGCTAGGAATAACAGTCCGAGTGCAGTATGTCATAAGAAGTGAATCAAAGCTTACCATATTTCCTGTTGATTTCAATGCCGCTGATGTCTTGTATGAGGGTAGGACTAGAAGTCACCAAGAGAGCACCGTCAGACTCTTCATCAACAATCAGGAGGAGGTCTGAGAACAAGAGCAGCTGAGATTTGAACCAGGATCCTCTGTCACACCTGTAGATGTTGCCTTGGTAGATCAAGTGTCTGGATTCTTGGCAAAGCTGGAAAGACTGGAGTGAAACAAAACCAAAAAACTTATTAGCCAATAAAGTCTCAAACAGACAGCATTCTCTACTGCAAGCAACCGAAATATTCCTTAGTAACTTGCTATGATAGATTTTTAGTGCACTACAGAGTTTACAATATTTGACATTACCAATGCATTGTTTTTATTACATATAATTTTTATAAATATATTTTTTGAGTTATATCCCTTTGCAAAAAAAAATAAACAAATAAAATATTAGTCAATGATCAAAACTAAATCTCAAGTGTGTCCCAGCCAGAAAACTTACAGGTACTGAGGGTGCCAGGACTAGTCTTTCTTGAACACGGAGAACATCTCTATCTAATGATCTCACTGAGGCAGTGCTGGAAGGCATCAGAGGGCATCGGGCATCAGCTTCAGCTGAAGAGCAGGACGAGAGAGATGCCATGCTTCCTTTACCTGAAGAGTAGACGACATTATGGCTTGAGAATTGAAACAAAACTGAAATGATCCATTACAAATTATTACACAAGGATTATGAAATGTAAACCCAACAAGATTATACAAATTAGTCATTACAATTATAAGTCAAATATATATTTAAATATATATATTCATTCAATCCGTATACCTAGTCCATTTAATACTTGGTGTGATGTTTATCTTCCTCAGTAGATTAAAATTCAATAATTCAAACGGCTAACGGTGCATAGGTTAAAATGTTTCTTATCGACTCTGACATTATACATCAGAAGATACAATTTTAATTGCTTGCAGCCAAATTTGCAATTTTAGAATGCGATAAATGACTTACTGCTGCTGGCTGCCTTGCTACTGGCTTGACCCTGCGAAGAGGCCAAAGAGTCCAAACTCTGCACACGTCCGGCTGAGCTGAGACCAGTGATGGAGGTGACACACTGGGACAACTTGATGACAATCTGTTGCAGGGTGGCGAAGTCTGGGCTGTGCAGAGGAGTCGCAGCGAAGATCTCACTCAGCACCATACAGAGTTCTTGGATGTGCTGAAAACACAAGATGCAGATTTGACTCAACCACTGTTTAGAAATACGTTTTTCAAATAGCTTATTATTTAACTAATAATTAAAAGGAGGATTATGGGTAAGGGGCAATAACTTCTTACTGTGTGTGAACAAAAGTAGTAAGAAGTGCTCCCACATAGAAGAACATGTATGAGTTTACCTGAACTGGTCTATTGATGAAAGCACTGATAGTTGGTTGTCCAAAGCTCTGTCCATCTTCACTGGGTGTGTCTTTCACAAAGCTCATGAAGTCTCTGTTCTTTCTTAACTCTTTCAGCAGGGTGTTGGAGCTGGCAAGCCCATTGGCATAGGACTCATAAGCCTGGCACAACATGTGGACCTGAAATAGGCAGAGAGAACATTTAGTTAAAGACTATTGAATTTTAAGATGTTTCGGAAATGCTTTAAAAAAAAAAAATACATATTAATAAACACCTAATGTACCGTACAACATAAATTTGGAAAATTAAGCCAGGTTAAGGTGAGTGATGCAATTATGCACAGCGCAGTAGTCATTTAAACATTGTCTTGTTGAGAGCTAGTGATTCTCAAACTGTTGCTTTTAATAACAGAAAATAAAAAGTACCTTGGACTGGTAGATCAATGCCACAGAGTTGGGGAACATACTGCTTTCACTGGATTGAGAATCCTCCGTGTCCGAATCAACTGATGATGTATTGTCTTGCATTTGTTTGATGTGATACTCTGAGATAGTCACCAGCTGGAGGAAACATGAAAACCAAGTCATCAGACTTACAGACATTTGTGTCATGGGCAGAACTTAAGTTGTCATTGTACATTTGAAGAAGTGGAGTAGCCACAGTTTTAATGTATATATCTAAGGCTATTAATATATCTAAGCTTATACCTTCTCTACATTTTGGAAGAGGGCCATGTGTTGCTGGGCAGACACAATACAGTGACGCAGTGGTCTGGAATATCTCTCAATCCCATAGTGCATGAAGTCAATGTAATCCAGCTCCAGTGACATCAGACGATGAATGGACTCGTGTTTGTTGGTGGTAGGAAGACTTGCTGTACTCACAGTCTGAACACAAAATAGATAATCAGTGGTTAATATATTAGAGTAAAATATATATTAGACATTATAGTACCATACAGAACATTACTAAAGCTAATAAAAAAATCAAAGGGAAAATATTTTATTGGCCAGAGAATTCTTAAACATTGAGCTGAGCATTATTTCAAAATGTTTTCTGATCAGCTTACCCTGTGAGTTGGTTTAATAAATGGCCGAGGAGTGCTGGTAATGGCTTTCTGCTGATCATTCTGATGGTAATAAGCTGTGTCGTCATCGGTCAAGAACTCATCCTGTGAGCCATTGACCCAGTTCTCCTTGTGGTGGTCAGACCTGTCTGTGATGCTCTCGTAGAGGTGGTCAGTGGATGTACCCACGCCTCGTTTGTTGTAGGGCGAGGGGTGGTGAGGGTTGCTGGAAGCTGAAGTTGAGATCTCCACAGTGTTCTTAATGACATGCTCTCTCTGTAGCTCCAATGTAATGGAGTGGGCGTTCAATTTCCTGGAAGAACAATTGGAGATAATGATATAGTTGAAATATGATGAGGCTGCATAATCTCCTTGTCAAATGTTACCTAACAATACTGAAGTTTCAACTTTTACATTGGCAGGTCATGAATTAAATCTTCATATATCAGGTCTTCAAATAAGCTTCATGAATTGTACTTACAAATAAATTAACTCTCATAAATTATAATAAATATAAAAAATTGCTCTTACTACTAATCGAATAAGTTACTTACTTGACCAAATGAGCCACTCCTTCACAAGTTGACCTTGAGACATTCTGACCATTGATACGAATCACCATGTCACCCTTCTTGACCCCAGCTTGCTCTGCAGGAGATGCTGCATACACAAAAGCAAACGTTTAAAATTAGACCTCGGTAAAGGAACGGTTAAGTGGGACTAAAGAATGAATCGAACAATACATAATGGTGATAATTTCCTAAATTACTAACCTCTATCAACACGGCCAACTTTCGGTGGAAACTCATCCACAAATGAGAAACCAAATCCGTTTTTACCACGTTGAACAGTTATCTGAAACACAAAGTCAAACCTCAATAAGATTAGTAAAAATATGCTAAAACTTCATAAAGACTATTTCTGTAGTGTTGATTATGTTTGTGACACTAAAACCTGAACTTACCACTATTCTCTCCAGTCCTTCAACAGCTTTGTTGATTTGAGGAATGTTCTGGTGATCTGAAGATAGAAACACAATGGTTAGTCACAATGATCAAGTCTACTGTCAATGTACTAACAATGGTTAGTCACGTGATCAAGTCTACTGTCAATGTACTAACAATGGTTAGTCACGTGATCAAGTCCACTGTCAATGTACTGACAATGGTTCGTCACAGTGATCAAGTCTACTGTCAATGTACTAACAATGGTTAGTCACGTGATCAAGTCTACTGTCAATGTACTGACAATGGTTAGTCACAGTGATCAAGTCTACTGTCAATGTACTAACAATGGTTATTCACAGTGATCAAGTTTACTAACAATGGTTAGTCACGTGATCAAGTCTACTGTCAATGTACTAACAATGGTTAGTCACAGTGATCAAGTCTACTATCAATGTACTAACAATGGTTAGTCACAATGATCAAGTCTACTGTCAATGTACTAACAATGGTTATTGACAGTGATCAAGTCTACTAACAATGGTTAGTCACGTGATCAAATCTACTGTCAATGTACTAACAATGGTTAGTCACGTGATCAAGTCTACTGTCAATGTGCTAACAATGGTTAGTCACGTGATCAAGTCTACTGTCAATGTACTAACAATGGTTAGTCACGTGATCAAGTCCACTGTCAATGTACTAACAATGGTTAGTCACAGTGATCAAGTCTACTGTCAATGTACTAACAATGGTTAGTCACGTGATCAAGTCTACTGTCAATGTACTAACAATGGTTAGTCACGAGATCAAGTCTACTGTCAATGTACTAACAATGGTTAGTCACGTGATCAAGTCTACTGTTAATGTACTAGCAGTGAGCTCAACCAAGATGTGGACTTACTTCTCGCTGTGAGAACAGGCTTAGGCTTGGTGTGAGCTTGTAAGTGCTTCTTCCTGCCAACTTCTTCCGTTAGAAGATAGTACCAGCCATCCAGATCCTAGAAACAAAAATACACAAAATGACTAAATCATCATGTGTTAACATTGGCAGGTAACCATGTAGGCCAGCATCACGTATTAACAATACAAAGCTAAGATCTGACTAAAAGATTGCATTAGTGAGTCTGCTTGGTTACGTATGTAAAGAGCTAGACCTACCTTCTCTAACAGGCTCTGGACACCGAAAGACATACATCCCAGGAACTCGGATGCACTGGAAGAAACGTTTTCAACATCAATCTCAGTTTCACCTTCTACTAAAGTGTCATAGGACTCTGAGCTTTCTATCACATTGTGTGAGAACCTCTGGGGCAAGTTATAGTAGTCGTGGTGGCTGTACTCGCCCGTGTCCTCGCTCTCTGCTATGGCTAATGTGTTGAGACTGTACTGGTCAAGGGATGTGTCGTGATCGTACTGTGTGCTGGATGCTGTGTTGACTGTGCATTGCGTTGTGTCGGTGTTCTGTGATGTGTAGTGCGAGGATGTGTCGGTGTTCTGTGATGTGTAGTGTGATGATGTGTCGGTGTTCTGTGATGTGTAGTGTGATGATGTGTCGGTAAATTGTGAAGCTGTGTAATGTGATGAGGCGTTCACTGATTGGCAAACATCGCTGACCAACGAGTCCGTATTGTGGAACATGAGAGAGTCAGTACTGACGGCTACATTGCTATATGTCCTATGGGGAAGGCTGCCAGTGCTCTGAACGAAGGCCTGGTCGTGGACCTGAGTGACCGCGGTGCTGCTAGTGATGGTGACAGCACTAACTTTGAAATCACAGCTGTTCATGGTGGACTCTGTGGTGTCACATGCTGGGTTCAGGTAGTCGTAAACACCCACAGAAATAATGGTAGTGTCCTGAGAGTTATCTTCTCTTAATGGAGAACATACATGAGACAATGGGAGATAATCTGAATCACATTCGTGCTGGCTGGCTTTGGTTGGAATAGGCGGAAGTGGGTAGCCTCTCTTGCTGTTTTTTTTACCCTGTCTCGGGGGCGTGTCGCTGCAAATTTCTCGGTATGTCTGGAAATTGGCGCCGCACGGTGCTATATTCTCCTTGTCTGAGGCGCAGCCCTTTTTCAGTCCTGGAGGAGAGCTAGGGCGCTTAAAGTAAGGCCCCGAACGCCTCTTCTTGTGCTTGAAGTTGAACTTTGAGATGAGACTGTTGGACTTTGTGTTTTCATACACGATGGAGTTGTTACGAGATAAACAAGTGAAAACTTTCATTTTGAAGAGTTACTTGAAGACACACACACACAGAACAAGAGTCAATATTTCCAGGAGCACATACTTATCGAGCGACGCTACTTCTACAATTATGTCATAGGTTACCTAGCCTGCTGTAATAGTCCTGAAGAAGAAGAACCACAACACGAATCAATCACTGTTTGACTACAGGAAGTTATATACGCAGACACAACCTTCTGATTGGCTAAGTGTTTGAATCTAGAAAAGCCGCTCACAAAAACGGAGTCGTGTAGCGAGGGACGCGACAATGGACTACTTGGTTCCCACCCCACCCCGTGTCCTGTGCTCGCGTACAACAGGTGCTCGCCCTAGATCCGCGCGCGAGCTTGAAACCCACGTTCGACATCTTTCCAGACCTGGATCATTTCAGTGCAGTTTCAAAATGAAAGTACAAGTTTAATAGTAGGTTGCTTGGTGCTAAATTATTATTTTAAAAGAAATAAATGTAAGGACTTTCTTCTTGATCATCAGGTAAAGGGATGGGGGTTGGGAAGGTCGTTGCTTTTACAATAGGCTTTGTAAGGGTACATTCACTTTAAATTATTACTTCTGTGTGTATAGTGTTACATAGATTTTCATTCATTGAATGGTAAGACAACAAAAAGAAGTACTCACAAAGCGAGACAATATATAGGCAGGTGGCAGTAAGCCCAAGAAGGGGAGACAACCTACCATGAGCGACAGGTTGTATGTAACACGGGACATAATCACTAGATAAAACAGTCGGTGTACGTTTACGGCACGGTCAAAGGGAGAGAATTAATCAAATAGAACTAAGAAATCGGGTTAGGGTAAATGAAATGGGGAGCATGGCGCCAGGGAGCCCGAGGGAGCGGGTACACACCACATCTGTTGCTGGAGGTTTGACCTGACACTGAACTCACGGGGTCGTAGCCCTGGGTCCGCAGAACATTGTCCGGGACAAGGGGCAGCACAATTGTCCATATAACGGACATTAGCCGCTTGATTTAAAGAGATGACAAGCACTTGATACAAGTTCTGTGGCTTGGTTAATACTGGCAATAGCTTCGAAATTCTATAGGAGGAGGGGGGGGGGAAGATGAGCCTTTGGTCTTGTCCACTACAGACAACTGGTCGTGTGTCCGACTTGAAGACAACTCGTTGACTGAAGACACAAGTTAATCCCCAGGAGAAGACTTCGTTTTGAAGGTCAGGTGAGCAGCGTTTAGAAAGTTTCAAAGAGAGAAGAAAATACTTGTACAATCAGAGAACCTTACAAGTACAGAACTGTACACTTAAATAGATAGCGTGAAACGATTTGGACATTATCAAGATGCCATTGATCTATAATACAGTGTTTCAAATGGTAACTACTCCCCTCGATGTATTTAAGTATTGAAACCTTACCTGGTAAGGTAACAAGCGCCCCCTTCCCGTATAATCGTATAACCAGCGCAACATAAATTTTAAAAAATTTAAACACAGCAACCACCTGCCATATAAGTCAACCCCCTTTCTATGTTTCTTTCCTTTTTTTTTCCAAATTAAAAAGTTGCAAGAAAGATGCACGCAAAGTTAAAGTAACAAAAATTTTGAAAATTTCTTTCACAAAGTCCTGCGCTTATTATTGTAAAAGAAAATTGAAGCCATGCCCGGGTGAACATGGCGTCACGTGATGTCAACAGGTGCCGTGCGGAGGGATCATGCTCGCTAAAGAGAACAGCGTCTATTTACTAACAAAAAAAGAGGGGGAGGGGCGCTGCCTTGAACCGTGACCCAGTTTCAGCCAGGGGCAGATGTTCCAACGTCTTGAGACCCAAATAAACACTTGACAATAGTGATAACTTGGTTCAGTACTACAGAGGTGTTGCTCAATTACCTGGATACCTGGCTGCTAATACTATGTTCATGTCTACAATAGTCAGGAAGTGTTATAATGGAGAGATGGTGAACCACGACTATAAATAGACAGTGTGGGAAAGAAAGGGGAGAGTATCCAATAACTAGATCGTAGTCATCAAAAGTTTTGAAAGGAAACAGAGCTATGTTTCAATAGATTTTGTTTGTTTGTTTGACATGTTTCGGATGTTCCTTCAGAGTTGGAGATAATTACTTCCTAGTCCAAATCTCCCGCAGGACGACGGGGGGATGGGAGCGGGCAGGGTTTGAACCCGGGACCATCGATAAATCTGAACGACAGTCCAGCGTGCAAACCGCACGACCAGGCAGCCATCCTTTTGCATTCAACACGCTATGCAAATAAAGTACATTGTTACAAATGTGATTCGCGAAGGCCTACTTAGCCCTCCACGTGGGATACATTTTGCCTTATTAAAACCTTTAATGGCTAAAGACAAGATGTTTGGAGTTTTTACAATCAGAATTCAAAATCCAATGTTAGTATTCAATGTTGTAATGATCAAAATGAAAAGTCGGGACCAAGTTAAAATGAACGGAAGCCTATAAGACATACACTCGGCGATGTGTCTATTTGCATATGAAAAGACCAAGTTTGATATTTCACTATACTTTAAATGTCTATCGCTGAAGGCACATGACATTGTGTAATCAAAGACAAGATACAACGAGGGTGCTGTGCTCTAAAACGTGTTAATGATCAAAGCAACGAGTGGCCCACCCCCTACCAGGAGACTTCACTCAAGAGCTACACCATCAATATCAAATCTTAGGTCAGTGGAATATTTTCTAGTCCACATAACAAGCATTGATCCCGTCATAAATCAAAGACTCAGCACTCAACAGATGGCTCCAGAGATGATTGGACCAACTCACGCGTGCTAAATACTTGAGCTAGTTTGCTGCTGTGAATGGTGACGTCAAACTTAGCTCACGAGAGGATCACAAGAGCCCGGGTGCGGAATAAAAAGCCTACTTAGTCAGGGGATGAGGGTGTAACAACCGAGGGCGCCCAAAGACTTCAAACAAAATGTTTGAGAAGATAGTACTAAGATGCTAGATTTGTCCGGAACTGAAGTGATCCAACATCAAGATTCAGTAAGAAGCTAGTTATAATGCAATTCAAATCAACATTACATTTGTTCAATACAAAATTATATCAACCTGTTAGACAGACCAATGTGGACATTACATAATTAACATTGTGAAACTAACTCAAGTCAAATCCAATGCCTTCATTACAATAACAAGGTACAGGGAAATATCAAGAAAGAGAATTATTTGACAAGGAAGCTACTAGTTTGATATGTTTCAATGACTTTTACATCTGATAAATAATTAGATGCTGATATTTGTGTACATAATAAAAAAAAAAAAAGCAAATCAAAACGTCCGATCATTATTGCTTTTAGTTTGAGGACAAGGCCTACAGAGATCATTTGTTCTAACTTTTTAAAAAAAAGTGTGCTATTAAAGTCAATACTAGCTAATAATCTATGCGAAAGAATATACCAGCAGGTCGGCACTGTGTACATAATCCTCCTTACTCGTGTCAAGTTAATCCCATTGTCTAGTGGCCACCTCCAAATAAAACCACCCAGAGAGCAGTGTCCAAACTCATAATAAAACAGATGCTTTAGACTAAAAGCCAACGTTAATGGGAAGGATAAACCCCCGAGATGTGGGGGGGATGGTGCACAGGGAAACTAGTTCAGCGATCTGCCCACCATAAACTAACACACGCTCTGGGTTCCTCATTAAACTATCCATATACGGATAACTAGTTTAGAGACTCCCCCCCCCCCCACCCCGCAGTCATTGAGAACCCTTTCAAAAAACAGACCGGTGT
Source organism: Biomphalaria sudanica (assembly GCA_036873155.1). Taxonomy (NCBI): domain Eukaryota; kingdom Metazoa; phylum Mollusca; class Gastropoda; family Planorbidae; genus Biomphalaria; species Biomphalaria sudanica. The sequence goes on along the minus strand of JAZGLO010000050.1, from coordinate 1,849,563 downwards.
AAACAAATTATACAGCCCATTATAAAAACACACAGTGCAATAAAGTCGGGAGCCTATCATAAAAACTTTGCTGTGAGAACATGGCGAAATGAGAGATCGGGGCTAGTAGTTAAATACCACTTCCGGGTCATTTTAAGTTACCTAGCAACACGGGCAGTGGACAATTAGTGAGAAAAATGGATGGAGGCAATATATTAAATTGGGGCAATCAGTTTTAGAGTGGTTTGAGTTACGTGGCAACAGTCAAAGTAGAAACACATGTAAGTGATGCTCTACCTAGAAAGAGGGTCCAACTTTGATTTAAGATCCTGTTCCTTCTGTTTACCTATTCTCACCTGATGGTCAAGTGTAGAGCCAACGTTTGACCAAATGTAATTGATACAACAAGTCATCGTTGGGAGAAAAGTCTGCGATTTATTCTCATCAATAATTGAGCTGACTGAGGACCATTAGCTGGGTGGATGCAGGAACATAAGAGCCAACTGCAAACAACTTCTGGTCAGCGATAGAGTACTAAGAGCGAAAAAAAAAAAGGGGGGGGGGACAACGTACGACCTTGTAGTAGAACTTAATGCTACTAGTTGAATGACCAATATGGTCAGTTCGTGCCTCGAGTAATACGAAGTAGGTGTAGCCATAGTTTGAATTGAGCGTACAAAACTGAAGAGCTCTTCTGGTTTCCCTGGGCCCTATTATCACTGTAACCAGAGAACAATGCGACGCAAATCGAATAAGTCCAAACAATACCCCCCGAACCAATGGATCGCACGGAGTCGACTTGAGGATTATAATCGCAATAGCTCTTGACACGAGAGGAACAAAATTGGTTTCTATAAAGATATATTTCAACATCCTTTTTAGCCAGGACAAAATATGAAGTAATGAATATTTAGGTCTACGGCTTAGTCAGAGCGATTTAGGCATTGTCCGTACGGGGGCTTCTCGCTGTGGTCTTGTTGGACGAATTAGGTAGCCATATTGGTCAGTCAAGGGGCTAGTTAGGCCAACTAGAGCTGACAGGTACCGAGGGAAGAGATACAAAATAAATAAATGGTACAACAGAGTGACCACTTTGTCTCACGGACTGTCAAGGAGCGTGCCACAGTATGAATAGATGGCAGAGAGGGGGAGCGAGAGGGGGCGGTGGCCAGAGAGGTCAATAGGTCACGCCAAGAATAGTGTGTGAAGGCGAGAAGTGTGTAAAAGGAAGGGGGGGGGGCGATACTGGCTGGGAGATGGGGCGCAAAACAAAAACACTAAACCAAACGTAAAAGAAGAAAAAAAAACGGGAGGCGACAGACTGACTAAAAGTAAACAGACCAAGTCAAAAGTGTATTGTCAGGTAGAGAGATCAACAGTAAATAAGCTAGAGGGAAGAAAACCTAAACGTAGTTAAAGATATGAGAGCCGAGACTTGGTCTAGCGACTAGATTCATCTACTTTACTGTAAGATAGTATCACCTATGTTCTAGTCTTTTGTTTCTAATTAATTTTGTTAAGAATTAAGATTTCAGCAAAAAGAAATTAACAATTGCAAGGCATCAAGATTTCTCTACCTATTTCTCTACAATAGTAAATGACTTCAAATAAATTTATAATTAAACAAGAGTTGTTTTTTTTTAGAAATGAATACTCTCGCGGGGGGGGAAGGTTGCAAAGGGAGAGTATCGTGATATTTCTGTATGGAACAGGGTTGGCAGGGGCAAGCTAAATAGTCAAACACGGGATTCTGTTCGACTTAAGTGGGTTTGTACAAATGCCATCAGAAGATTGTGTGCGTCAACAATTCAATGTATTTATTACATGCATGCATCTTATTATTCAAACATCCTAAATTCGAGACAAGAAATCAACATCCATTTGACATTGTCATCAGTAGCCATAAATTGGCATAAATGACATACAACAGACCCAATGGTCTGAAATGGAAGTGCTTCAAAACAAATAAAAGTAAACCAAAGTCTGATATTCTAATACTGGCGTAGACTACTCTAAACAATTAAAGGTACTTCTAGAATGCTATTCCACAAAGACTTGGCCAAGCATTTTTTTTTCTTTTTTTTTTAGGATTTAGAAGCATTATAGTCATTGTACGTTTAGTATTGTAATCCATATATATAAAGATATAAGATGACGTTTATAATGTAGAGAGTTTCAAATACTTACAGAAGGTGTAGCAGTTGATGAATAAATCTCGACTAATCCTATGCGTGTTTATGTGTATCATATAGACTATTATATGATAACTTGAACTATCCTACACTCTCTATGACTATGATAACATGAACTATCCTACACTTTAGGATAACTTGATTGACTTGAACAAAGCCGATGCAAAAGAAGACAACATGAACTAGATGATTGTAGACCAAGTCCAATGAATCCAATAAAATAAATGAAATAAACAAGAATATTGAACAAGTTTGCAAATCAACTGATGTCCGCGCACGAAGACACAGAATTCAACTGACCACTGACCATGCGATGCCCGTTTTAATACCAGGGGACAGGTCACTGCCCAAGGCGGAAATCGCGTCGAAATCTCCACTCGGATAATTCGCGTCCCAGGAAAGAGCGGGGAGAGGAGGGGTTATCTGATGTGACAGGGGGAGGAGCTATAAGTGACTGACACCTGAGATTGCGTAATAAGAAAGAATGCATTAAGCAAACACAGTCTTCGGAGGGGCGGAGCAATAGGAGGAGCTATGCTAATGAGGTAAACTACGGCACGCGAACTGCTCGAGAGCTGTGAATTAATTAGGGCGAGGCAAGAGCCCGACTATAGACGTGCTCACGCGAGACTAACTCGAAGCCGTGAATGTGGGGGCTGAACATAGAGATAGAGGAGATACACATTTGAAGAGAACTTAAAAAATAATAATAATAATAATATGAAGAAAATACAAAAGAAGGTAAATTCAATGAAATCTAATAATGACATGAACTAAACATACAAACACATTTTATTTTGTACTAAACTTGAACACGTGACCCGGGAGAGCGAGAGAGAGAGAGAGGCTGAAACTAGATTCTTATTTGTGCCTTTCTTTCTTCTGAGATTATTGTATTCTTTGAACAGTTCAAGTACAAATGTATTTAACTTCTAGTTTTAACGATGAAGACACGCCATTTAGCACCAGAAATTATAATAACCTAAAAGACCAAGATCCACAGCCCTACTTTGTACTAAGTTCTATAAAAGGGTGACATTCTAAACAGAGCCAAGTTGGTAAAGTTAGGCCTGGGCCTTACAAACGTGTTTCAATTTAACATTACAGAACATGGACTTTTGTGGGGTTGGGGGGTGTTAATGACCAACATGTACTCGTGTTCTAACGCAAGCTCGGTAACTAGATGAGCAATTCGACTGTGTTTTCAAAAAACTTGCTGGATCCAAATGTTTAATAATATTTAATTGTAAATCTGTACACATGTTCAGCTAAAAACTCTTAAGGTTAGGATCTTGTCTTATAAGTGAGAGACGTCCCTTCCAAAGGACGTACATTACGTCCTACACGCGTGCATGTTGTGCATGTCAATTAAAAATGTAAACTCTATTAAGTAACTGGTTTTCGTGGCTGATTTAGGCAACCCGTTCCATGCTCTAATGGCACTTATAAATGTACTTATATGAGTCCCATCATATGGAATATAAAAAGTGGCTTTATCTTTCAAACTATTTTATCAGGTTATGTATTTGTAAGTTATGGTTCAGTGTTTTACGTATTATAGTATTACGTATTATTGTGCCCTGAAGTGCCTCTAAATTGAGTGACTTTGCTTATCGGGTTAGTCTAGTCAAATCATAGTCCAATGTGAATTTTCATGTTTTATAATTCTCAAGACTCTATCTTGCGTCTGTTTTAGTTTATGTCCTCTTGAGTCGATGAGTCTCAAGCAGAGGGCGCATATAGATCTACATATAGATCTAAAAAAATTTCATTACATCTATTCTCCGCCGAGGTTTGGACATGTAACTCTTCTTTAATAAAGTTTAGATGTTAGATATACAATGACTACAATAAAACAACAACTTGAGAAAAGCTCGTGTGCGCACTCAAGCATGACACGGAGTGGTACAAAGCATAAGCTTCTGTGTTGTTTTTATGTGGACATTCGTGTCGCCGTGTTGATACAGTGTCACTGACATGATAGTTAATAGCTCTATTACAGATGACACTGACCCTAGTCCATTAAAAACGTAAAATGTTTTTTCTACGCTGGTCAATAAAGTCGCGTGTCAAATATGAACCAGAACTTGAACACTAAGGTCAGATGTAAGCTAGGCCCATATGACGTAGTCAATATTCAGACTATAAGTTTACTTGTGTAACTATCCGTCAGTGCAGCATAGTGACCCTAGCAAAACACGGACGTGTCATGGAATTCTTGTCTCTCTAGTCGAACTCTGCACAATATTTCTGTTTGACAAGTTTATGACTTGCACGGCTTACGTTTTACAAACATTTCGAGAAATGACCAAAATGTCAGTCGATACAAACCAAAACACGGACGTGTCATGGGCAGTGTCCACCTCAAGCGTTAGCTAGATACGCCCATACCACAATACAGGGTAAGAACTAAACACATGGGACATCACGCAATATACAAAAAGACATGCTGACGACGAGGAAATACAACTACTCATTAGACAAGGAAATAAGTTGGGCCACATTTTGTAGTGCAATAAAATCAAATCAACATAAATATATAATAGCTTTCATTTTATTTCAGACTAGACAAAACTATCTTCATTACTTCTCTCCCCTACCACGCACAAGACACCGTAGACCCAACATCAACATTCTCAACCATAAACTTTGAAATTGCTATTCCCTTCACTGGTTTGCTGCCAGCGTTTGATAGTCTATAAGCCTTGATCCCAAGCCACGTATGTTGGCTATGTAGAGTGTGTATGTGATCTGGTGTTGACAGGAGTACAAGGCCCTGAATGGAAAGTATTGTACATGCTAACACCAACAAGGTCATCCAGTGAGTCCACTCGGACTAGGATCTGACCAAATATTGACCAGCGAGTCCAATAACAAGTATTGACCAGTGACACCATGTTTCCATACAGTCACAGTCTTCCCATCCAACTGGACACCACAGGGGGTAGGGGGGCTTGATGGGAGGGAAAAGGCTGGAGGACGTCACTCCAAGACGACGGAATCCCTAATTCATTTCATTATCAACTACTGGAAACTGGGCAGTCAGTGCTTTTAAAAATAATAGAGTGTGAAATAAAATACCGAAACTATCGATATGTAGACAATTCTTGGAAATATTATGAACTAGAGGACAGTCAGTAGAATCAGTACAGTACAGAATCAACTGTGTATCAAGAACGCATGTATTATGATGTCAAGTCTATAGAGTGTGGCCAATTGTCATACTTTTAGAGAAGTCTCTCCAGTAACCTGCCAGCTGACATTTTAACGAAGGGATAGCAGAAGGACATTCTAATAATTTTGTCTTTGTTGTTGCCAGGTTACATGGCCGATAAGTTTTATTGTTTTCGTGATTTGTCATTTAATTTGTCATTTTTGAATACCAAAATTTAAAACAGTGCGTGGAGCTTCGAGCTAGCAGCCTACAAAATCTTACTTAGTAAAAATGAAATAGACAGTTGAAATCTAGAAACTCAAGTGGGCAAAGACTTTTAGAAGAGACATTTTTGGCTGGTGCCTGAACAAATGTTGCAATCTCATGCATGCGCATCTCAAAAAACTAACAAGGACAATAACGCTCAGAATTTAAAAATTCACAAATGGAACTTGTATAAGTTGCTTCCCATGATACCCTGTAATGTCAGCAGACTTATTACGAAAAAAAGGAAAGAGTTTTGTCTTCCCAGTAAACCCAGAAATCCCCAACTTGTCAGTGCTAACTGTATTATGGTTCCACGAATGTCAGCTATAATTGCATTAGGTCAAGATAATAACCACCCACTGGCTAGTCCGATTGTTTCTCTAGTGAGTAGTTTTACTTGGCCGTGGCTAGTGGTGGGGGGAGTCAGGAATATCCCGGTGCTACATAACTCCACAAAGTCTTCCTGTTACTAGGCGCCCGACACCCGAGATTCCGCGAGTTACCTAAACTCACCACCGTGGCGTATGACCCCCCGCTCACTGCCCCGCGTGACGTCAAGTCGCTGACAGGAGCCGTGACGTGTAAGTGGTCGAGAGGGTGAGAACCATGAGTTCTTCTTGTGTTTCCAATCAATCAATAAAGAGGATCGATAGTCTGATGGCATCAAAACAAGACAAAAGATCGAGGTTCAATCACTCAGCAAAATGTTATGCAGAGATGACTACACCGAAACAATATAAATGATTCGCGCGTGGGGAATGACTCCAAAGTTATGGGAGAATAACATTAAAATATTAAATCTAAATATAGCAAATGTTTTAATCTCAACTTCAAATTCCCCCCACCCCCAAAACGTTTAAAAAATTAAATTTCACCACAGTGTCTACAACGCACGTACAGCATAGTCACGGCATGGGTGAAGTAATCCAGTCAGCTGTCATTATACTTCGACACGTCAAACAATTGACAGTTTAGACCAACACTCACGTAGACCTAAATTAACTGACATTCTTCCACAATACTAGTCAGACGCCACTGCTTTTAAATGTCAATTAAAACCTTCTATCTTTGTTTTTTTTTAAGAAATGTTATACCGTGTCTGAAATCCACCAATCAATAAGTGTTCATTTCCTTTGTTTCTTTACAAGTTGAATTTGAACGAGTTTACAAAACTTTGTTCCAGGATAAGATCTACGTATTATGTAAGATGAAAGACAAAAACAACATGGCGGTGATCACGTGCCGTTTGGAAACAGGTCAACATGGCGGATACATGAAAGATAATTGGTATACTAAAAAGACTACTGCTAGGATTGTTTCGTTCCTTTGTGACCTGACTTACACATATTAAAAGTTTCGTATAAACAAGACTACTCTTATTTATACATGACTTTGTACGTAATGCATAAAGGGTCATTGTATGATTCACTACAGATCGTATAGCTGATTATCGTGTTGACAAAGAGAAGAGACATTACACTAAAATCGAACTGAGGATTTGATGCTGTGGCGGGGAAAACCATGGAACTACCATTCCCATGAAACCGCCTACACAGTGGTCATCCATGACACAATATCTTCCCCGTGCTACTGCTGGTTATCAGATTACCAGGACATTGTCCAGTTGTGAGGCGCTAGCCGCTCATGGACCCCGGGACAATGAGGCAGTAAACTAGATAGACAGCGTCTCTACGGAGTTTGTTCATAAATGAAAACATTCGGAGTCGGGACACAAAGCGGAACCCTAAACTGTTTAAACATGTCAATCAAGCGAGAAGATAGAGAACGAAACTGTTTCACTTTGACGCCGAGATCAAACCTTAAACAATAAAACAAAAATAGCCTCTCCCCCGCTTTCAACACTACTCTTTCTACTAAGCCAGTGCTTCCCAAACTTTCAACATATGCATACCCCTTCAATAACTTTGGTAATTCTGAGTACCCTCTCGCCCCCCAACCAAAAAAAAAAAATATCGAAAATAATAAACGAAAAATACAATTGTTAGAAGGAGAACATAGTTAATGCGTGCCCCCTTCAAACTGTTCTCGTACCATGGGGGGGGGGGGGGGGGGGGGGGGGGGGTACGCGTACCCCACTTTGGGAAACACTACTAAGCGAATGACCTCGTGACCCAAAGTTCTTTCTGGATAAGAAAAAAAACATTTTCAGAAGAAACGTTCAATTATGTTTTTATAGTTAGTTCATAGTCCTAAACTAAACTAATCATTAATCTTCGGACTCGAAGACAAGGGTTACTACGTCTAAGTACATTTGTAACGCACAAAAAAATTACATAAATCGTCAGAACTCACACAAGCCCCAGCTCGACTAGATTGAAAAAAAAAAAAACTAGCAAATATTTTTAAAATCCTTAAAGAGAAAGTAGGAAAAACTCCACATAAACAGCCATAACTCTCAATACTGTAAGATGTATTTCCCCTTAATTAGTAAAATATTTTTTGATTGACTCGTGTGTTTGTTAGGAACAATGAATAATTGTGCTAAATTTCAACTTTATCCGAGAATGGGAAGTGGGCGAAATAACGTGTTCACTATTTGTACCAGACAGACAGACAGAGTGAGTTGATAAAAGCTTTGTAGAAATACAACTTTCAAACACTTTATGTAAAAAAGAGTTATCTCAGAGACGTTTATCTGTCTTGCATACATTCTTGTAGTTTCGTCTGTGCAATAGTTACTATTTTAATTAAGCCGAAACAAAGTTAGAGTTATTAGTAAGCTTGATACTCTTTCATAACTGCTAAATAAAAGCAATGTTACAAATATACAAACAGTATGTGACCGGATTGCAAATAGAGGACAGGGCGGACTGTGTATAGAGGACAGAGCTAGCAGTAAATTCTACAAACACAACAGAAGAACCTCACATTTTGACATTTATTATCTCATCGCGAACTGAGGTGACATGACCAGACACTGTCTGGCACATTGGCCACAACCATCACCTCCCCTTCCACTGTCCCATGTCCATACCGCGATGTCCTGAACGTCCAGCTGTAAAACTAAATATATCTGTTGGTCAACTTGGTCAAGTCGGTCAGTGACGTCCAACTCCGCTGCCGAGTCCGGTTAGCATCCTCTGTCTAGACGTGTCACATGTAGGTATGTTTGACTTGTTCCTCCCCAGCACTGTTACTGACACTTGTAGAATGGTCACCATCAGTTCTGTTAGCATGGGCCAGAGTAAATCTCTGTCTAGACATGTCAGCCGGATGACTGACCACAGAGTTGCAGGTCATCACTGTTATATTACTGACAATCATTCTGTTATATATGTGGTGTGTGTAGGCATGTGTGTGTGTATGACTTAATGTGATAGAAAGCCACAGAGGTCTGATGACAGATACTTTAAACATGACACACATTTTACAGGCTAACCTTACAGAAAGTATAAAACTACATATATTAAAACTTTGACAAAATTACACACTAACTTCTCTGCAATGTTGCACTATATACACATGTTTAGTACTTACCCATTGGATGGATCTTTGTGCCAGACTGATATCAATAATCTCTTGCGACGGTCTTCTTCCAATATCTCCCTTTTGAAATTCAAGAATGAAGTATGGGTATATGTGGTGGAGGCTTACGATGAACACGTCTCAAATATTTCAAATTGTTATATTTTAGGTGTCTAACTTTGTGAATATTTTATCATGTTCTCCTTCCTATGTCAGTGCTCCCCTTGTTCCTCTATTACTATATAACTTTTTTTTTTGTTTTCAACTCATTGTCCAATTTAATTTAGTCACCGATCTGTCTTTTGAAAGGACAACCCTCTATTTAAATAACTATGATATTATATAGCGAAATATTTCAAATTGTTATATTTTAGGTGTCTAACTTTGTGAATATTTTATCACGTTCTCCTTTCTATGTCAGTGCTCCCCTTGTTCCTCTATTACTATATAACTTTTTTTTTGTTTTCAACTCATTGTCCAATTTAATTTAGACACCGATCTGTCTTTTGAAAGGACGACCCTCTATTTATTTAACTATGATATTATATGGCCATCACATTGCCATAATGCTTTTACATTTTTACATCAGATTAACTAATGGAATTCAGGATTCAAACTCGGGAGCTACTTGTCCTCCACACACCTGACTCCAGACTATTCAATCAATAGTGGTCTCATTTTATTTCCCATTTAGAAATTGTTATTCTCTCTGTATGCAGAGTTGGATGAAGTTGCTATTAGATAATATGTATAGTTACAGAAAAAAAAAAAACGTACACTTGTAGGAGTAAATTGATTTGTTGATCCCCCTTATTCCCCCCCCCCTTTTTCCACCATTTTAAAAATACCCCACTGTTAACTTACATAGAGAATTTCTCATCGTACACCGGGTTGTTGCTGGTGAGTTGGACTTGGGTCTTGCATCGTGTGCGTCTGCTTTCATCGGGTACTAGAGACATCTGGTGGTCAAACAAACACATATACAGACAGTTTACAATACACTAGCGTGATTAGATCTATAGCATAGGACTACATTGATTTCATACAACACACTAGATCTATAACATAGGACTACAGGGAATTCCATTCATTGTTTATCTAGTTTTTTCTTGTTTCGTTGCGAATGAACTCAAACGGACTATGTTATTTAACTCTTATAATCCTAATAAAAACGTATACTCAAGATGGAAGAGATACAGTTGTTATGTGTCATACTAAGAGTTAATGTTTGATAAGAGAAAGCTCTTTGATGCCATTAGAGAAGCAAGTATGTGAATAAAATATCACTGATCTATATACTGATCTTTCTCCTACCCCATCTCTTCTCAATGACCACAGATGGTACGCTGTAATGTATCACGTGATATTCTATTATGGGCACGAGAGAAGGGGGAAGCGTGGTGGGCGGTAAAACGACCAGTAGAATAGAGATTTCTATAAGCTGACCATTAAATCTGAAGCTCTTGTATCCCATCCCCTGAGTGAAACAATGCAAACGTGAAACACTGGAGTAGGTACTTCATTGATCTGATCCTTCAAGTTTGTATTCACACACAAGTTTATTATAGGATTATAACTCAGTTGTCCAGAGTTAAGTAACTTGGTGTTTTAAATCAAAGTGTGTCAATATTTATTTAAACATTTAAACGAAAGCTTTTTTTAAAATACAAACTAATGGCCGGAGGGAGAATGGACGCTGGTTATGACAAGGTTCAAACAGTTCATAATGTTTCTTGCATTATATAGTTCAGTGGTGAAGGGTTTATGGTGTTATAGATTTTTTAAAAGGATTCTCAGTTCTACAACACGCCGCTGTAACTCCCCCCCCCCCAAAAAAAAATAAATCCCTTTTTGTTTATAGAGTTGCTACTGAGTTCTAGTTTTGTTCTATCAGTGTTGCTCCAGATAACGACGTAGTGCACCAGTGACTGGGTCCCACACAGTTTGAGAATGGTCAAGGTACAATCAAAGGGTCCCCCCGACTTCCGGGTGATGTAGTAGTCAGCTAAGCGTGATGACAGGACGGGATAAGGCTACAAGCTGGATATTTAATGAGACAGATAACCAAGGGACGCTTTCAGATTTAGCGTGTGTGTGTGTGTGTGTGAGAGAGAGAGAGAGAGAGAGATGTGCGCATGTGCGTGCGTGCTTGAGGGTCAAGCTAGGTACTCACCTTGACGTAAGAGTCACAATGGGAAGCCCAGGCTGAGGACAGACACCTGGCCTGTATGACTGGGGACAGAGAGCAGGCGACAGGCATTAATGGCAGAACACGAAGACATATTAATGGACAAAATAATGCCATAATTTAATTATAGAAGAATGTACCAATTAGAGATGTCTACGTATAGCGAGAATAAAATCTCTCTTTTTTGTTTGTGTGTGTGTGTGTGTTTCTATCCCAATACATTTCAACATATCACTGTCTTTGATTCGATATATAACTTACCATGGACAGTCAGGAGGCCAACATTCCAATATGCTGATAACTTCAAATGGCCTGCAAACAAAATGGGAAAGCATTTAAAATATAGTTAACCAATTGTATTAGATGTTGTTTTTTTTTTATTGTGTAATTTTCTTTCAAATATTTTGTAGATATTTCAAAAGGCTTATTTTTTTTTAAAAGTATAAAACTTTGATCGAAATAAACGTTTAATAAATATATTACTTCAAAAACAGGGGCGTTGTTGGCGGAGGGGGTGTGTGGTAATGCTGAAGTATTATTTTAAAGTACCAAATAGGACAATATTTTTTAAAGAAAGTAAAATGTACTGGGTTTAAAAAGAAAGTGTCCTACATTATTCTATAGAATGGACAAGATGCCCCCCCTCTTCCAATAACATAATGTGACATAATACCAATGTAACTATCAGTACAGAGAATGACACACTAGTGACATAATACCAGTATCAGTACAGAGAATGACACACTAGTGACATAATACCAGTATCAGTACAGAGAATGACACACTAGTGACATAATACCAGTATCAGTACAGAGAATGACACACTAGTGACATAATACCAATGTAAGTATCAGTACAGAGAATGACACACTAGTGACATAATACCAGTGTAAGTATCAGTACAGAGAATGACACACTAGTGACAATACCAGTGTAAGTATCAGTACAGAGAATGACACACTAGTGACAATACCAGTGTAAGTATCAGTATAGAGAATGCACCGACCCACACTAGTGACCTAATACCAATGTAAGTATCAATTTTTCTTTTTGAATTACATAACGTAAAAATCAGCTCATTCCTTCCCTGTTTCTTTTATTCAATCCAATCTTCACCAATTACGAGATACACATCCTAGCATAGTTAACGATTTAACAGACTTTACGCTAGCGTTATAACCGCAGATACTACGTAGAAGATATTGATGTAACTACAACAAAAAAAACTGAGAAAAAAATATTCAAAGATCCCAGTTCTATGTGATTAACAAACTGATCGTGTTCTGACAATTTCGCAGTCTCCCCCATATTGCGAAGATGAATTTATATTTGAACTGTGGCGGGTAGATTAAATTGAACATAACCTTGTACTACATATAATCCCTTGACTTGACCGTTCAACAGTATCATATGGTCTGGACGTGGATCCGTTAACATGCTTATATTGTATGTATATATACAAAAGTATAATCCTAATTAACTGTAAAACAAAAAACATTGTTATTTTTATTTATACTATATAGATCTAGTGGCTATTTATTTGTGTTTAAATTTAAAAAAAAAATTGTCTTTGTATGTTTCATCAAACAGAAATACAGTTTATTATATCACATTTGTATCCCGTCTTGTTAGAGCGCTGATCTATTGGAGAGCGTCCACTGACCAGGACAATAAAACATTGAAACGTGAATGAGAGGGACACTGCTCTGGCCGTTTGAACTATTGATCTACTGACCGGTGGCTCTTCCTATTCGGCCACAAGGGGTTTGAGGTGTCCAGCATCCCCGTGCTATCTCCCCAGATTTATTGACCAGTAGTCACTCGCATGAATTATTTATGAGTTGCGGAGGTAACAATGTGAGGGATGCACTGGTCACTCAACTCGGACCTGTGATCTAAGGTGAGCAGGGGGAGAAAGCGGCGGTGAGACAAATGCAAGGGGCTTTACCGATCTAGTTAGTACCTTGTACTGCCCCCTCACAAGAACATTAACTCTCTCTCTCTCTTTCTCTCTCTCTCACACACACACGCACACAACTTGTTAACTTTTTATCACCTAATTTTGATTTTTCAAGTTCTCGGACAATGGCCATGCGTATTGAAGGACACGAGTGGACGTTAAAGCGTGCTGTGAATAGACTACGAAGAGAGGACGAGGGCCGCATATCGTGATGAATGACAGTAAGAACTGTACCTAGAAAAGAATGGACTCAAGTGCTCTCAGCTACATCTGGTGCAGGCCCCACCACTACAATTCAGATCAAGGCTACTCCATGTTAGGTGGTTATGACAGAGAGATATCATCTACCCCTCTTCCCCCCCCCTCCTCCCTACTCTCAATGCCCACAGATGGTACGCTGTAACTTACGACAAATCTACCCATGTGTATCACGTGATATTCTATTATGGACACGAGAAAAGGGAGAAGGGTGGTGGATGGTAAAACTAAGAATAGAATAGAAAGGGATTTCTATAAGCCAACCATTAAATCTGAAGCTTTTGTATCCCATCCCCTGAGTGAAACAATGCAAACGTGAAACACTGGAGTAGGTACTTCATGGATCTGATCCTTCAAGTTTGTATTCACACACAAGTTTATTATAGGATTATAACTCAGTTGTCCAGAGTTAAGTAACTTGGTGTTTTAAATAGAAATTGTTTAAACTGACCACTACATCTAATTGAACCCAAATAAGAGCAAAGATTGCCCCACGGTTGACACTGAAGTAGATGTTTAGAAGGTTTAACTCCTTCTCTCCGTAATTATTTACCACATTCTGGTGGAATCAACGCTGGTATCGTCAGTTAGTAGAGAAAGAGTTAATACTTTCATTATGTTCTGAGAGCAAGCTATTCAAGGATTAAAAGTCATAGGTCAACATGCATGACTAAATGCATGACGCGTAGGTCGTAATCATCTTCTTTTTTGAAGTAAAGTCTGTATTATATAAGATAAGATAACTCAGTTATAATATACAGGGGACTTGGTGTGTTCGGTGGACAAGATTTTGTAATAAGATTGCAACAATATACAAGTGTTATTGTGAGCTGCAAAGAAAAAGATTTTGTGAAAAGTTTCCAAGTGGGAAAACAGAACTCCGAGCAAGGGAAAAGCGACACAGAAATGTTGTTGGAAAGGAAGAAAGAGGGAAGTATTTCGTGACAGTTCTTATGAAGTGTTCTTTTCAACTGGAACAATGGAAACCATTTATTTTGATTTCAACTGTATGTATCAACCAAAAACCGAGAGAGAGAGAGAGAGAGAGAGAAAGAGAGAGAGAAGGGTGGGGGGGGAGTGGAAAAAAGGAAAGCTAAAAAAACAAGAACAGAAAGAAGGAAAGAAAGATAAATAGAAAAAAATATGTGAATATAAAAAGAGAGAGAAAGAGAGAGAGAGGGAGAGAAATGGGAAATGAAAAAGAAGGAAAGAGAAAGAAACAAAAACAAAAGAAAGATAACGAGAAAAAAAAAGAGAGACAGAAAGAGAGGCATACAGAAAGAGAGAGAGAGGTTGAAATGGAAAGAAAGAAAGAGAGAATAAAAGAGCAAGATATAAACAGAGTGAAAGAGGAAGAGATAAATCTATAAATGACAGATCATACAAGAAGTGACCATCGATAGGTCTTCTACACATTCCCATGTTCATTGTCACCCACTTCGAAGCAAAAAATTCTATTCACTTTTGAGTTCATGCGATTACATTGGTATAGGTAACTTTTACACAGGTAGGACAAAAAAAATGAACAAGGAATTAAATAAGAATGGGTGGGTGGGCAAGAGGGAATACAAAAGATAGCAGGGGAGGGAAGGCATTCAATTCAAATCTGAGCAGCCAATGAGAAGCCAGGGAAACTAAACACAAGAAGACAGGTGTTTCTCCCCCCCCCCCCCCAATCCCACCAACCAAAAAAAAAAAAAAAGGACCCACCTTTCCTACTTCGTATTTGTATTTTGTGTTCTCTCCCCCTACAGACAAATGAAAACACTGCCACATATTAAGGCGGTTACCCAACAAAGGATATCGTCATGTTATGAACTGCAGTGCATTAGAGGATATACTTGTACAGACGATTTGTGTCATTGACTGCATGTGTGTGCAGAGAGAGAGAGGGAGAGAGTGAGAGAGAGAGAGAGAAAGTGAGAGAATGAGAGAGAGAGAGAGAAGGAGAGAGAGAGAAAGAGAAGGAGAGAGAGAAAGAGAAGGAGAGAGAGAAAGAGAAGGAGAGAGAGAAAGAGATAGAGAAGGAGAGAGGAAGAGAGAGAGAGAGAAAGAGGAGAGAGAGAAAGAGATAGAGAAGGAGAGAGGAAGAGAGAGAGAGAGAGAAAGAGGAGAGAGAGAGAGGAGTGAGAGAAAGAGAGAGAAGGAGAGAAAGAGAAAGAAGGAGAGAGAGAGAAAAAGAGAGAGAGAAGGAGAAAGAGAGATAGAATGAGAGAAAGAGAGAGAGAAAGAGAGAGGAGAGAGAGAAAGAGAGAATGAGAAAGAGAGATAGAATGAGAGAAAGAGAGAGAGAAAGAGAAAGAGAGAAGGAGAAAGAGAGATAGAATGAGAGAAAGAGAGAGAAGGAGAGAGAGAAGGAGAGAGAGAAGAAGAGAGAGAATGAAAAAGAGAGAGAGAAGGAGAAAGAGAGATAGAATGAGAGAAAGAGAGAGAAGGAGAGAGAGAGAGATAGAATGAGAGAAAGAGAGAGAGAAAGAGAGAGGAGAGAGAGAGGGAGAGAAAAAGAGAGAGAGAGGGAGAGAAAGAGAGAGAGAGAGGGAGAGAGAGAGAGAGAGAGAGAGAGAGAAAAGGAGCGGACATAAACAAATGAAAGTAGATCAACTCCTATAAGTCAGTTTACGTCACAAAGAATACGATTTTTTTTTACAAGTTTCAAAGTTCGGCTAAGAGGAGGTATGAATGGAAGGGGGGGGGGTAGGACTGACAGCATGAACCTAAGACATCTCCTACCTGTGAGGTAACACTGACACAAATCACGTGCCAGGTACAGCTTGCAATCACTCCATCTAGATCTATTTAAAAGTGGCTAGTATAGAAGGAGACTCGGTGCTTCGTTAAATGTCACACTTGTTTCTACTCCTGTAACTCGATACTATCGTTATAACTCTGCCATGCGCACCGCCATCTAAGCTAGAGAGTGCGCACTGTGATAAACTCGACTGAGAAGGATGTCAACATTAGGAAGAGACGAGAGAACGATTTCCGCCCAAGTTGAGAGCCGAAGTGAAAAGACTGTGCCTAAGATAGAGGTTGTTTTGTGTACCTGTGATGTCGTGTCAATAAACATATATGTGCCTCGTTGAGTTGCCTCACTTAAGTTAGTACACTATTATCTTTGACCCATCGGACACTCTGACATGAAACACAAAATAGAAAACTGGCCGTGAAACATTCAGAACGAGGACTTCTTGGCAGTAAATGACAAAAGTAACATAACGTTACAGTATAGTTTCTAAGACAATATCAATGTCTTGCTGTAAAAACCCAACTCCTACATTAAACTGGTCTCACCATGTCATCTAAATCTTGCATACGCAAGCTACATACAATTACTGCACTAGTTTCTGGCAACTATGATTCCCCCAATCCCAAAATTCCATTTCGACAGCTAAAAACTTTGAGACGCCATGTTTCAGAAGGAAGAAATTGCCCCCGGTGTTCAATCTAGAAGCCCTTTATGTTTACCTTAGGATTTAAGTTACTCAACTCGCACGCGCCCCCCATACGCCACTTATCTATGGCGTGTGCCCGTGAGGTGGGGGGTCTGGAACAGTGGGACAAGAGAGAAACCTTAAAACAAACACCCAGCGATCTGGCACTAGGATAAGCCTGTCACTTGCTGGACAGCACGCTGCCTCTACAATAACATGCCTGACGTAAGGTGTACATCCCAAAGATAGCAGGGCGCAGTACACAGCAGAGACGCAAAGAACGTCTTTAAAAGATGGCAAGACGCACGAATTAACTCTTTCTCACCGTAATTATTTACCACATTCTGGTGGAATCAACGCTGGTATCGTCAGTTAGGAGAGAAAGAGTTAACACACAACAATTTTTAAGACTTAATTTTCAATACACAACCATTTTTACGACTCAAACAACTTGTTTAAATGGCACAATAAAATGCACTACACTCTTTTCCTATTTGTTGGTTACTTGGGAGATATGGTACACTTTCCATTTGACAGCAATCTTTTGTTTTTGAAATAACAAAATGGGCCTGTACCAGTTTTCCCCAAACAAAGGAATTATTTAAGGAACCAAAAGGAACTATTTAAGGCACTATTTATGGAAACTTTAAGGAACTATTTTAAAAAATCTCGAACTCTCTTTGTAAGTGTGAGTGTGTTATAGTGGGTCGGAAACGTGAGACCTGTGTTGCGTCACGTTTTGAATTGTGACATTGCGTCACGTTTTGAATTGTGACATTTACTTTTTCGTTGCCGTGACTCAACGTGATCCCAGGGATCCAGTGACACCAGTGGCTGCTGACACGTCCAGTTATCTTCAGATTCGTACCACAAACAACCAGTGACAACAATGTCCGCTTATCCGGGCACTTATCTCCGAGACGCCAAAACAACTTCTAACACAAACTGCGGGCTTAATTGGAAAGATTCTAATTTGTTCAAGGCAAACTACGGAGAGGACCAGACCAGTACTTCAGTAAGTTAGAACCCCCTGTCAAACAGTGGCCAAGTAACAAATAGTGTCGCCGCCTATGATTAGGCGTCGTTTCTTCCATCTCTTGAGTTAACTAAAAGGCTTTTTTTTTTTGGTTCTTCAGAAACCAATGGGTCCGTGCAGTGGTCTGGCTTGATAAAAACTGACCAGTGGCACAAGTGTGCGGCGGAGATAGCAGTGTTACGGTGAGAGATTTGGTGGCCTGTAGTTCACACCAGAGAGGGGTCAGTTATCCTAAAGTCAACAAACATCTATCAAAATAAACAAGAGAGATCAGCACTTGACAAAAAAAACAAAACAAGTCAAACATGTTCACACACCACAATACAGGAGGCTCGTGTGTACATTTTCTTGACTGAGCTAGAGACCTAATTTGATCCGCATTTATTTACAATAAACTTTGTGTCTACGTGAACACAATCTCCCCCACCCCCACCCACCCACACACCCACACACCAAGCCTTCAGGACAGAAGACTGAAAAGTAAAGTAGCAATTATACATAAAACACTGAACCATGATCTTCAAATACAAAAACAAAAACCTAATCAAATACTCTGAAAGACACAAAGATAAAGGCACATTCCTCTTTCTATATGCTAGGACAAATTTGTACAAATACTCCTTCTTCCCTAGTGCTATTAGAGCATGGAATGGGTTGCCTGAGACAGCCAGGAAAACCTGTGACTTGGCAGAATGGGCCTCATTTACCAATCGTAAACAAACAACATTTAGCCACGTGATTCTCTATCTCTTCTATACAAATTACGATCTAATTTTAATACACAATGGCTATCACGTGACAGTTTTTTCCCGTTGTTTTATCAATATTATCACGTGACTAAATGTTGTTTGTTTACGATTGGTGAATGAGGTCCATTTAAGTCATTGATTAACATGCATGAGTAGATTGACATAGGAACACGCGTAGGACGTAATCATTTTCTTTTTTTTGGAAGTAACGTCTGTATTTTAAAAGATAAGATAACCGAGGAACGAAGAGATACGAGGAGACAAAATGAGAACCGCTTATGAACATTTTTTACGACAACACTGTGTCGTCATTGTACGACATTAAAGTAGCAGATTTATACACAATCTGTAGATAAGTTGATCATAATTTCGATCATTCAAGACAGATTTTGACCAGGGTCAATTGCGACCAAGAGGAGCTCACCTTCAAGGGGAGAGGGGGCCACTAAGAAAGTACTTTAAAACTAACTTTAAAAAAAAGTATGCATACAATATATAGTTTAAAAAAAAAATGTAAATTGCTCCTTTCAGACCTTGCGATCTTTGAGGCAGACGATGTAAAGGTGGTCAACGGTTCGCGAAGGTGTCACGTGGCCAACAAAACGGCACAACGATCCAACCAGAGTAGGGGGTATTGAAAAATTCCGAAATTCAAAATCCCAGTTGGCCTATTCACCGATATTTGAACCCGAGACACCTCGGTTCGAAAGCCAATCGCTTCACCACTCAGGCACCACTATATAGAATATGTCAAATCAGTGAACATCAATACTGACAATTGGGAAGACATAGCTCTAGACCGCAACAGATGAAGAGAGACAGTGATCAAGAAAGCTATGGACAGTGAAAGTACATGGGTCTCAGCTCAGGAAGAAAAACGTACAATCCGAAAAACGCCCAGCTCCTCTACCACCGAAACAAAAGCCACCACCTTAACCTGCGCTATCTGTGGACGGGAGTGTCTCTCCAAAATAGGGCTCCACAGCCACACGAGGAAGTGTGCTCTGGGATGAACCATAGTCGTTCTACGGCTGAAGGAGGCCAATGATTCAAGTGCTTTTTCATTTACGAATTCAAAAGAGGGTAGCGGCCTCAATAAACTCGTGACTTGAATCCGCCCCTGATATAGACACACGAATAAGTTCACCATTTCAAGGACTGATGTAGAAACAGATCTAACTTCCTAGCAACAGATGTACAGCAGTCACAAGTCTACACGAAGAGACGTCATATTTGTATAGGGGCCGTATCGAGTTCCGTCACGTTTCATCTCCTCTACGTATCTGACAAAAACGGGGGGGGGGGGGGGGGGGAAAGGTCATGGGGATTTAACACCATCTAGAATTTCTGGACCGGGATGATGAAATGTGAATGAGACGCTGGCGCCCCGTGAGCACACTCGCACGCACACACACACACACACGCACGCGCACACACACACACACAGACACCAGAAGAAAATATGACAGGAGAAAACAAAAAGGTAGGGCCCTCAAAAAGTGTGAGTCTGTCAAGTCTTTCTGTGTGTGTGTGTGTGTGTGTGTGAGTCTTGATTTGCGTGTCTCTGTGTGTGTGAGTGTGTCTGTGTGTGTGTGTGAGTGTGTCTGTGTGTGTGTGTGAGTGGAAAGGAAGGTGAAAGCTGGACGTGGGGTGAGGGATGGCAGGGAAGATTAAACGTTTAGCTGGACACAATGGCATCACGTGACACGGGGACACAGCCTGGCCTAATATTGGAGGCCAAAAGATTAATAACGCTTTGAAATGGATAGCATATTCCTTTTTTTACCTCCTTTTAGTGAGAGCGTCACGTGATCATAACGTTGATTTTTTATTTCTCTTCTTAGAGAAAGGGGGAAATGACTCTACACAAAAAAAAAAATAAATATGGAAGTGAGCTGAAATGGTCCAACTTTTGTGTCATATCCGATCAATGCTTTAGCCAGGGATCTCCACAACAAACCAAGGTAATAAAGAAATGTAATGTTATAATAACTGCTTTTCCACATTCCTTCACGTGACATTTGGAAGGCAACCATTAAAAATAATTATTTAAACAATAACTCCTTAACAAACAACATTTACTAGTCCTCAGGGGCAAATAAAGACTCGTCATCAATATGATAGCTTAGCCCCGTACGGTTTGAATAAAAATAAACTGACCCTTTCCTGGTCAGAGCCGTGCCAAAAACTATGTTTGAAGAAGTGGACAAAAAGTATCACTTCGTTCAGCTAACGATTCAGGTTTGACACGTGCTGACCATCTGCCGAGGTAACGCTGGACAGTCTTGGACTGATGCCACGAAGGAATTGAAAGAGTGTACAAAGTTTTAGGGCCTTAACAGATTTTTTGTTTAAATAGATAACTTTCACACTAAAATTATAATAGAAAAGATAAAATATACATACTAATTAGAAGAAAAAAAAAGATCCTTGAGAAAATGAATCTTATTGTTGTGCAGTACACAACAAAATATTCAAATGACAGCAAAATAAATGCACATTCCTACGTACCATAGTTTCACTCAAACATTAAATGTGAATTTTATGCAAGTAATATAGCACCGATTTCAAAACCTGAAGGTAAAGAGCATTAATTGTGCTAGGACTGCGTAGCTACACATGGTATTATATCTTTTCGGACTCGAAGACAAGCCTTATTGTTATTAGAAATAAATAGAAAAACCCAGAACGAGCCCAACACAATGAAATAAAGATCTAAGACATCTCTTGCTCCACAAAAAATCTTCGTGGAAATAGACAATGTGACAATGCTTCCTTACGATTACGTAGAGATTTAAATTTAAAAGTTTCACAAAGGCCGAGTTCTTTAGAATGAATTACAATCAAGAGTTTATATATAAACAACAAAGTAATGGCGCCAAGTTCTCGTGTTAAGCAATAGCAATTCATCGCTAAAAAGTCATTATAATAGTTCTAGATCTTGCCCTTTTTATTTCATATGAATAATTGGGGTTCAGTGTGAAATTTGATTTATGTAATATTTGCTGCTATGTCTCAACTACAAGTTCAATGATTGACAAGATGTTCAATGCAGTCAAATAGATTTATTGACAGGACATGTCAACTTGCGTCCAGTGGTGAGAGATTGAAATAATTAAGCACTCATAATGTGTCCAGATGTTAATGTCTACCCCTGCTCAAATAGAAATACTCTGATGTCATGTAGTGGTCAACTCGTCCAGTTCACTGGAACAAACTAAGACACTGTACGAGCACAGTTGTAACAGAAACTCCACGCGCTAATGTAAGGTTTGAAGCAGGTGCGCTGACCACTACAACAAGGTATGATGATTATGGCCACTGGACATGTCAGCGCTTGACCACTGTCATCATAGATTTGTGCCCATCTCTCGCTGGCAGTTAGCACGCGACTTAGTTTTCACTATTGTCTTGGTCACCGAGGAACCGTGGCGATCTCACCGCAGGGAGTCAGTGATGCTATGGTCAGCGGGCGATCGAAAGAGGCATAATAGGGTAGTCCAACATTCGGACACGCCTTTAATTCACCAATAATCCCCTCCAAGATAATTCACCACCAACGCTTTTCTTAACCTTTAGCGCACTTTTTTTTAAAAAGTGGTATTAAGTAAATAAACTGTGTTGGTAGGTGCACGGACAATTTGCTATTTGTGTCTATTTCTTTGACACTATTTTCAAATGTATTTTTAATCTATCTCAGCTTACGTTATTTCAAAACAGATGAGTTTAGATGTATTTTCAGAGAAGCTTTTATCAAGTCACGCTGTCTGTCTGTCTGGTCCAAATTTTGAACATATATGGTCAGGACTTTTACTGACTCTTTTACTCTCTAATAGATGAGATCGATTATTTATTCAAATAGTTTATTACCAAAAGAGAAACTACTGCCGAAGACGATGTGAAGGGAATTTAAAGAGTCCAGATGGGGGATTACATGCTGCATATCCACATATAGTAATGTCCCTTTATCTTCAAACTGGAAGATAAGCCTTAATAACATTACTATTGTTATTATTTCATGCCGTTTTGTCTTGTCAGGTGTAGACTTTACCGTTAGAATTTTGTTAAAATTAAATTTCTTTTCTACAGCGCTTTTTTCATGCGATATGGTGTAAACCTCTTTTGTAGACCAGAGGATGGTGGTATCTAGGAGGAGGTTTCCGTTCGGCTTTTAGGCTCTCTGCAAATATAACTCTGCTCGAGTCGAGTTTCGAACACAAACCCCCTTGATAGGCAGTGCAGAGGTGTATATGTTCGGTCCTGTAAAGTATCTCAAACTTTTTATCTAATAATTATCGTTTGATAGAATTTGTTGCCAGAAATGCCTTTAAAATGTTTGATCAGACTCTTCACTACGAGGCAAGGAAACGATACAAGAGTGAGAATTTATTTTGTTGAATATTTGATGGCGCTTCTGGAGGTGTTAGAGTGCTGAAATTGTTGATGTCCTATGTCCTGGTAAGCGGGTAGAGGAGTGTTGACACTGTAAAGGTCCTATGTCCTGGTGGGCGGGTAGAGGAGTGCTGAAACTGTAAAGGTCCTATGTCCTGGTGGGCGGGTAGAGGAGTGCTGAAACTGCAAAGGTCCCATGTCCTGGTAGAAGGTTAGAGAGCAGATAATGTGGAATAATAAAGAGCATGTCTCCAGTGAAAATTTGTATTTAAAAAGAAAGTCTCTAAAAAACAAAATGGACCCTTGGACATTAATAACTAATGATTTTTTAATGTGCACGTTTTCTTGTTTGGAACACACACACACACACAAAGTGAAACAGCGGGGGGTCAGTTTGTTGTCCACTATTAGCCGCTAATGTGTTTATGATAACTAATTTGGCGCCCGCATTCTGTAGTGCGGAGAGACGAACGGAGCAATGGGCACCGTGGAACAAGACTGTGTCAATTTAAAAAGCAAACACAATGGAGGACTAGATACGTTGATGGTCAGTTCCACCCCCCTCCCCTCCTCCAAACAGAACATAACTACCAGGCTTCTATCGGCATTGTATATAAGCATATTAGTGTACATCAAATAGAACATAACTACCAGGTTTCTATCAGCATTGTATATAAGCATATTCCTGTACATCAAATAGAACATAACTACCAGGCTTCTATCAGCATTGTATATAAGCACATTCCTGTACATCAAATAGAACATAACTACCAGGCTTCTATCGGCATTGTATATAAGCATATTCCTGTGCATCAAATAAAACATAACTACCAGGCTTCTATCGGCATTGTATATAAGCACATTTCTGTACATCAAATAGAACATAACTACCAGGCTTCTATCAGCATTGTATATAAGCACATTCCTGTACATCAAATAAAACATAACTACCAGGCTTCTATCGGCATTGTATATAAGCACATTCCTGTACATCAAATAAAACATAACTACCAGGCTTCTATCGGCATTGTATATAAGCACATTCCTGTACATCAAATAGAACATAACTACCAGGCTTCTATCAGCATTGTATATAAGCATATTCCTGTACATCAAATAAAACATAACTACCAGGCTTCTATCAGCATTGTATATAAGCATATTCCTGTACATCAAATAGAACATAACTACCAGGCTTCTATCAGCATTGTATATAAGCATATTCCTGTACATCAAATAGAACATAACTACCAGGCTTCTATCGGCATTGTATATAAGCACATTCCTGTACATCTAATAGAACATAACTACCAGGCTTCTATCGGCATTGTATATAAGCACATTCCTGTACATCTAATAGAATATAACTACCAGGCTTCTATCGGCATTGTATATGTGCATACACCTGCATTTGTATGCAACATAACCAATAGACTTCTATGGGATAAAAAGACTTCTATAAAGCTATCCTGTATAACGACACCTTAAAACAAGCGCAATTCTATTCTCGACAAAGTGAAAGAAAACAGACCTTTCTTAAACGAGTAAAAATAATTTCTCAAATGTTCATAAGATATCTAAACTAGTGCTGTGTGCTTAAGGATGGAAGACACTATTAAAACTGGCTTTAATTCATTTTTTTAACCATAAGTATTTCCTAGCACCAGAAAATGTCACTTAAATGTCACTACAACTGCATGAGAAGATGGCTTGAAAAAAAATATAATTCAAATGGACACGCAGGAATGAGGCTGACATTCATTTCCATTGTTTCATTGTTTGGCCAGATGTGACGGTCACTCATTTGTCCACCTTACGGCCCGCCACCCCTCTCAGATCATATCAAATATTTTTTCATTTTGTTCCAATACCATCTTGGAAGAAGACAGACTCGGGCTTGCCACAGAAATAGCCTTCTTGGCGCTCCCCCCCTTAATAACAAAATTGCTCACTCATCCAATTCTACACGTGACAAGGAGCTCACGATCAACAATAGAACAATGAGCAGCGTAGGCTGGGTGATATGACAGCTTCAGAACGTGCCTAGGTGACCTCCCGTCGTGAGTAGCAAAGTTCACAATCACTTCTGTTTTTTGTTGTTGTTTTTTTTTCAACCTGTCCATTGGCACGATGGCTCTACGCTTCAGTTTTTTGAAATGCTATTTTCACGGAGTGTATCAAATTCAACGGTTAGCTCCGTGCTTTATTTTTTGTGTTTCTGCTTCATTAAAGACGAGAACTTCAACTCTTTTCTTGTTACTCTTCCAACGAAGAAGAAACAAGGCGGCGTCTGTCTCTACATTTGTTAGACTCTCTTGGACTCTCAGTTTGGATCAGTCATGGGATTAAATTTGAAATAGATCTAGACTAACAATAATAAATATGTGTGTATAGAAATAATTTTATCAATTGTTTTTGTTTAGCGCAATTTCATGCTTTTACCTTTCTAAATACGCTATGATCCTATCACTTGTCTGGACCAGTTGGAAAGGGGTGGGGGTGAGAAAGAACGGGGTATATGGGTGATCGCTTTTTAAAATGTTTTTTTTTTTTTAAAGTGAACGATCTGAATTCAAACTCGTGGGCTAAAGTCTTCTAAGGCTTCTCAAGCCAACGAGGTAACCACTCTGATAGCGAAGAGCGTATGAACATGTTTCATGCTTGTATCCAATAGCCGCAGACGACGACCTAAAAAGGGGACTAATTCAGTTTATAAAAAAAAAAACTTCAGTCCAGTAAAATATCTCCCAAGTTTGAGAAACCAAACAAAATAATTAATTACTGATAGCTAATTAACTATTTAATTTTTTTTTTTTTATTGATTCTTGTGTTGTCAGGTGAAAGAAATAATAGTGCAAAATGTCTGCTTGATCTGAGATTGGGTGTCGAGAATTAACGTGTACAAACTTTTTACCAAACAAAGAGTTGGTATAAGCTTTGTAAAAAACAACAAATTCCAGGTCTATGTTCAAATAATAAAGTCAACTGACCATTAGCACTTTAGTAGTCACTGAAACATTAATCAGCCAGTATAAGGCTGGAACCCACACCATTCGCGTCTGAGAAAATGTGTGAGGGAGGAGGTCGAAGAGGCTTATAAAGGTATCATTGTTTTATGTATAGCCACTTCTTCTTTCTGTGGCAGGTTCAATTACAGGTCTAGCTCTACAACGGTTAGAGTAGTCAGTCCACGTTAGATTTCTCATACCAACACAAACACAGCCTGCAATACCAAGTTTTTATTTCTAGGGACAAAAGGTAGTTTCCCTGGACTGAGAAACAAAATTTGTTGAACTACTAGCAATGATGTTGATACTAACAGTAAGTTGACAACAAAAAGTTTTCAATTAGAATAATAGCCTCCCCTTGCGTTCAGTCAATCGACGAGTAATTCACGGCTATAAGTAACATGCAAACAGACCTACATCAAAGTCATTTGCTGGATACGCCGATGTGTTGGTCAACTCTGGCTGTCGCTTGTTTATAATTTCATGTATTTAGGTCACCGATCTGTTCAAAAACCTTTTGTTTACCATGATGAGTTTACTTTCGTTTCCTAAGTTCTGTATTAGGTTGAATTTGTTTCCTTTTCACACACACGCACACACGTTCTTACAGCTTAAGTAGATATTTATCCAAGTGTACATTCAAGGCATTCAAAGCTTCTATATGAATGCGTAGAGTAAATGCCCTGGCCCTAGTCTTATAATGAAAGTTTTTAAAAACATTTACACAAACCGAAGCTTTAAAATTGAGTAAATATCAAGCAAAACGAAACAAACTTTAGTTTTGGTCATGCTTTCCTGCTGATATGCAACAATAGCGTCTACATCATTTCTGTCAGACGTAGAATTTGAAAAAAAAAAAGACATTTCCTGCGATTATAAAACATATCGAAACATAAAGAAGAGCAAACAGAGGAACATGTAACAGAGACAACAAGCGGTTGTTTGGAAGTCAGACGATAGAGCCAGCACGTGCCATCATCCAGGTGTCAGTGTGAACTACTGGCTCCCAGTACTCGACTTGTTCAAACTGTACGGCACGTGATTGTGGTCAGTACCAGTCTTGTGCTGACAGTAGGAGTGGACGCAAGGTGCGAACATTTTATAGCGCCATCAGACACCGTAGACAACGTAGTGACCTGTTAGTTCCTCGCATCAAATATATTATATAAGGCAATCTAAGAGGAAGTTATATAGATCAAATATATAGACACAGATATTATATCAAGATGTATTGACTTATTTCAAATATTAGAGGACAAAAAAATAAAACCCTTCTTCCCCATCCAATCAATCCTTAAATCGATGTTCATAGGCTAGGGATCAAAGTGTGCATTAAACTTTACTACAGCCTTCAGATGTTCATATAACTTATAGGCTAGGGATCAAAGTGTGCATTATACTTTACTACAGCCTTCAGATGTTCATATAACTTATAGGCTAGGGATCAAAGTGTGCATTATACTTTACTACAGCCTTCAGATGTTCATATAACTTATATGCTAGGGATCAAAGTGTGCATTATACTTTACTACAGCCTTCAGACGTTCATATAACTTATAGGCTAGGGATCAAAGTGTGCATTATACTTTACTACAGCCTTCAGATGTTCATATAACTTATAGGCTAGGGATCAAAGTGTGCATTATACTTTACTACAGCCTTCAGATGTTCATATAACATATATATGCTAGGGATCAAAGTGTGCATTATACTTTACTACAGCCTTCAAATGTTCATATAACATATATATGCTAGGGATCAAAGTGTGCATTATACTTTACTACAGCCTTCAGACGTTCGCTTCCCCAACCCCCCAAGCCAGACCCATGCGCCTCGGCGTTTGAATTGCTTGACTAATTAAAATCTTACATTCATTTAGTTCAATAGTATGATTGCAATATAAGAAAATATATACTACTACTGTATCTGTTTGTAATATTAAAAGATAGATTAAAATAGATACATAAGTATCTAGTTATAGTGGTAGAGGTGAAAATCAATTGCATGCACGCAGTCGATTTAGTAATAATGCATAACATTATCCTACACAATCATGCATAGTTAAACAGGGCACGTATGGAACATGTATGTATGTATGTGACAGTATGTCAGTTACCGCCCCGTCGCTATGTCTCACATCGATAAGATGTGACGTTGACGTCATACACTTTCTAGCGAGATTAACATGTTGGGTGTAAGTCAGTCCAGGCGGATGCACGCACGGGGTAACTGTCCACCCTAGCTGACCAGAGTTAGAGGCCCCCTGAGCTGAGAATCACTATCATAACAGACATATTAACTATCCCCTCCCCTCTCCAGCGTACCTTCTTGACAGGTTTATAACCTGTGAGTAAGTCACTAAACTTAGAGTAGGAGCTTAACTCCAAGCCGGGTCACTGGCCCTCATTTTCTCACAGTCTAGTGACCCAGCGGTTCTCAACCTTTTAAGCTCGGCGACCCCTTTTTACAATCCCCCACTC
This sequence comes from Biomphalaria sudanica, assembly GCA_036873155.1. Taxonomy (NCBI): domain Eukaryota; kingdom Metazoa; phylum Mollusca; class Gastropoda; family Planorbidae; genus Biomphalaria; species Biomphalaria sudanica. The sequence continues at coordinate 1,820,983 of JAZGLO010000050.1, read as the reverse complement.
TGACGCGACCCCCACCCTTCACACACACACACATACAGCAATAGAAGAATAGACAATAACAATCCATATTTTCGATGGTCTTAGGCGACCCCCTGGCAAATCGTCAATCGACCCACAAGGGGGTCGCGACCCACAGGTTGAGAACTACTGGGACTCTAGCCTGATCCGTAAAACTATCGAGGTGTTGACTGGACATCGGACAACAGAGACGGACAGAAAAATGACAGTTTTATGACCATGTTGTTTGGTCACAGTGATGGCCAGTAAAGCTCTCCCGCTAATCCCGCTGTCCAACTGGTCACAAAATACATCTCACTTGAGACCCAATTGTACAGCACTAGACTGGAGTAGACTCCTACCAATTACGTCAATAGGGTAACTTTCACCTTGGGATTATTAGATAGAATATTTTAAAAAAGAGAAATGGGCAAAAGAAAGAAAAGAATATGTTTTTAAAAAGCGTAACAAACCATTCACTATAATTTGATTGTCGTGACCATGTTAAACCATTTAGTATATATGCTAATTTAAATAAGAATATCGGAGAACAAGAGGAAGCCATCATGAAATTCACAAGATGAGGCAAGACTTTGACAGACGTGAGACGGGCAGACTTAATAAACACAACAAAAGAAGGCCAAGCATGTTGGATGGGAAGAAAGAAAAAAAAAACATTTTTCAGAAAGACTTTCAAAAGATCTAGAAAAAAACAACAAACACAATGTTCAACCGCTGGGCGTAGGATAAAGATGTAACGTACTAGCCATGCTCCTTCTTCCCTAGTGCTATTAGAGCATGGAATGGGTTTTCTGAGCCAGCCAGTAAAACCAGTGACTTTGCAAAATTTAAGTCATTGGTTAACATGCATGACACGTATGACGTAACCATCTTCGTTTCTGAATTAACGTCTGTATTTTTTAAAATAAGATATCTTATCTTATCTTATATAATACAGACGTTACTTCAAAAAAGAAGATGATTACGTCCTAAGCGTCATGCATATTAACCAATGACTTAAATTCTGCCAAGTCACTGGTTTTCCTGGCTAGCTCAGGCAACCCATTCCATGCTCTAATAGCACTAGGGAAGAAGGAGTATTTGTACAAATTTGTCCTAGCATATGGGACGAGGAATGTGCCTTTATTTTTGTGTCTTTCAGAGTATTTTATTAAATTTTGTTTTTGTATTTGAAGATTATGGTCCAGTGTTTTATGTATAATTGCTACTTTACTTTTGAGTCTTCTGTCCCGAAGGCTTCCTAAATTTAGTGATTTTACTAATGGTGTTACTCTAGTCAAATGTGAATATTCGTTTGTTATGAATCTCACTGCTCTATTTTGTGTTTGTTCCAGTTTCTTAATGTTTTCTTGAGTTGAGGGGTCCCAAACGGTGGATGCATATTCTATTATTCGCCTAACCAAGGTTAAATAACATTTTAGTTTTATGTTCTTATTTGATTTATAGAAATTTCTTTTAATAAACCCTAATGCTTTGTTTGATTTTTTTATAGTTTCAACAATATGTGGATTTCATGACAGTTTTTCATTTATTATAACACCTAGGTATTTTGCGTTTTTAGTCTGTGTTACTGGTTTGCCATGAATAAGATAAGTGGAATTAATTTGTTTTAGTTTTTTTGTTACTCTTAACAACTGACATTTTTCTGGGTGGAAAGACATGCTCCAATTTGATTCCCATTTCTGTAATTCATCTAATTCTCTTTGTAAAATATCTGTGTCTTGTATTGTTTTTATTGTTCTATATATTATGCAATCGTCTGCAAATAATCTGACTTTTGTTCCTGAACTAATGCAATTTGGTAAATCATTTATGTAAATTAAAAATAGTAGTGGACCCAAGACTGTTCCTTGAGGTACACCTGAGTTTACTGATATCGGTGTTGATTTAGAGCCATTTATTATAACAGTTTGTTCTCTCCCTATCAGAAAATCTTTAATCCACTGATGCAGTGGACCATTAATGCCAAAATATTTTAATTTTTTAAGAAAAATATGGTGGTGAACTTTGTCAAAAGCCTTAGAAAAATCTAGTAAGATAGCATCTATTTGTTCACTATTATCTAAACCTTTAGAAAAATCATCAATTAGTCCTATTAGTTGTGTTTCACATGATCTATATTTCCTAAAGCCATGTTGGTATGGTGTGAGGACATTTTGTTTGTTAAGTGGTTTATGATGTTGCTACATATTATGTGTTCTACGATTTTACACGTGATGCTGGTAAGTGATATTTTCCTGGGTCAGATTTTTCTCCTTTTTTAAATAGGGGGGTGACATTAGCTTCTGTCCAGTCCTTTGGTACTTTGCCCTGGTTAAGTGAAGCCTGAAAGAGTATTTTGAACACTGGGGCTAGCTCATTGCTTAGTTCTTTGAGTAATCTAGCTGGAATACCATCAGGTCCAGACGCTTTATTTCTTTTGGTGTTGGCTAATAGTTTTTGGATTCCATTTTCTTGTACTACTATATCTTCTATGTTGTCTACTTGGTTCAAATACAGTAATATGTCTTTGTCTCCTGGGGCTGAGAATGCTGATGCAAAGTATTTGTTTAGGATGTTTGCTTTAGTTTCATTATCATTATGTATTATGTTATGTTCATCTTTTAATGGCGCTATGCCTGTTGTTTCCATTTTCTTAGACTTAATGTATGACCATAGGTTTTTGTTGTTATCTTTAGATATTACATTGTTTATGTATTCACTCTGCAGCTGTCTGCTTACTTTTTGGGTTAAGTGTTTAATTTTTAAGATAAGATAAGATAAGGATGTAGGATAATGTTATGTTGTAATGTACTGGCTATCCGTTGGGTTTAGGATAAAGTTATATTACAATTCCAACTCTTTGCTTTAATTCTCTACATGTGTGGCTTGTGGGAGGAAAGAGGATCTCAAGATTTTCCCAGAAATTTGACAGTTGGGTTTTAGTAGTTAGATTTAGTGGTCTGTTTTGTCCGTGCTATACATTATTTCCTTTGTTAGGTCATGGAAAACTGATAGATGAAAAAAAAATGCAATGTATCGATTACGGCAAACAAAGGGGGTGTACTCAATAGTCAACAATTAAAAAGTTTTTTCATCTAATATATAAAGTAGAATGTAAGGTGTATGTATGTTCTTTATAGAAATCAAAACAGTTAGACCAATCTTGTTGAAACTTGGCATGAATGTTTCTAAGATTATAGCGGTGATCTTAGGATATGTAAAGTTACTCTAATAAAAGAGAGTTTACTAGACCTAGGTCAATGAGGTGTCATTTAAACTATTAAAACCTCAAGAGAGTTTACTAGATTTAGGTCAATGAGGTGTCTTGACACAGATTTTATTAAAATGACATAGATTTACAATATATGAAAACATAACGGAAAAAAAAGCAAAGCCGGGTAAAAAAAATATAGCTAGTAATTCCACAATCCAATGAATTGACTAAACGATCACGTAATGTTTGCTACTTCTAGCTTTGTAAGTGAAATCCTGTGTTGATGTTTTAGAGTTCAGACAATGATGGCATGTAGGAGGATAACTTTGCAAACATGAAATCAAATTGACTTTTGAAGCTAAATACGTCCATGACGTTTTAATTGACGTGTACACCTCAGTGATGCCATTATAAATGTCTTATTTATCAGAAACACCCTGCAATAACCACACGCCTCGTGTCATGAACATAGATCAGCTCAACGATACGCCACCCCATCACAGCTCTGACAGACTCTGAATGTAGTCAGCCCAGGGGCTAGATCTAACTCAGGTGATCGGGGACATATTTCAGTTTCCATAATATACTGCTTTAGCTACTGCCCCTTCCCCTGTCCGCTTAGCATCTATAAAACACCTCGGTTTTTTTTTTTTTTCATTTTAGAAACGTCACAAGCCATCCTGACCAGATATCTCGTAAGGTCGCAGTCAGTCAGGGGAAACAACTATGATGCACAAAACAATACTAGCTGTAACGCTGCAGGCTCCCGGCGTTCAATGAATAGAAGAGGAACAAGAAGTGTAGCCATGGCAACTGAAAACAAAAGCCTCGCACCATGTTTAACTGACCGAAATTCGACCATGTTATACCGATTTTAATTTAATTGACTGGGACCCAATAGTTCCCGCTTGGGCTCTAGGTGAGGATTCCTGCCATGTACCATTTCAACCTGTGGCGTCATTGACCTTGTAAAGGTAGCCGCCATTTTAAATGTCAGATAACCAAAGTGTGACATTTTACACGCAATGACATCTGGCACTACAGTAACATTGAATTCCAAAGAGAAATAATTGACGGAAGGTGCACACGAACCAAAACTTCTTGGTGAGGAGAAACTCCAGTGGAACTCGGGACTTTTGACCAAACTTGCCAACATTACAAAGAGCGCAAATGTGGATTATGTCATAGCATGACTTTCACTTCCTCTCTCCTCTACAGAAAGTAACTAATTGATTCATTCTTTCTCTCTAGAAACACAACAGCCACTGTTATTGTTCAGAAAGTGTTTTTTTTAAGTATCTTTCTGAATATATTAAACATAAAACTTATAGACCTCAGTCAGAAATCGAAAACTTAAACCGTATGGATATGTCACGAGGTTCTTCCTGCAGGGAACGGTACCAGGAAAAAGAAGGAGATGCAGACAGAGAAAGCGATGGGAAGACAACATTTTAAAAAATTGACAGGCCTGTCATTGAAAGCGATTCTAGTCAAGTCGAAAGACAGAGAGGAATGGAGAACGGTCGACAGATCATGTGTGGTGCCCCAACGGTCCAGTTGCAATCGTTATAGAAGGCCCGAACACTGACCTGCAATGTTACAGCATGTGGGCAGTTTAGACCAATAGCCTGTTGCCACGTCGTACAGACCTGTGATCTGTCAAATAGTTTCTCGGCACAATGAGTCATATAACGGCACAATGAGTCATATAACGGTATTATTGTTACATTCAAATCACAGTGATGTCTACATTCTCACATCATAACATTATCTGGTCATTACCTGGACTTTGAAGAAAAGCTTTCTTGGATGTGTGGTCCGAGATGACCAGGCTACTGGGGTAGGATTTCTCAGTGCGTTCAATACTTTCCTGGGAGGACCTGGAGTTGGTGGATTTCTGATGACGGCCACTCTCCTGGGAGCTGCAGCTCTTTAGAGATCTCTGGGAGCTGTGCCTGTTCTTAGAGTGATAGCCCAAATAGCTAAGCATCTCCCTGGTGCCTGCAGACTGGGCCATGTCCACGGAAGTTGGACCTGCTGGTGGAATGGGCATAATATAATGTTGTGGTAGCTGGTAGTCCTGTGACGTGGTGTAGGGCTGGCTCTCTGTGGTAAACTGATACTGCAGATGCTGCTGGTACTGTTGGCAGATGTCATCCCAGGATAGAGACTTGGTCCCATGGGCCTGGGAGAATTGGTTCAACTCCAAATTCATTTCTCTATTAGCATGTCCATCTCCTGATAACGATCTCAAACTAAAAATAGAAAATATGCTTTATAGGTACAAATAATTAGATATAAGGTTGTGCTTTCAATAGTCTATTAAGTTCCTACTATTAAATGTATTCAAAAATGCCTTATTTAAAGTACCTAAAATATATAGTTTAACAAGGCAATCAGCTATTTCTGCAATAAAGAATAGGAAAAACAAAAATATATAATACTGTTTTGTTGTTTTATGCTAAAATGAAATCAAGCTGAACAAGAGGAGACAATACAAGAGATAGAATATCTTATCAATGTGTACTTCATAGGTGGCCATTGTATCTCACCTTGAAAACAATTGGGATCCTGAGTTTGGAATGGGTTTGAGTTCTTGCATATCCTTGGTACTGACACCTGAAGATGTTGCAGACTTAGGAAGACCTGAGCTTAAACCTCCATCCAGCATTAGTTTTGGCCAGGCTGTTCCTTCTGGCTCAGAGTCCACGGTGTCATACACAGCGGATACACCGTCACTGAGAGTCTCCCTTTGGGAGCTGGATGACAATGTTGAGGCAAGACTGCTTGCTACAGGAAGAGGAGAGACTCTGATGGGAAGACCCTGAGTGCTGATACCCACCGACTTTGAGTTTTCCAACTGTGTTAAATTGGTGCATGCCAATGAGAATGCACTGGATGCCTCAGTTTTTACTGAAGTTGGATCAGATGCTTCTTTCTCTGGCATTTCTTCATAGATGACATCACTGGGACCATCAGTGGGCTCTTCCTCAGCGTGTATCTCCAACAAGTCAAATGAATCTTGAGTGTTGGAGCCACTGGTTTGTCTGGAGACTGAGAGAGTCTGAGTTGAGACCACAGGACTGTTACATCGTGATTGGTAAGAGATATGTCTGGACTCTAGAGTCTGGAAGTCCGGATGATAGGAAGCTAACAGAAGAGAGTCCAGTTCTCTAGCGTGTGTGGAAGTTTGTCTTTTGTCTATGGCTGGAGGAAAAGGAAACTCACGTTCTCGAGAATCAGCCAGTAAAGCTTCATCAATGCTGGTGCCTCTTTTGACAAGCTGACGTCTCGGCGTTGTGTCCTTCCGGGTTTCAAGGGAGGATATTTTAGTAGGTGAGTTTGAATTACTGTTTGTACTCTGACCAAAGTCTTCCATTGACTTCGCCCCCGTGAATTTTGACCAGGAGATGTCACAACCGTCGATGGATCTCAACAAACTGTGTGCCTCTTCCTCACCAATGTGAGACTCTGCTGACGTGTGGGCGAGATCCTCTACTCTCAAACGCTTGTAAGGACTTATCAGACCGCTATCGTACTCAGGCTGGTACTGGCCGCTCTCCTCTGATGGAGATACTAAGAGATCCTTTCGCTCTCCGGAATCCATGTCATTGCCCAGTTCGCTGCCTTCAGTGTCCTCCAACTCACTGCCACTGTCCAGGTCTCGGCGTTTTAAACAATTCTCCATGACAGAACTGAAACACAGGAAAGAAATGTGAAAGTTAAAACAAAATGTGAACGTGAAAAGTCTGACAGGTTCATACAAGAATAAAAGTAAAATTAACCCTTACAGAACTTGGGATCTCTAGGGCAGGTTATCTGTTTCTAAGGCCGACGGTTAACGACCAACCGCTTTACTTTCCCCAACTAATGTCACGTACCCATTAGAGTTGGATGGACTTGGGGCGCCCTGAAAAAAAACAACAAAATTAAGAAGCGAGATTCGAAAACCAAGCGCTCTACCACTTGGCCACCACACCCTAATCATACAAGAATGGTGAATTGGAATTCTTCTATTCCGTAGACTCATGGAATATCTCGACCATTGAGACCAAATGGAATTACATTTAAAGTAAACACAATCTCTAAATTGTATGTTTGAGAAGGAATGAAATATTGTGCCTGATGTCAGTAAAATATTCATTTTTCAGGGGGAGGGGATGAAGGATAAGTTTATACGAATAAAACATCCGTTAGTATTCCTGATCTGAGATATCAACAGGGGTGAATGAAACAGTTGTGATGAGTTTTTTTTTAAGTTCCATAGGCTTGAGTTGACTTAATAATGTTTCTTATCAGATACCATATTACAATGCTACTCTCGCATTTCAGTGAGGTATAGAGAGTTTTTATAGATACTTGGTGACAAAATAATGCCATGACTTTCTCCTTCTCTACTGTTATATATAATAGCAATATTTTTTTCTTACTGACAATCAGATAAGTTGGACCAACATTATGATTACATGCCTATGTTACGATGCATCTATTCCATTGATCAGGGAACATGAAATGCACCAAGATACCCGTGTGTAGTCGCTAAATGAACTCTTTATGTTGTCTGTTGTATTTATGTGTATTTTTCTGTTGTGTTGTCTTTATATGAGAAAAAGAGTCCTTGTAATCACAACAAATTTCCGTAAGGATCAATAAAGCAGTCTCAGTCTTAGAGTTAATGCTAGTCCTTTATATAACATCTGTATTGCATGCTCATCATAGCACAAGAATGGTGTTTATTTAAAACCTAGATCTACCGACAACCTCGCTGTATCCCCCATGACGAATGTTTACATTGAGTAGGGTTATTTCCCGTTAGCTGGGGCGCCAAAATCATCCCCTTGGTTGTTTACTTTGGTCACGCCATTGCCGCACTTCCAGGAGCGAACTAAATCCACTTAGGTGTCTTACAAGACTTGAGACGAGAACAAAACGCTTTTGTAGTCCCGTTTCAAAACCGCCGAAGCCTATTAACAATATCAGACCTTATGTCTGTTATGTCCCCTTTCCAAACAATTTTAGGTGTCAACGGTTGTCCCCCCTGGCCACTGAGAGCACAGATTATCTTCCCATTGGTCTTCTCGAGAAGTGTCGCCCTGAAAATGAGATAACAGAAAGGGTAACGGAGAATGTTGACTTTAAAGTTGACTCTGTTGACTTCATTTTGACAAAGTCAGTTCTCGGGTCTGTTTGAGTCGGTCTTAAATATTGATGTTGACTTGAGAATTCCAGGAATGGACGCTACGTCATACTCTATGCACAGCCAATCAAGCCAGAAGATGGCGCTTTGTACTTCAAGCCATTGACTTTGCGCTAAATAACAACATTGACGAGTCTGGGGTGAGAAATAAAACATAACATGATCATCATCTACCAATCATTCAAGGCGTCAATCGAATTGTTCTGAATTCGGTTGAAAGAGTCAGAGTGTCGACTAGGCAATAAATATATATTTAAACATTTTCTCGATATCAGACTTTTTAATAATTATAGGCAAGAAAAAAACGTTTTCAATCAAGTTATCAAAGTAGCCTCCCCTCTCGGTCTCACTCTTCACCTGTCCTACTTATTTGTATCAAAGGTTACTATAGTGTTGATTGTATGCATAGTTGTATGTGCTTGCTTCATACGTTTCGAACGCTCTTCAGAAATGATGATATATAACGTTCTAACTCAGCGGTTCTCAACCTTTTAAGCTCGGCGACCCTTTTTACGATCCCCCACTCTGCCGCGACCCCCCCCCCCCGCTCCACACACGCATACAGCAATAGAAGAATAGACAAAAAACAATCCATATTTTCGATAGTCTTAGGCGACCCCTGGCAAATCGTCAATCGACCCCCCCCCCCAAAGGCGTCGAGACCCAAAGGTTGAGAACCCCTGTTCTAGCACAAAACTCTTGTACAGCGGCAGGGAATGGAAGCGAGCTGAGTTTGAGCACGGGGGCTATCGTGATGACAGTCTAAAGCACACACCACCCCCAACCAGGCAGCTATTTCTATACAACTTGATTGTGTGTATACGCTAGGCAACAACTACTGTGTCTATTATTGATATTCCCAATGCTACTAACAAAACACTCTAAAGACGCATTCTGCATATTCACTCTAACGTTATTACTAAATCTAACAGTGGATTCTTTTCATCTGAGAATTCACACGTTCCTAGCTATCATGACCCGATGACGCAATTCTATGGCATACATAATGTAACAATAACTGTGACGTTTTCGCTATTATATGTGCTTGAAGAAGACGTCTATACTGTCTCCCGTCATTTTAGCCAAATCCTGATGGGGGGGAAAATGTATTCATAACTGTTTTCCGTAAATTAAATTTTAATCTAGACCGTGTTTCTGTGTGTTATCTGGCCAAGTTATCGCACGCCTAGAGCACCCTCAACACAGGTACCCACACCAGATAACATCAAACAGCGCAGTGACATCTGAAAAGAATTGTACGCGATGCTACCGGCCAAGGTGTTTTGACTTGAGCCCAGAGAGCCGGAGATAAATGAAGATTGATAAGCCAAGGAGCAGGTCAGTCTGACAACAAGGTCATCATCACTCATTAGTATCTCCTTCACTAGAGACAGCGTGCACTGGGACATTCCGTTTTTTTTTTCCTCTGTCGACATACGAATGCAGCTCTTCGAATAAAAACACAGATTATATACTATGTCTTTGGATCGTACTAGAAACTACTAGTTAACAAATGAGATTAGTCATTATAAATAATTTTTTTATTTTTCGGGTTATTTCTTTATGTGACACATCGGCACTATTTCGACACTTCATGACGTTGTTCCCAAGTGTGTATCGGTGTGCTGTTAGCTTTCATCAAGAGTACTTCTGTTTGTATTTATATGCTGCTGTTACGTATCATTATAGACCATAGCTAGTTTGTATAAGAGTACTTTCAGTACGCAGCCAGAAAATTCGCCTTTCAAAAAAAATGAATATTTGAGAGATTGGGGAGGGTGGGGGGGTAGAGAGGTAGACTGATAAATTATTGCTCAATAGCTAAAGACTAATTTGGTGGTGTAGATACTAGGAAAGTCTAGTGGGTTGGAGAATCGGGTACTTAAAAGAACGAAGCTTACTACAAAAAAAAAAAAAAAACTTCGGTAAAAAATAATGGGGCTGTGTAGAACAAGCATGCCCCCTACCCAAGCCTAATTGAGTATATTGGTGGGAAGAGTGGCCGAGAACTTGACTTGGCTTGGCTACCTAGAAGGGGGCTCGAGGTTCGACACCCGACTCGGGCAGAGTTGTGTTTACTGAGCGCCTAAAGGCAGCACGGAAAACCAACTCCCTCCCCCTTCCCCCACTGGTCCACAAATGAGATTGGACCAAAGCGCTCTGGGCATGCTATAAGCATGAAAGTAGCGCTATATAAAAGTTATAATAATTATAATTAAAAGTTGAAGGCGAAAATGATGTAGTATGGATGCCTTGCCGTGTGTTATGCGCGCTGGGCTGTCGCTCGGTTGTCTCGATGGTCCAGGGTTCATATCCTACCCGCTGCCATCCCCGTCGTCCTTCGGGAGGCTTGGACTAGGAAGTAGATTATTTTCAAATTTGAAGGAAAATACGAAATATGTAAAGCATTTTACAAATATGTATATGCCAGTGTATATTTATTTATAGACTGTGGTATCAGGAAGTACATGCTTCTATCAACCCTAACGAGCAATGGCCGACACTATGTCGCCATGACAACTGAATTCAACTCGTTTCAAGGCTCACTACTCTGTCCAATTTGTTTTAATCCCCCATAAAAGAATATCAATGGTACTCACGCTGAGAAATTTGTTGAGAGCCACTAGGTATTAGGGATGAAAGCCACACCCTGGGCCGGACTCCCCACGCGTACAAAATAAAGTGTTTACTGCAGCGCACGATTATAAGCTGATAATTTCACATCGAAGGAACTGAGTGCAGCTGGAGAGTTGACATCGCAGACAGATATTTATTACTTGGCTTTGTGTGAAGACCGGAAATTGGGAGCAGATTAAAAAAAAAAATAAAACCTGCAATAATCGTGCAATAATCGACGGATTCATTTCCGAGCCAAGCCGACACAAAAACTGTGTGCATAATATGCAAACACGCGGCGACCGAATATTAAACACATTCATTATATAAGAGACAGAGAGGAAGAAACAGCTTCAGAAAAATGTACACCATTAGAAGACCTTGCGATCTATAGGGCAGATGATGTTAAGGTTAAGGGGGGGGAACGGTGGCTGAGTGGTTAGGCACTTGGCTTCCGAACCTGGGGTCCTGGTTGCGAATCTCGTGAAGACTAGGATTTTGAATTTCGGGATTCTTAGGGCGCTCCTGAATTTAGTTGTTGAAAATAAAGAGTAAAGTCTAGGCATAGTTTATGTATAAAGGTCTGTTTATACTGCATGGCATCTAATTAAAGAAGAAAATGAGACTATATAATAAATCTTGTCTTCGAGTCCGAAGATTAATGACAAGATAACTAAAAGTAGCTAAAACTCTTAAATAGCCCACTAGCACAAGTTCACTGGTGACCATTTCACCTACAATAGTCCTGATGTGCGATGCTTAAGTCCAAATGTTGGTTAGATTCACACAAAAATACTTTAAATTCATTGGCTGATCATAACGTTTAAACACGCACACACAAACATAGACATATAACTAAATTAAAAGCTAGCGTGTGTGTATTTCTTTGTATGTCTTTGAACATAAATATGGATGACTAAATGCATGACGCGTAGGACCTAATCATCTTCTTTTTTTAATTAACGTCTGTATTATATAAGATAAGATAAGAAATGTTAGATAAATGAGTTTGGACTCTCTTTAAATAGTCCCAAACTAACTCTGGGGAAGGGGGATCCAAATGAAATGGTATACAGATTTTACGTATAAACTGATCTGAAAATATATAGTTTGTTTAATTATCAAATGGGTGGTGTGGTCAAGCTTATCACGTGTCTCAGGCCAGTTACTTTCTCCATCTCATACTTTACTCTTAACCTGATGTCACAAGGACCACTCCAAGCAGTCTCCCAAATCAACTATTCGTAAACTGGCCGCAGGCCATCTACTCACTGACAGCTGACAGGCAGCGGCGTTTGTCCAGCTACGGCCAGAAATGACAAGAGTCCTTCTGAGATTATGGATGTCAAGAGATTCATTAATGATTCTCTTGTAGCCAGCGGTCAGATCGTGTTTTATTGTTTCAGACAGAATTCACGTTAAGGGGGAGGGGGGGAGGAAAGCAAGAATCAGAAAAGTGGGGACAACAAAAAGGGCGACGGGGGACAAGAGGACGAGCTAAGACAGATAATGTAGCCAGTGAATGACCAGCACACATACACTTCTCCATCCATCAGTGTTCAACTTTTGTGTGTGTGTGTGTGTGTGTGTGTTTTTTTTATTACATTTTTTAAATTCACAAATGCATTAAGCTGTTTTATTCCATTTTTTTCAAGATACAAATACCAACAAAAAATTGAAGCAAGTCTTTATATGTCTCTACGAGCCATTACGAAGCTTAATTTCAAAATTAGTCGGAATTTCTCATGAACTCTCTGTAAGGCTATTAAGACTAGCTTCGGTCTAAACGGATCCAATTAAATTTACCATCAATATTGCACGTTCGGCCGTATGCTTTTGATATTGCGCCGTTTGGGAATATCTGTTCTCTTCATCCATCAACGATCTATGACATATTTAGTCTCGCTAGACCGCTAATAGTTCCAGCCCGATGTCCGGCGAGTGACCGCTGCACGTGATCACGTGATGCAAGTCTGATGGATGTCTCCGCGTGTGTCTTTTGTAGTTGCCGAGGAGGAAATCCTCAAGATGGTGATACCGTCATAAAGTCAGACTATCATAGACAAACGAGGAGGAGTGGTAATCAGACAGAAGAGAACAACTGGAAACCAATGAACAGTGGAGAGCTGAGAGTTTCCGAAAGAAATTACGTTCGTACTTAAAGAGCAGTAGCAAGCTACGGAAAAAAAAAACTTTTCTAAGGGAAAGAACTCCTCACTTATAACTACGTCTCTAAAGAATAAAGATGTTATTTCCGTTTTTTCAACACAAAACAAAAAATATAATTACCATTAATTAATTGACTAATTGGTTAATTTAAAAAAAATTGATTTACGTTTTGTAAGGTACAATAATTAATTGTTTAAAGTTTCAACTTGATCCGAGAACGGGTGAGGTAGAAATAACGCGTACAATTATCTAAGGGGACAAAACCTTACATATTTAGCCTACATGTGAATACTGAAGGAGTAATCTCCCTTGTTGGTATTAAAACAACAACAAAAAAAAAAAATTAACTAATTAGTTTGTTTGTTTTTTTAATTGATTCATGTATTTTCTCAGCCCAAAACAAATAGTGCAAAGTTTTAACTTGATCCGAGAATGATTGTGGGATAAACAACGTGTTCAAACTTTTGTACATGACAGACGCGGACAGAGTGAGTTGATATAAGCTTTGTAAAAACGATTACAGGCCAAAGGATTGTTTTACATGTAGCAAGCTTCTATTGGAGATTTTCATATATGGAGGTATACCCCTAAATAGCAAGCCTTTTTGGTGTACCCGGTGTACAGAAAAGTATTAAGAGAAGTATTTAAGATCTAATAATTTGTGTCCACTTTACAGCGCCGTAGAATCAAACTTTTAATCTCTTTCTCTTATCTTGTATTATAATTATACTTTTTATTATTTAATGGTCAACAATAATCTTTCAAAATGGCGTCTATGAAATTGTTAATTTTGTTTCGGTATTTCTAAATCTCTCTCAATATTCGCCTTTTTATTTTCTTCCGTTTTTCTTTAGGTCCCATTATATCGTCACTCCGTTTAGTCATATCGCTTTCTCGTCGTTTCCTCTCTAGCTGTATTTTAATTTTAAACAGGATTTTAACATTCAAAATGTAAACAAAGTGACAATCCCAAATTTATTTGGACGTATAACGCAAAGAAGGATACTAGGCATCACATTCAAAGACCGCATCACAAACCAAGAAATCAGAGACAGGGTTACTGTAGCGATCGGAGCCCATGACGACCTGCTAACTATTGTAAAAGACGAAAGCGTAAAACTTTTGGCCACATTACAAGATCTACGGGGCTCGCAAAGACCTTCCTTCAGGGAACAGTGCCAGGTAAAAAGAAGAAGAGGCAGACAGAAAAAGCGATGGGAGGACAACATTAAAGAATGGACGGGCCTGCCAGTGAGAGAGGTTCTAAACAAGGCAAAAAAAAAGGAAGGAATGGAGAAAGACGGTCGACAAATCTTGCCTGGTGCCCCAACGGTCCAACAGACTAAGGGATAGGTAAAGGTAAAAATAACGCAAAGACATAATTCCTTGAATCAGCGAGTGCCCCATTAATTGATGCACCCGAAAAAATGGCGCTGAAAAAAATATTCAAACATTAAAAGCTCAGCCAATGATTCATAAGAATAAAGTAGGTGGCCTACAACTCCTTAGAGGGTACACTTCTCACCGAGATGGCCACGAGTGATTTGTCTTTACCCGAGGGAGGGGACGAAAGCTCCACTTATAAGAGAGAACTCAAGAAGATTGAACATGACGAGTGCGGGGGGAGAGGTCAAGTGATCGGCGGTCAAAGTGACTGATGAGCGCAGTCTCTTGAGTCACCCACAAACATCAGATAAGTCATTGTTCTAATGAGCCATTCCGGGTTTAACATCAGGTTTTATTGGCTCACCACGGCGGGGGCGCTGAATAAAGAATGCTCCCTACAAGCTGTTGCTGACATTGAAAAATCCACAGAGATTTTTAATTTGCCGCGCTCTGCTGGTTAGTGTATGATCTATGAGTGTTTAGGCTCGGATAGGAATAGACAGCTGGAGACTGAAGTTAAAAAGTGTGAGCTAAAGATTGAGTGAAAAACGAAAGATTAGGTTTCAGAATAGAAAAACTGGTGAGAAGATTAAATTATATTATAAATTTAAAACAAGTTAAATATTTAAAAAAATTAACAAAGCCTATCTAAGGGGAAGAACTGTATATTTATAACCCTATCTATCAGTATTGTACGATTTACCTAATTTTTTTTTAAATGTTAAGTTCCCTTTTCAGACCTTGTGATCTTTGGGACAGATGATGTAAAGGTCATCTCTTTCTGTGGCCCACGGTTAACGAGGGTGTCGTGTGGCCAGCACAACGACCAAAAGGGCCTTCACTTCTCCCCAACTAATGTCAGGTGCTCAATAGATCTAGGTGGACTCAGAGGCACCCTAAAGATCCCAAAGTAAAAATCCCAGTCTTCACCAGGATTCAACCCCAGGACCCACAGTTCGAAAGCAAAACGCTTTAGTACTCAGCCACCGGTGCTAATTAATTATTTTATAATTTTCATTGACTGATACTTTGTAAGGAACAGTGATTAATTGAGCAAAGTTTCAGCTCGATCCGAGAATGGGAAGTGGGAGAATTGTAGCTAATTAATTAATTTTGCTTTAAATAGAAAAGGGGAAATAAATCTAACAGTATTGCGAGAAATTGCAGTAATTGAGCAGTTGATTATCTTATTGTTGTTGTTTTTTTTTAAAGATAAATATTTTTTTTTTATATTTCTCCTGTTTTTGATTTGCCTCAAGTAGAAAAAAATGCCAAACTTTTACTTTTTTTTTTTGATCATTTGAAAAAAAAATTCCTTCAACACTATAAATTACTTTTAAAGTTAGAACGACTTCGTCAACAAATAAACACAACATTGTATTTTGTTAATAATAGAAAATCATCAAAACAGACTAGCAGTAACAAAAAAAAAATAATTAAAATTTTCTCTTATCAGCTTACAAATTCTTCATGGGACAAAAAAAACAAGAACCTGGACACGGATCTCAAAAACGGCTCCAACGATCTTCCTATCAGTTTTGGGAAAGGAATTACTAGCAGACTGGCCACACGGGGTAAACTCTGCTTTGACCGTCATACTTTTTTTTTTTAAATATAATCTTCTTTAAACCGTATTTGGTCAGGAGGTCTAGACAGTCTCTATCTTAAATTTACCTACGTCAGCGGGTATTCCCGCATACATTCAACACAAAGTTAATGAAACAAATAGACGTTTAGGAACAATTTGCGCACCGTCTGAATCTATCTATCACCAAAAAGGATCTTCTATACCATATAGCCTATCTAGATCCAGTATTCTAGTCTAGACTGCTGTTTTTTTTTATAATGTTGCCATACACTCTGAGTACATTTATCATCATCATGCGCTTAACCAGGATTTTTCTGCTTCATAAACGAGCAATAGTGTTTAAAAAAAAATAAGTCTACAATCCTTTTTATTCTCTAATGTTTAAAAAAAACAAGTGATTCAGTTTATGTAAAGTAGTGCAATACAGGGTTCTGTGCTCTTTTTAAACAGACATCGCATTTTTAACAAAGGCCTATTTATGTGAAGCATGTCTAATAAATTTAAATAGAATATATCCGATTGTAGGCCAACTGGAGTGGATTGAAAGACGCACAACAAATGTTACGTGTTGTTAAAAAAAAATCAATTTAACTTTTTGTGCAAATATTTAAGGATCAAAGCCAAAACATCAACTTTGAGGCCGCTGTCAAAACAAGCCCGCACACTTACTTACCCACACACATACACTCACGCTGCTGTTGGAGCTACTAATTGTTCAATTCAGAGAGCACAGCGGGAGTCCATCAACCTTTACAGGTGACTGGTTCCGGGTCAAAAGTCAAGAACTTTACACCATAATAGGTCACTAGAATGCGTACAGAAAGAATGGGGACATTGAGGGAAAAAGAAAGAAAGAAGAAAGACGGCCTGTCGTTTGTTCATCTTTATAACCACAGACTTTTAGATCTATATTTAAAACAAGTAAAATATTTTTAAAAAATAAATTTAAAAAAATAAATCGTATATTGAGTGAAATGGGATGAATTTTTTGGAATCAATCATGTCATTAATTTTTTTAGTAGATCTAGAATAACAATAATACATTTTTGCGATTTGAAATATTTCTATGAATCATTCTTGTTCCACGCCACTTTCATGCTTGGGGGAGTAGGCATCTGGGGCGGGATGGGGGTATCTGGGAGAAGGTTTCTATGCTGCCTTTTCAAAAACAATATTTTTGTTTACATACGCTCGAGAGTCTCAATTCGAGCTCGAGCCTCCACGGTATAAGGCCGACATGTTAGCCACTAAGCTATCCACTGACCTATCAAAGTAAGAGTTTAAAAAAAAAAAAAAAAGAAATTTTAGCAAACGATAGAATTCTCTACATAAGAGTTATCTCCCCTTACCTAAGCCCCCCCCCCCTTTTTTTTGGTCTCTCTATAAAACAACAGCAATAAATTACTACTAATCAACTGATTTTATTTTTTTTCATCGATTCGTGTCTTGTCAGCGGCAATAATGCCCACTAATTGTGATAAGTTTAATGGAAAGTAGGGGAAATAATGTGTACAACACTCCAACCAGACGGAGTGATTTGATATACGCTGTGTAGTCATGGTTACCAGAAAAAGAAGAAGAGGCAGACAGAGAAAGCGACGGGAAGACAGCATAAAACAATGCCAATGAAAGAGGTTCTATCCAAGGCAAAAGACAGAGAGGAATGGAGAAAGACGGTTGACAAATCTTGAGTGGTGCCCCAACGGTCCCACAGACTAAGGGGTAGGTAAAGGTAAACTTATGGTCACGTTTAAGATGCTATTTTTAACAAAATAAAAGTTTGTTGGCATCATTACTGGAGATTGTCACGATCAACTAACAAATGTCAAGGACGCTAAAATAAGCTTCAGTGTTGCCAACTCAAATGTTACAAATATCTAGCTACGAACGTAAGAGCCCAAAAACATGCAGGTCTGCAGTGCTTCGAAGTGCACACACACTGCAAACACAAAATAACCATATAACTTTAAAAAAATAATAACCTAGTATATCAGTATTTCCTTTATTGTGTACACCGGATACACCAAAATGCTAGGTATTTATATTTTGTTATTTACATAGATGAAATTCTCAAATAGACTCATAAATAGTCAGATGAGTGGGAGAAAATGATACAGAACAATATGCAGGATCGAAGTACCAGCCTTACGCGGTGAGTGGAAGTGGAAGCAGGTTACAGCTATTTTTGTCTCATATAGTTTTTTTCTACTATTAATCTTCTGTCAGAGCTTACTGTTATCACCGCGCAAGAAACTACGATGAATAGAATGTACCTTGTATCGAAGCCTATATAAACTTAGTACCGGTATTATATTTCAACGCTAAAGACCTTCTGTCTATATACAATCCTAAATGAAAGTTATATATATATAAAAAATTGAAGACCATGACAAAATAATGTGTAACCCTAAAATCATTTTGACAAAAGGAATTGAACACATCAAACAGATGTAGGTTGAGGAAGGGTGAATATCGGGTCTCTATATTACAATCTTGGGGCCTTAAACTATCATTAGTTTCCCTAATTACCCTCTTTCCCATGTTGTCCTTTCATATGAGTTGACTTTAAGTTCAATGCTAAAGGTTCAAAGTCATTCCCCCCCCCCCCAAACACACATCCCTTATACGTACACGGCTGTTGAAAATAGACCAGGTTAAACATTATTAGACACACCTTGAACGGTCATTTACTTGGAGGTCAGGTACAGGAATGAGTCTCTGAATTTAAAAAAAAATGAGAGAGATTAATTGTTGTTTCCAGGTTTTGTACCATTTTACTTGTGTCGACTGGGTGCACCCATAGTAAACATATTACTAGAGTCGTAGTTTATTTTACAGGAAACTGAAATGAAACTTTTGTTGTTGTTATTCGGCCTGTCTTTGCATTGCGCCACGACAATAGGGTTACACAATTTTTCCCAACTAATGTCAGGTACCAATGAAAGCTGTGTTGATTCTAGTACGTCCCGAAAATGGATGGCTGCCTGGTCGTGCGGTTTGCTCGCTGGAGTGTCGTTCAGATTTATCGATGGTCCAGCGTTCAAACCCTGCCAGCTCCCATCCCACGTCGTCCTGATGGGAGGTTTGGACTAGGAAGTAATTATCTCCAACTCTGTAGGAACATCCGAAACATGAAAAAAAACAAACAACAACAAACAAACAAATCACTTTAAAACCACGCGATCTATGTTTTGTAAAATGTTTTACATGTTTATATGTGGAAGATGACGTGAAGGTTTCTTTTGGCCGACAGTTAACGAGGGTGGTCATGCGGTCAGAGCAACGACCAACCGCCTTTACTTATCCCAACCAACGTCAGGTACCTTTGTGAGTTTAAGACTCTGGGTCGTCCTTTAAATTTAAAAAAAAACAACATATTCTAATTTCCAGCCTTCGCCGAAGCCAAGCACTTGACATCTCTTATATAAGTTAGTGATACTGGTAAATCGACTGAGCTCAAGACATACTCTTTCCTCTCTAGTGAACAACTTACATGACTACATCAGTGAAAAAGGAAGACTCCATGCTGCGAATATCAAAGTGTATCTTCCATTATCGTCTGCCCACATTGAAACAATGATTAGAATGTTTTTACTTCGAACTGACATCACACTCCTTGCTTTTTACCGTTTCTAACAAACTACTTCAGAAATAAACCAGTTATTTTTTTTCGTTTTTACATCCAAGTCTACACACAAGTAAATCCTCCACCCAGAAAATAACTTCAGAACACAAAGAGTTAAACACAACAGAAATAAATAAAAAAAAAAATTTAAAATGCTTAGCGGCAGCACTGCTCATATTTTAGCAATATAGAAAAGAAGAAAAAGAATTTCTCGCTTAAGTTTTGAATGTAAGGCAGAAAACCGCCAGACCTAAGCATGCCGGTGTAGGAGCATAAAAAAAAGAGGGGGCGGGGGAGGTTAAAACACAGGTGAAGAAGTGGGGCCGAGGGAAAAAAAATTTTTTTTATCTTTTGTGTGTGCGTGTGTGTGTGTGTACGCGGTTAGTCTGATCATTCTTAGCATATTTCTTTTCGCTATAACACTTTTTTATTTTTCCACTTCAAATTTTGTTTCGCCTGTCTGGCCTGGCAGTGGTCTCCCCTTCCTTGCACATACATCTACACACACACTTTCTTTTCACCCAAGGTCTATGTTTCAGAAACGTAAGCAAGTGGACGTTTCCCGTCAACCCGAGTAGCCCATCCAGTGGATCTATCTAGAATCTCCAACACTCCAGTCCGCTAAGCCCACGGCCTCCACGACTCTATTACTAAAAAGTCTACAGGACATTATCAGTTCTGGAGGGGGGACAGGGCTCTTGGCTATTTTATCATCTCCAGCGGAGGTGCGGAGAACTAAAGCTATGACTGTTGAGCCATTGACTAAGCCCCGTACCATCTTATATTCCCGTGGTCTATACTTCGTTTCAACTCTTTAAAGGTTATGTATGTCACGTTGTTTTAAACTGAAAAAGAGTCCACGTGATCATATGTTCCAATTAAGATCAATAAAGCAATCTTAGTCTTATTACTATAGAACCACTGTATGTATAGTCTTAGTCTAAGATACGCGTGGGACGCAATTATCTCTTGCTAAGAAGGAACGTCTGTAATTTATCACTATAAGATAAATGAACAGTATAGTTTTAAATGTTACTTTTTAAAATAAATAACGCTTTTATACCAAGAGACACCGGAGAGTGAATTAAAAAAGAAATAACTAATCTACACCACTGATCGTAATTTTTTAAATATAATTTGAAGTTTTATTTTTAAACTGGCAATAAAATACCACCATCTTAATCGTTACGTTTAGATCAGGGGTGGGCAACCTTTTTCTACCGAGGGCCACATGAAAAAAAAATTGGGGACTGGCGGGCCGCATAAATTATTTTTTTTTTATACTCCCAATTGAGGAATTACAACAACAGTTAGCAATTTCTTGAATTAATTTTACGAATAATGTTTTTTGATTTTGTTATTGTCTTTTTACATCACAACATTTCACCACAAATGTAAAATTGTACTTAATGTGAAGAATTTAACTGTTTATATTCATGCATAATGTTCTGTAACTATAGAACTAGCTTACTAGTTGTTTTGTTCTTGCGACTGCTGTCAAATTACAGTCATTGAGCATCGACCTGTTCTAGGACTTCATAATTTTCAAACAAACGAAATAAAGCGTGTTCACAGATGAATTAGGTTCCAAATAATGTGAAAGCTTCGCAGCAAAGTTTTCTCAAGTATGGGAATACAGCTTCTGGCAGTCATGAAACTTATGTAGAAGAACTCACTGGAATTACTCTTTCAGGTCATAATTTGCTTGGAGGAATGTCATCTGGAGCTAAATCAGCTTCTGCATTAAATGGTGAGCTGATGGTATTGAAAACTAGTTCTAAGATCTTGACGTCTTAAAATTTGCTTTCAAATTCCACAATCAAGAAATCCAAATAAGTCTTATAATTTCATCCATTTCACTAGAAATAGTTTCACCTTTCAGCTAAGGAAAATGATTAGACCCGATTTCACTCGCTGCCTCAAGAAATGGAATAACTTTGTTTGAAAAGATTTAAGATGCAGATAAATTTCATTTGCAAACAAAACATTGCAATGTCTCCAATGATAAACATGAAGTCTGTCTTCAACACTTCATCAGAAATATTAGTAACAAAGTCACAGTTAATGTCCTTCAATCAACCCAACTATTTCTTCCTTAAGTTCCCATATTCTTCTAGGCCAGCGGTTACTACTGTGTTACCGAACATAGGAATTTTTGTTTCCAAATCTTCAAGTACTTCTCGGAACTGCCAGTCATGGCCGGCAGATAATTGGAGGCCCTTGGCAAAGTGAATATAGTGGCCTCAAATAAAATAAAATAAAAAAGCGACAAGAGTAAAATTATTCAATTGATTACAAACCTTTTGTACTTCAACAATAACATTGGGGACAAGTTTCGCTATTTCTTCTCTAAAATATTAAGAAGGAAGTAAGTGCAAGGCCTGACCCATTGGTGACCCTAAGCACTTTGTCTATGCCTAAGGCTGTCCCTGTGCCAGTAATAAGATCATTGAGAAATCAATTCCAACAATATATTTGATATTCAATGCTTTATTTTATTAAAAAGCCTGTTTTTCTTAGTCAAAGCACGAGCTCTATTAGTTGTTACACTTGCCATCTTGTACAAGCCGACCCAACTCTTTCAACACAGTTTTTGATAGTATTGAATAAATACTGGCTTGTGTTTGTCTTTGACTGAATGTTTCGAAATATTGCCAGTAAGAATAATCTTCGTTTACTATAAACTTTTTAGAATGACGTTTAAAGACAATGTTTATTTAGCCTCTTCATGATAAGTGATAAGAATCAGAAGTTTCAATTATTTCTAGATCTATAGATATTTACAATTATTTATATAAATATATTTTCATTTATATATGTGTAATGTGTGGGAACACCTGATTTCTTTAAGCGTCGGCGGGCCGCATAAAACACTTCGGCGGGCCGCATGTGGCCCGCGGACCGTAATTTGCCCACCCCTGGTTTAGATTATATAGGTTAGTGAACAAAATTAGCACTGATATGCCATATAGGATGGAGATTGTTGAAACAAAATTTTTATTTTTGTGTGTAAGATCGTAACAGACCTTTAGTTCAATGTTGAGTCGAACAGGTCAGGTCAACAAATATGTCCTTCAGTATGTCCTTCATTATGTAATAATAGTTAGGCTTATAAAATACTGGAGAGCAAATGTACTTAAAATTAGATTCTAAAACACTTGATGCAAATCTCGTCTAGGTCTTCATGTGTTATAAATGGGCCATTGTTGTCTGGGTTGGAGGGGTCCCCAACCGCGAGTAGGACCCCAGTCACGACCGGGGCCCAACCGTGAGTCGCAGATTTCGATGCGAGCCTAGCACTCCAGACAGTATAACGATGAGCATCTCCCGGGGTCGGGCAGACACAATATGGCAGGAGACGAGCCTGCAACAAGGGAAGGCTTGTTCAGGGCCACAAGTGGCACCCTTACGTCAGGCACTTAATGGCGGAGTTAACTACGTGCCCGAGTTCAGTTACAGTGTAGGCCAGTGATGTTATGAGACGCAATAAACGGGGAGAGAACTGATACTCTATTAATAGAGCAGGGGAGGGAATACAATTTGTGAGCATATAAACGGAAAGATGAAATGTCAAGAATGTTTTTATGTGTCATCTATATGTGTGAAGCATATTAATTGTCATTTTGAAATATACTATGTACAAACTCAGAGTGATACAATTAACTCTTTCTCTCCTTAATTATTTTACCTATTTACTCAAAAGTAAAGTAGCAATTATACATAAAACATTGAACCATAAACTTCAAATACAAAAACAAAACTTAATAAAATACTCTGAAAGACACACATATATAGGTACATACCTCGTCCCATATGCTAGGACAAATTTGTACAAATACTCCTTCTTCCCTGGTGCTATTAGAGCATGGAATGGGTTGCCTGAGCTAGCCAGAAAAACCAGTGACTTGGCAGAATTTAAGTCATTGGTTAATATGCATGACTAAATGCATGACGCGTAGGACGTAATCATCTTCTTTTTGAAGTAACGTCTATATTATATAAGATAAGATAAGATAAGACAGAGGAACGCGATGGGACGACTACATTGCTAAAAGAATGGAAGGGCCTGACATTAAAAGAGAAAGGCAAAAAGAAAGGAGTGGAGAAAGACTGCCTACAGATTAAGGGTGGTGCCCCCAACGGACTAAGGGATGGGTGAAAGTGAATAGATAAGCACTGCTACTTTGGATTAGGTTTATTGTATTTTGTATTGTGAATTTTTATACGACGTTATGATGATGTACAAAGAATTTTTTTTTCTAATGAAGTATCAAGTATGTATGTCATAGAAAGGTGGTCGAACGGCCAAAAAAAAACTTGGTTTCCGAACCGAGGGGGGGGGGGGGGGGGGGGGGGTCTCGATTTGTACCGGACATAAGTTGGGGCATTAAAGCCCATGGTCGTGGTGCTGGCCACATCAAGACCTAGATAACTGTCGGGCACAGAAACAGATCTGCCCCCCGTAGAGCACAAAGTCTGAAAGGGGATAATGTTACCTCTTTTTTTTTTTGTTTTGAATGTGTCCTAGAGACAGCTGATCAACTGAGTTTGTTGAAATGGAACTGAATGAACGACTGAAAGTAGTTCCTGCTCTACGCTTATGTTTTCCTACACCTCATAAATAATTAATTAAACGCCTACAACACCATCTAGTGACGAATACTTCAAAATTAAAGAGAGTTGTTACAATGGAGAATGATATACATTTCGATATGATATAATTAGTATCTACAGATATAGAAGAGTCAGTCGGTGCTAATGTCGATTAGGACACACACTTCTAAGTAAAAAATTCACAGCTGTATAATTGATTATATTAAATTCAGAAAAAAAATAATTTGTTTTTAAAAAAAAAAATACAACTTTATTTTATTGTATCAGTTCCTTGAAGACTAAAATCCTGTAAGTTACACTTTTTTTTTAAACGGTAGACTAAAGGTGTTATAAATTACATCCCCTTATTCACAGCGATGTGACAGGCGTGAAAGTGGCAGGCAGTGATCTCCCCTCTAAGCCTCCATTAGAAAATTATCCCTCGCTCAATCGGACACACCTCCAACATTGAGCGCTCTTATTATCTACCGTTTGCGTCAGGGACCAGGGTCTTGAAAGGGAAATTGCAGGACCGTTCCTTAATCAACCAGTGAATGAACTGTTTTAAGGGAGGTCTGAAGAATGAGACCCACAAAGGTGCACGTCCTACGAGCTGTGACACTCACTGTTCACCGGGCCAGGCGATTGAAACCAAAGGGTTAATCATTTCCTAATCTTACACAACCACCAAGACAGGGGCAGTGAACTTGAGTTAT
The DNA here is from genome assembly GCA_036873155.1 of Biomphalaria sudanica. Taxonomy (NCBI): domain Eukaryota; kingdom Metazoa; phylum Mollusca; class Gastropoda; family Planorbidae; genus Biomphalaria; species Biomphalaria sudanica. Next base: position 1,795,879 of record JAZGLO010000050.1, on the reverse strand, counting down.
CACAGTGTCTTCACTGCTGGAACATACTGAATACACGGTTATCTCCCTTTAAAAAAAAACCCCAAAAAATGGCGGATGATTGTAAGAAAGGTGGGACAGCGAACGGGAATGTTTAGACCAGAGATAGTCCGATACAATACATTTGAATCTAACCCAACAATTAAGTGTGGTCCTCCACAAGCTGGTAAGAAGAAAGAGACTGTACATTAGGATTATGCTACACCAACAATGACAAACAACTGTACAATTGGGCATGGTGTCTGGCATTCTCTATCGCAAGACTGCCATTTAGAATGAAGAAATATTGTGTCACTGGAGTCATAACAACTGGGTCTCGGTAAGAAATGGGTAAGATATTCTGAACACAACACGTCTAGAAAGGAGGCGAGATAATAAGTTCATAATGTTTAAAAAAAATGTGATTGACAATCAAGATTCTAATATGTGCTAAAAATAATGACATCACCAAGACTATTACACTGTAACAGAATTTCCGCCAGTCTGCACTTGACGCGCATTTTCTTAATTAAACGTTGCAGCGCGGTGCCCAAACGTTCACAGCCTTGATGACGTAAACAGATGCATGGCGTCACTGAGATAGCTTGAATGTTAAACGTCATAGGTTTTTTTGTAGATTAAACAAAAAAAATATTTTTTAACTACATATGTCCAGTTCAGTGGTTCCTAAATTATATCCTCAACGGAACACTTTTCTCATTCTGAGTATTTAATAATAATAATAATTATCTTTAGTGTCCGTATGGAAATTTGTCTTACAATTTGTGCATTACACCAAACAAAAAACATTATAACTATAAGAAACCAAAATGTACATTCACTTTAGACTCACTCATAATTTAGCGGAATACTTTGCTGTTTTTTTTTTTTATAGATAGATTAATTCTGGTGGTGGCCTACTAGCTAATTATTCCAGTACTGTCCAGTAGTTCGTGGAACACCCATTCAAGCCTCGCGGAACACTATGGTTCCACAGAACACAGTTTGATAAACCTGGTCTAGTTAATAAGTACATATACTGCTTTGTAAATGGAGAGTTTCACAGTAAAAGTTAATCAGAGTAATCTACTCTTTGTTAATATGTTGCTATGTGAAATCCTGCTTACGTTCTACAGCTACTTGAATTAAATACAGTAAGAGAGAAAAAGATCAGAAAGCAATATGAAGTAATCTGGTGGAGACATAATGGAACCTAAAGAAAAACGTAAGAAATGATGAAAAGATTTATCTTATCTTATATAATACAGACGTTACTTCAATAAAGAAGATGATTACGTCCTACGCGTCATGCATCTAGTCATGCATATTAACCAATGACTTAAATTCTGCCAAGTCAATGGTTTTCCTGGCTGGCTTAGGCAACCCATTCCATGCTCTAATAGCACTAGGGAAGAAAGAGCATTTGTACAAATTTGCCTTTATCTTTGTGTCTTTCAGAGTATTTTATTAATTTTTTTTTTTGTATTTGAAGATTATGGTTCAGTGTTTTATGTATAATTGCTACTTTACTTTTGAGTCTGTCCTGAAGGCTTTCTAAATTTAGTGATTTTACTATAGGTGTTACTCTAGTCAAATGTGAATATTCGTTTGTTATGAATCTCACTGTTCTTTTTTTGTGTCTGTTCCAGTTTCTTAATGTTTTCTTGAGTTGAGGGGTCCCAAACGGTGGATGTATATTCTATTATTGGCCTAACCAAGGTTAAATAACATTTTAGTTTTATGTTCTTATTTGATTTATAGAAATTTCTTTTAATAAGCCCTAATGCTTTGTTTGATTTATTTATTTTTTTTAGCTTCAACAATATGTTGATTCTATGACAATTTTTCTTATCTTATATTATACAGACGTTATTTCAAAAATATTTAACTGAGAACGGCAACAGTCTTGTCTCAAGTCACTATAACAAAAAAAAGTTGCTCCTATGAAAGCCTGGCCTCATCGGTCTGTTTATCTAGATCTAAGCTGCAGCCTCGCTTTGAATTAATGTCGTCACAATTGCGCGTTCACTAACAGTCACCTAAAGTGCATCTCTACAATGGACAATGCCAAGGACTCGATATTGAAAGATGCCAACTAAAAGACTATTGTCTTTGTGCCACAACCAAAAGAGCTCAGAGATCTGATTCTACGGAGCTGAAAAGAGCTCACAAATAATTATATGGCTCGGATGCACGAAAAGTATATGGTTCGGGTTCGAATCTTGGCGAGGACTGGGACTTGGTTGGATTTCGAGATGAGGATATCCCTGAGTCCACCCAATGCTAATAATGGGGAAAAGTAGCTGCGATTGGTCATGACACCCTAGTTGACCATAGGCCATAGATACAAATGACCTTTAAATCATTTGCCCTATAGATCGTAATGTCTAAAAGGAGTATGCCTACTTTATATCTTTTAACTCTTTCAGTGCGAATTATTTTGATAGAAAAAAAATGAAGCTTTCCGGGATTTACTTGCTGAGAGTAACGCCGCACTGTAAGAGTTAATGTAATTAAAGTTCTTGGCTTATCCACACTCCCGTATATTGTACAGAAGATACACCAAAAATATTGCTATAAATGGATTTGCCTCCATGTTTGAGAATCCCCAATGCATTCACTAATAAACGCTTTTAAGACACATAAAGTATGTAAGGGTAGATGCTTTGTAAAAAAAAAAAACTCTCGGGTCTTGTTCTGGAGAGACAAGAAGATCGTGTGAAAACTCTCGCCATGTCAACAAAACCCGAGACCACCAAGTCATAAATTAAAACATTGTCCCCCCCACATCAGAAGACCAAAGGTCCAGTTTAAACATGCAGTACTGGCCCCTCGGACTTCGGAAGACGAGAAATAAAAAAATAAATCTCTCCAGGTGGAGGATTAAACTGTTGAGCTCTCTGCATCGTATTCATAATTAATATAGATGCACATATTGAGTCGTTTATTTAATGTAATCATAGAAGCATCTATTACTCAAATATTAGAGTCTTGTTTTACATTTGTATTAATCCTTTGCTTGCAAAGAATACAGGCACACACTCATGCTGATAGCATGTATCCAAGGTTAAAGATACTAAAAATAAAGCTTATTAGCATAAGTCACTAGTACCCATGAAAGGTTATTTAGATGAACGACCTAGTCAAGTGAAAACGTGCCCAGAAAATGTTAATTAGGCAAAGATTAATGGCAGGCAAAGGGAAACAAAAATATTTTGTAAAGGTTAAAAAATCATAAAAACAATCAAATCTTATTGCATTACATAGTAATAGTAATTAAACACAGTTCGATGTCAATTCATCACGTGTTGCTTTTGGTGCAATTCAACTATGAACTACAAAGATAAGAAGATCCTAGATAATTGTTGCAAATAACACTTCCGTGCCAGACTGTGACGCAATGGCATGGGTTTTACCTTAAGTTACACACTTTCACGTGCATTTTCTTCAATAAAATCTTGCAATTCAGTGCCTAAGAGTTCGTGAGCTTGATGACGTAAACAGATGCATGACGTCAGTGATATAGAGGGCAGCTGGAGTGCCAAACATCATGAGTTTTAATAGATTTTATTTTTATAAAACTTTTTTTTGGACTAATTGTCTAGTTAATTGTTACATTTATTTCGATGCTTGAGGCACAATTATTAATTTATATGTAATGACACTCAAGGTCAGTATAAACGTCGTGTCAAAGCCTGGCGGAAATTTAAAAAAAAAGAGAGAACATTGGTAAGGCTCTCTTTTGATATCTAGAAGCCTCTTAGGTTACAATATCTCACGTGGACTGCCGTATTTTTTTATTTTGTTTTTACCAATGTCAACTGTTTAGGCTGGTTGGACGTGTAGAAGTTTATTTTTTGTACAAAATACAAATTAGAAACTCCAGGGTTTGCAAAGTCTCAAACTATTGACTCCTGTTTCTGCAACATGGCAACAACAAAGAGCAAGACGCGGATTTGGGATTTTTGGTCCCACGAGAGACCCTCTCTAACCTCTCGGCCACTAGTGAACGAGAAAAGTGAGTAAATTAGGATATCAATAGATACATGTCCGTAGCTGGCTAAAGGTAACATTTCTAATGAATTAAGTGGGGGAGGGGGGGGGTAATATTTTTAATAAATGAAAGTTACGCCCCTTGGGAATAACTTTAAAGTGACACACTAAGATGTGACTAAAATGTGTACTTTTCTCGACGACGTTAAATCCAGATTTGTTTGAGTTTAATAAGCCCAAGTGGACACTGGATATTATTCAATGGTTTCAAAATCTTTACCTGAAAGGTCAATGCTTTTCGAATTCGGTCGATGTTCCCCACAGTGGCACGCGACACAACAGTTACCTACCTTCCTTGAAGTCCCTGGTCAGTTAAAAAGTTGACCAACTTCAAGTGTGTCCCATAGCCTTCAGACGAGAAGAAAGGGGGGTGGGGTGCGGGCATCAAAATGTCAGAGTAATGACGGGTCCACTTGTATAATGGGCAAAGACTGACGTCCCCCCAAGTCAGCTAGGGGATGAATGAATAGAAAGTGGACAGCTAGAACTGTTAAAACGTTGATTTTCCAAGTTAGCAAAGAGTTAAACACTTGACGGGGGCAGTTTGAATGACGGACTCTGAATTTCGCCTGGACAAAACCTCCAAGAGGCTGGGCTACACGTTGAATAAAACTTAAGGTAAGGTGTAGGTCAGTCAGCGAAATGAGCTTGACCCATAACGACAAAGTATAAAATAACCAACGATACCATAAGAGATTCGTGTTTGGATCAAGGAATCGATCCGGGAAAAAAAGTGGATTATTCTACGAAACAAACCTGGTTCCCAATTTAATAGGCTTTGTTAAAAAGTCAAGATGAATATCATACATTATAGGCCTATTTATTTCTTAACGATATACCAGTCCTATTGAATAAACTAATTGAAATTCAAAAAAATACATGGGAATAATTATATATATAACTTAAAACAAGTTTGTCGCTGTGACTGCACACCGATTCAGAAACCCCATTGACAGCGAACAGCATGCTGGGAATTACTCTCTTAGTGCACGTATGAGGAAGCGAGCAGTGAGTTTTAAGGTCGCCTTGTCCCCGTACAAGGACAGCCTTTGTGTCGGCCATGAACCAGTTATCTCTCTGTCTAAGCCTTGTCCCAATCGTCCTTCGTGCAGAACTCTGCATTCGTAAAGAATGTGGTCTATATTTTCATCGTCCTCCATGCAATGGCGACACCGTGTGTCGTAATTCTCCAGCGAATGTGTCTGACAATATCCAAGTATCAAATAAAATATCAGTATTCCGAATATAATAAGCTAAGAAAGATAATCCAACATAAACTTTCTTTCTGTTATCTTCTACAGTTAAAGTTTATTAATATGACATTATTCGTACACAAATCGATTGCAGTTAACATTATTTAACTCATCCTTCTTTTCATACACTAGTAGAAGCTTATGGTGTTCCTTCAGAAATGAAGATTATTATACCCTAGCCCAAACCTCTCAGGACGACGGGGGATGGCAGAGGTGAAGTCTGAACCGGAGACCATCGAGACGACAGTCCAGAGCGCATAACACACGACCAGGCAGCCAAAGCTATTGGTAGTTGTATAAAACAATGTTCACATTGAATTTTTAAAACTTTTTTTGCTTGTAAATATAGGTCAGGTTAACAAATTCGTTTTCTCGTACTTTAATGCTTAAAAGTAATATAGATCATCATATTTAAAATTATAAATTTCAACTTTGTAATAATGGGCACCAGTAAATTAGCAGTGACTGGGGTGAACATCCAATAAATTTAAAAAAAACAACACCATCTCGACTAGAGTAAAATTAAATTCCATATTAAATTAATCTAGTTTCCATATCTGTCAATGTCTATTTACCAAAAGACAACAAAAGATAAAGACGGCGCGGTATACAAACTGGCTCCCAAACAAATACCCCGCACACTGCTGCTGCCTTTTCAACGCAGGGGAGGTAACAAAAGGAGAGCACGCACTAGTCGCGCGAGGCGGAATGTTTAAAACTCACACCCCCCCTATCTTCGTTCTTATCTCCGGTGCTTCTTTACCCCCCCCCCCCCATTTGCATTTCCGTTGTTCTTCCGCCAAGTGCACGCGCACGTGCATTGAGCCGCTAAGTGGTGCAAAGTTCACGGGGTCAAGATAAAGATCCCAGGGTTTAAATTTTAAATTGTTTTGTGTTGACACCGGCTGTGGTGGGTAACATGGAAACTAGATAGACCAAGTAGACTAGATACAGTTGTTAGATCTCAACACTGGCCTGAACATGAAAACTAGATAATCTAGACCAAGTAGACTAGATACAGTTGTTAGATCTCAACACTCTGGCCTGAACATGGAAACTAGACAGACCAAGTAGACTAGATACAGTTGTTAGATCTCAACACTCTGGCCTGAACATGGAAACTAGACAGACCAAGTAGACTAGATACAGTTGTTAGATCTCAACACTCTGGCCTGAACATGGAAACTAGACAGACCAAGTAGACTAGATACAGTTGTTAGATCTCAACACTCTGGCCTGAACATGGAAACTAGACAGACCAAGTAGACTAGATACAGTTGTTAGATCTCAACACTCTGGCCTGAACATGGAAACTAGACAGACCAAGTAGACTAGATACAGTTGTTATATCTCAACATTTCTCTGTGGCCTGAACATGGAAACATTCACATTTTAATAATAAAACTAACAAAACAAAAACAAAAAAAAACAGGAGGAAATTATTGGATGGCTGGTCATGTGGTATGCGCTCCGTACTGTCGTCTCGATGACCCGAGTTCGAGCCTTGACCGCTGTCGTCCACTGAAGGAGGTTTGTATTGAGATGTTATAATCTACAGTTATGAAGGAACGTAGGACAGTCAATGAAATAAAACTCTCCACCCACGTCACCTACACAAACACACACATATATTTTAATTTTCTCTGGATTGTCATTTTGTTAAAGTAAAAGATGAGTTGCATCCCTTTGGTCGTCTTTTTAAAACGTTGATAAGCAGAGAAATGGGAAGAAAGTGTGTGTGTGTGTGTGTGCGTGAGCTGTCTATCCGCATGTATGCTGTGCTGCCTCTCTTTTAGTATATCCATCCATGTTACCCTAGTATTATTCCCGAATGATATGTAAAAAAAAAAGTTTGTTTTTTGTTAACTTACTAACACATTGGTTAATTTTGTGGTTCTTATAATTTGTGTACGCTTCAATGAGTTGTCCAAATGCCTATTTCAAATACCGTATTTGTATTGACTTCACGGTGTTTTGTATATTCAATCTTCAATGTGTTCTATATTCCAATGTCCAATTGTGGCTTTTTGGTGGTTTTTTATTTTTCATTGTTAGAAATTGTGGCCCAGACATCCAGTAGGGGAACATGAGATACCAAAATGTAAACGCCAACTCTTCATCCAATTTGAAAGTGATTTAGTTTTTAGTCTTATTGAATACACAGGTATCATTAGATAACAAATACCGGTAAATGATGTGATTTATGATTTTTGCTGGTTAAATTAAAAGAAAAACAACCCTGTGAAAAATTTCAGAAACATTGTTATACACTTATATTAATCTTTAATCCTCCGGAGTCGTGATACGAACAAACATACCGTAAAGACTTATTAAAATATATGTTATGCAATACTAAAAAAACTTAAATTTCTGAAGAATGAAAAAAAAAAGTTTGAGATAATCCAATGTAGCCCAAGACTGGTAGGTTTATACAGATAACTTTTTTTTTTAAATTTAATACACAGTGATCCTCCTTAATAATAAGTCCTATATGAATGTCTAGATTGTCACTGTCCAGTATGGACACATTTTTTGCAGTAACAATTCCAAAAATAATCTTTGTGGTTCCTTTTTTTTTTCTTTTTACAGATAATTTTAATAAGCAAATTTTCTTTTTAACCAAATAGTTTTGAATTTCTTTTTATTTGGCTTAAGTTTAATTTTTTTGACAATTGAACCATACATTTCTTTTCAGGCTGTCATAAAATGAAAAAAAAAAAAAGCTACCGGTAGTTCCTAAAAATATTACATGTATATTTAATAATTAGTTAAGTTTATTAAATAAATTGTCAGCATTTTTTAATTGTACATTTTGTATTGTATTAAATAGTACAGGCCAGTAGTAGTTATTAATTCATTAATGTGAATTTTTCAAAATTCAGAACTGGAATAAAAAAAGAAAACATTGTGCTTGTATGGATCAACACCAAAAATAGACAAAATAAAAAACTGCTCATGGGACTAGATTATATAGTTGCAGACTCCACAATGGTCGAAATAATGCATAGTAATGACAATTTAAAATTGTGCATTTGTGACCCCCAAAATGGTAACAGTTCTCAATCAGTGTTTTTTATGAAGGAATTTATTATGTGCAATTCAATTGATTGTTATTGTGAATTTTGCTATTACTGCAAGATAATACAGGTTTGGACCATGACACAACAGTCCAGCGCACATAACACTAGACCAGACAGCTAAAACAAAAGTATTATTTCTACATAACTACTAAATTAAATTATCTGATGACCTCTTTTTCCAAGGGCTGACCTTGTATTATTTGAAAAGGAAAAACTACAGAGAAACCGAGTCTGCTCTCCTCTGGTGAATGTTGGTCAAACATTAGGGAGTTTGTTTCATTATAGGGTCAGCATAAATCAAACATGAGATCAAAATGTATTTATATTCATTTCCCCCACAAATTGTACATCCTTAAATTTAGAGTTGCTGCTATTGTTTTTGGTGCTCTAAAAGTCACAAAAATGTAAACTACTATTTATGAGTTTAACATCACAGTAGTTGTTTTTTTTTTCTGTTTGTTCTTCAAAGAGTAAAAGATAATGTGTATGTTTGGCCAATAATTAGGTAATATAAAAAAAAAATCTTGACGTCTAATTCACTGGACTTTTGACTTCTATTGCGGAGGTGTTTGGACCAGGCACCAAACCCAGCCATAGTTCTCTACTTCTATTGGCTGAAATGATTAGGATACAGCATCCAACATTTATAAGTAACAAAAAAATGTACAGTTCCTACTTATATGAATACTTTACAGCATGATAAAATTTCCACACTAAGACAAGTGTTTCTCTGTTGATGAAACTTTAAAAGTTATGGGACCATGTTTTTTTTTTTAAAGTATGGTAGCTGCATTTTTCAGGTCAATAAGGTGAACCACAGGTATACTGTTCCATCTCTCCTTTACCTACCCTCTCTATTACATTAATAGAAGTATTTACATGCATTGAATCTACTTATAATAGATTTTATCCATTCAAAGTCACAGACCTAAAATAAGTATTTTTTTAAAATCTGGTTTTAGTTTTATATATATTGTATATATATACATATATATATATATATATATATATATATATATATATATATATATATATATATATATATATATATATATATATATATATATATATATATATATATATATATATTATATTTATCAATTGAGTGTTGCAAACCCAGTAGCAACATGCATATTTTTCCACATATGACGCAGGTAAAGCCATTTTCTGCTGGGGGTTTATTTAAATTTTCTTTTCGTTTTCTGAGCCTAACTTCAACAAGGGCTTTTCTTTAAAAGTAAAGTTCCCCTTTTGAAACCAAGCACTTTACCACTCAGACTCCTGGCTTTTCTTTGGGTCTCAATATATATACACATATATATATTTCTATAACAAACCAAAATGTTAAATAAAAATGTTTTTTTGTGTACATGTTGGTAGATTTATTAAGTTAATAATGATCTGGTATAAACAAAGAAAATGGCACATGTATTTCTTATTGCATATGCTAGGACAAATTTGTACAAGTGCGCATTCTTCCCTAGTGCCATAAGAGCACGGAATGGGTTGCCTGAATCAGACAGAAAAACCAACAACTTGACAGATTTTATATAGCGGATTAACCTGCATGACTAGATTGTAGATAGACTCATGGACATATGGCCTAATTATCTTCTCTTCTGAAGTGACATCAGGTACGTTTGGATTACGGTGAATACAATCTTTAATTCTAAATACATCCAAAACATGCAAAGACAGTAAATATTTAAGACTTCTCAAACAATAAATATTAAATGTTTATCCTTGAGTGCTGTTTAAAAACAAGAATCAGATGGTTTCAATGAGCCTAACCCTAGAAGTGGGAAATTATTCAACCTAATTATTTACAAGATATCTATTCTATTGAATTCTAGGTAGGCCTATATTGCGATAGAATCCATAGATCTAGAGATTCTAGACCTAGATTTATATATTTTTTTTATTATGCTATCTAGACGCTAGGCAGTGCTAAATGATAAATCTAGTAATAAATATCTAGATATAGTCTAGTAGATCTAACAGTTACACTGAACAGTTTCATAAGTCTAAATTTAGAATCTATAATATTATTAGAGTTGAATTCTAGATGAACAGATTTTTAGAGTTTTATAAGAAAATAAGGTAAGGTTTTAAAGTACTAGTGTCTCTAAGTATTTTATTGCAACACTAACTCAGAATAACTCACTGTGACTGTACAGTAACAGTAACACACTTTACACTGTATTACTCTATTACTAGATCTAGATCTACTAGTGGATAAGTGGACAGTACAATAGTACAATGAAAAAGTGACTACTGCAGTGTGACTGTCTACAGTCTAACAAGATCTAAATCTAAGTCTAAGTCAAAGTCAGTGAAGAGTGTAACTGTTAGAACCTTAGATCTACTGATCTAGATTCTAGCTTCTAGTCTACTGGCAACTAGCAGTTACTAGTCTAGATGACAGCCTAATTTACGAAACACATTGCCCAATGACGCCAATGTGTCTATCAGGCCTAGCGATGACCAGCACAGCAAGATAACACCCCTTCCACCCCGCCCCCTCCCGTACTACTGCCTCTCTTTTCAATCAATGGCTATGAACAAATAATGAATAACACACCAAGAAATTGGGGGAAAGAACACTCACCTGCGCCTCGCAAAGTAACGAAATAAAGAAAAGTACGGTTGTCCTTTAGACTAGTTCAAGTCTAGAAATAGTACCACATTATTAACTTTCATAACCTTAATATTATTCCAATAGAGTCGAATTGAATTCTTTAAAAATTGTCAACAAACAAGGCAGGTACACAAAGAAGTCGGTTCGTTGTTTAGCAGACGAAACCACACTTCCGCTTTTCGCTTGGTCAATTTGTATGGACCGCCTCGGAGTGACGTCACGACTCTTTCACTCTTTCTTTTTTTTTTTTAGGTCAAGCAACAAAAACGTCTAATAAAAGAATAATGGACATTTTAAATGGGGGGAAAAAATATTTTAGGCCTTTTTTTTCCGTAAGGTACTTGACCTTCGCTGCTTGATCTGGTATGGGGACAATGCATTGACCAGCCTTTGTAATCCCACCAATAGCAGATTTGAAGAGTACAGTGATGGCATTTAAAAAGTCGAGTTGATAGGCTACACCACATCTGCATGCATTAGATTTTAGAATCTAGTTAAGAAATATACGAAAAAACAGCAACTATATTTACTTCAAGATCTAGATCTAGAAGTTGCATAGATCTACAATACATCTATATGTTCATAGAAATAGAACAGAGGTTATGGGGGGAAAAGAAGAATGCTACTATTTCTTCCTTTAGATATTTAATTTCAGAAACAAACAACATATTCTTTAGTTTTGCCGTATCTAAGAAAATGAGGACCATAGCCATTTTTTTAAAGACTTAAATTGAAATAAATTTACTAAATTACTATTGTGTTAATTGGGCCTATTTATAGTTCTGCGGTCAATTGTAGTCAAACTGAATTTCCATATGTAAATTTGGAAAGTTCAAACCTGCCGTTATGTCTGTTAATACCAACCCTGTTCAACTTTAAGCATGTAGTTGATGGACACGGGTATTCACATCTTCTGAGTCTTTGCTGCTTTGTTGTATGGGGATATATTTTGTCTATCTGATCTTGTGTATAGGTCAGGTCTTGATGGAGTTGATACTACCAATACCATCATATTTATGACAACATTCTTACATCATCGGCCGCGAAAAACACATCATGTAGTTTCGTCGTTTATATTAAGCATTTACCATTCTTGGAAATGGTGAGCATCTCAGTCAATAATTTGTTACAGAACATCACTGACCTATGTGAAGACTTTATTTCCCAAGCGGAGTCAGCTGCAATGAACAATTCATCTGGACCTCATCCATCTTTACCATGCTAATCTATAGATGGGATGAAATTCTAAAGCCTTGGACGATTCCAATACAAAGCTAGTGAATCCGAGCATTAAGCACTACCTAATCTGGGCTTTATGTTTGGTCTCAATAGCTCGGGGTACACCGCTAGACCGTATTTCAAAGGAAATCTAAGACTCCATTCAGTACGAGTGAGTAGTCCTACCCATGATCACTTAGCAAAAGCGATTTACCGATTGGCCGTCTGTTATAAACTAGTAGAGGGCTGAATACAAAAGAATTATAATAAATTATACTACCCGGTATCTAGACCATTCGAGATTAAAAGCCAAATATTAACAGAATATTTGAAGTCCAAATTTAAAGCATTGTGGTCAACATGGGCGTAGCAAGAGGGGGGGGGATCGGAATTTAGTGACTGATTTTTTGCTTTGATATAGTTTATTTTAGGTGAGATTTTAATACTAAACCATCACTTGCCCCAGCACAACCAAAGGGGTTTTGAGTTTAAAACCCCCTACCAGGGGGTTCGAGTTTAAAACCCCCTACCAGGGGGGGTTCGAGTTTAAAACCCCTACTAGAGGGATTCGAGTTTAAAAACCCCTACCAGCAGTTTTGAGTTTAAAACCCCCTACCAAGGGTTTTGAGTTTTAAACCCCCTACCTGGGTTTTTTGCAGTTAACTCCCCCTCTTCTATAAAACAAAACAAAACAAAATGCAAACGAAAATCCCCTAATTCCAACAGCACAGTTAAGAAAGATTTTGATTTTAAAACCCCTTCTAAAATTTACGATAAACCCCCTCTTCAATATTAAAAAAAAGCTAATTACGCACTCAAAATGTTATGAGCGTAGCTAAATGGGTTTTGATTCAGTTTTGAGTTTAAACCCCACTTTAGCGGGGTTTGAAGGTAAAAAATACCTCTTTAATAATAAAAACAAAGCAAATTATACACTCAAAATGTTATGAGTGTAGTCAAAGGGGTTTTGAGTTTAAACTCCCCCCCCCCAGTGGAGTTTGAAGCTAAAAAGTACCTCTTCAATATAAATAAAAGCAAATTACTCACTCTAAAATCTATGAGCGTAGCCAAAGTCGGTTTTGAGGCTAAAAATACATCTTCAGTGTAAGAAAAAAAAGCAAATTACGCACTCAAAATGCTATGAGCGTTGCCAAAAGGGGTTTTGAGTTTAAACCCCCATTCAGAGGGGTTTGATGCTAAAAATACCTCTTCAATATAAAAGAAAAAGCAAATTACATACTAAAATTTTTTGAGCGTAGCCAATCCAATCGGGGGTTTTGAGTTTAAACCCCTCTTCTACAGATGGCTTTTTTTTTTAAAGTTTAAAACCCCTCCAGATGGTTTTGAGTTTAAGAGCCCCCTACAGAGCATTTTGAGGTGGAAAACCCCCAACAGATGATTTTGACGATAAAACCTTTCTTTTCGATATAAAATCTAAAGCAAACTACAGTCACTTAATTCAAAGAGCGTATTCAAGAGAGGTTACACATTTTTACCAGTGGCAGGGCAAAATTAATAAACTGCAATGAATAGTCATCTGCCGAAACTGAAAAACACTAAATGTGGCTCAACAAAGATGGCTAAGACAGATTTTAGGAGTCAGTTATAGAGATCGTGTCTAAATCAAGGAAAACCTATGCCGAAGTGGGAGTAAGATTGTGAGAGAGCGACACATAAGGTTTGCGGGACATGTTCTCTGACAAAATGAATTAAGCATAAGAATTGCAATGATATCCTAGTACAACTTGACGCCACACATTCATGGAGGTCCTCATGGCACGTGGGAAGAGGCTTCAGACATTACCAGTGACAGATTTTTATGGAAACAGCTTGACGTCAAATGCTCCAAACGGCGCGGGAGGGTCTAAGTCAGTAAGAATAGCACATTTGGTTTTTGAAATAAAACTTTTTAATAGCAGGAAAATGCAGTGTAGATACCTCAAAATATGCATTTTGTTGGCTTTCAATTCCAGAAATAGTACTTGGCGGCGGGGCTTTGACTTGCGCTTGGGAGCTCCTAGCGCTCCCCCAGACCCCGTTGCTAGTAATGGCGGGGAATCTACAATTTTTCCACTAACTCATGGAAGAAACTATTCTAGGGCACAATAAACGTCTTCCAAAAGAATGAAGGGTCAGAATGTAATAAAGATAATGTACACACACACACACATAAATACATTTTTTTTTCGCGAGAGGGGGGGGGGGGTCGGGGGGAGGGGAAAAAATCCCCCCAAACCCCCCCCCCCCCCGAAAAAAAATCCTGGCTACGCCTATGGTGGTCAAGTAGATCTAGGCTTTTTGATGTAGACAACTATAGACTTAAAGAACACGACAGAGATTGGGGCCAGAATAATTCAGTGAGAATGATGACCAAGTCCACTTCAACTCCCGCTAATGGGTTGAGTATCCATTAGCTTCGTGCACGACTCCAGTTTTCAGATGATTTGGGGATACTTAGAGATGTATCCAGTGCTTTTTTTTTTGTAAAAAAAAAAGGTGCAGGTACTCAGTGATGGATGGAATATTAAACGTTAAAATACAAGAAAAGTAATAATGTTTTCCCTACATTGAAAAAGGTGCCGTCACAAAAACAAAGCACTGGATGTATGAGCTCCAACATTACATCGGTTTAGAAAAGTGATGACTGGGTTTGTGTTCATACAGTAACGTAGCATTGATTGATTGTGCATAGGGCCACCAACCAGCTTCCTCCAGGCGTCTCGGTTCTGGGCGAGTCTCTCCAACTGTCCCCATGTCTTGCCAATCTGCTTCTCGGCGCCAGTTATTCCTGGGCCGTCCCCTCTTTCTCTTTCCTTGGGGGTTCCAGGTTAGGGCTTGCCTTGTCACCGACACTAACTAACCCTAATTTGACCCTCCATCAACTCAACAATTCGGTACCACAACACCATCTGCACCTTTTGGTAGCAAGGTTAGTGGCCTTCGCTGACAAATAATCATTTGGGTGTAAAATAAATAAAAAAATCAAGTTTCAAGGACTGTGAGGAGCTGGTTTACCAAGAAATCTTTTTATCTTATTAATTTCAGACGTTATTTCAAAAAAGAAATGGATGGCTGCCTGGTCGTGCGGTTTGCGCGCTGGACTGTCGTTCGGATTTATCGACGGTCGGAGGTTCAAACCCTGCCCGCTCCCATCCCGTCCTGCGGGAAGTTTGAACTAGAAAGTAAACTATCTTTAACTCTGAAGGAACATCCGAAACGTGTAAAACATTTTGCAAAAGAAGAGAATTACGTGCCAGGCATTTCATGTGTCAATCTAGTCATGCATATTAATCAATGACTTAAACTCTGCTAGGTCGTTGGTTTTCCTGGCTGACTCAGGCAACATCATTGACAGTGAAATGGCTAGGCCTAAATTTGACGTGGGCCAGTTAGGCCTAAATTTGATGTGGGCCAGTTAGGCCTAAATTTGATGTGGGCGAGGTAGGCCTAAATTTGATGTGGGCGAGGTAGGCCTAAATTTGATGTGGGCGAAGTAGGCCTAAAATTGATGTGGGCCAAGTAGGCCTAAAATTGATGTGGGGCGAGGTAGGCATAAATTTCGCGGGGCTCTCTACTGGCACAGAAAGATGACTATTAAAAAATAATAAACATTACCGGTTAGTCCCAAAAATGTGGATAAGTACCGGTAAATATTTATGAAGATTTCTTTCATTTTGTTTTTTATCTTTTGAAGTTGCTGTCTGAAGTTGCTTTAATGAAATTTGTTAAATTAAGGATTAATTTTTGTAATTCTTGGAAGACAATGTTGCAACCCACTCGCAGACCTGTGTAAATCTCTGTTTTGAGATGTTTTTTTTTAAATTTGCAATAATTGATAAAAAGCTGAAATTTTAAAATGTGTACTTCATAACTTATAATCTTTGATCCGTGTTGCTTATTAGCAGTGGCACGGGTTCAAGAATATGATGGCACCCCTCCCCCCTTTAATTTAATAAAGAATGACAAAAACTTGACATCAAGTATGCTTTAGTAAATGTTTTTAAAAAGTCATTCCTGTGTAGTGTTATGGAGTGTGTGTGTGTGTGTTTCCAAGGTGACGACGAAAAAAAGGGAGCATTAAGTTTTGGTCTTGGAAATGATGAAATCACGACAGGCTCTGCAACTGAATAGGAATACACCGAGAACGGCAGACGACCCAGATATGTTAGAGAGTAAAGGCGTGCTCTCTTTGTAGTGAGTTTGATTTTGTTTAAAATATCATTCCACATTATTATTACTAAATGTATATATCATTTCAAGTTGTATCTGTGTATATTGTTAACAAAAAATACATTAAACTTGTTTTAAAGAGCGACTTTAAAAGTTTTATTTCAAGTTATTAAATGGGCGCGGTGGCTGAGTGGTTAAGCCCTGTGGTCCTGGGTTCAAATCTCGGTGAAGACTGGGATTTTGAATTTCGGTGATTTTAGGGCGCCCATGAGTCCACTCGCTCTAACCTGACTTTAGTTGGGGAAAGTAAAGGCGGCTGGACGTTGTGCTGGCCACATGACACCCTGCTCGTTAACCGTTAGCAACAGAAACAGACGACCATAACATTATCTGCCCTATAGACCCCATGGTCTGAAAGGGTAACTTTGAGGGTTGGGTTGTAAAGCGCTTGCCTTCCGAACCGGGAGTCCAGGGTTCGAATTCTGAAGACTGTTTTTTTTTTTTGTTATTTCAAGGTCTTTAGGGCGCCTCTGAGTCCACCAAGCTCTAATTATTTGGGGGAAAAGTTAAGGCGTTTGGCCATTTCATCATCCCAGTCTCCATCAGGATCCGAACCCAGGAGCCACCCCCAACTCTGAAGCCAAGGCTCTACCCTCAACCACCGCGCCTCCTGCTCTTTCTCTGTACGTTGATAATTCATAGTGTAAGTTGATAATTCAGTGTAAGTTGATAATTCATAGTGTAAGTTGATAATTCAGTGTGAGTTGATAATTCATAGTGTAAGTTGATAATTCATAGTGTAAGTTGATAATTCATAGTGTAAGTTGATATTTAGTGTAAGTTGATAATTCAGTGTAAGTTGATAATTCATAGTGTAAGTTGATAATTCATAGTGTAAGTTGATAATTCATAGTGTGAGTTGATAATTCATAGTGTAAGTTGATAATTCATAGTGTGAGTTGATAATTCAGTGTAAGTTGATAATTCATAGCGTAAGTTGATAATTCATAGTGTAAGTTGATAATTCATAGTGTAAGTTGATAATTCATAATGTAAGTTGATGATTCATAATGTAAGTTGATAATTTATAATGTAAGTTGATAATTTATAATGTAAGTTGATAATTTATAGTGTAAATTGATAATTCATAGTGTACAATTTATGAAACGATAAAAAAAATTGAGAGTCACTGTGTTAGGAGATTAACAGGCTCATGTCTGCAAGGTATTATTTTAATGTCATTTTTCGTAGTGGCCTGATACAGTGATATGTTTATTGAATGATCTCCCCTGCAAGCAGGCTTCTGTACTGTTGACGTTAGATGACGTAAAATTTTTATCGGACAATAGGGCTGTGTGAATTTACGACTACTGTGTCTAGGTAGTAGTTGCGTTAATTTAAGTTCAGTCGATACATATAGTGCATTGTATGCTAGTCTTCAGGGTCAGTGAACATGTGTGTCTGTGTGTGTGTATGTTAAACCAATTTTAGCATATCGAAGTGACACACTGGAAATAGAGCTACAGGTAAGTGTTAAATAATTTAGCTCTTATTCTTACATCACGTCACGTCACTGACGTCACCTGTGGGTTCCAATATTTAAAATGATTATATTCATTCACACTGTCTGTCTGGTAAAGAGTTTAAACATGTTTTTCTCCCATTTCCAATTCTCGAATCAAGTTAAAACTGTCTACCTGACAAGACATGAATCAATAAAAAAAAAAATTAAACAATTAGCTTAATATTTTTTGGTGATTAATTATTTTATTTGATATCGAAATAAAAGAAATTAATGCTACTTAATGAGAGATTTTGATATGTAAGCCTATGGATTAAATCCCCTTAGTACTTTTTTATTCGTTGTTTCTTCCACTTCTCATTCTTGAATCAAGTTGAAAAATTTGCTTTATTATTCATAGTCGAAGACAATGCAGCAGACAATCCAAAAATTTACCTATTAGTTATTCAACTATTACTGATTAATACCATGACCTTATTTAAATCGCTGTTTGATTTCATCTTTTAGCACGCCTTTATATGAAAAGAGAATAATAGTAAAAAAAAAAAAAAAAAACACCCGGCATTCGTCAGCTTTGTCTGAGTCGAATGTGACAAAATATCTAGGTCTCAGCTGAGTCTACCTCCTTATCATTTTTACATCAAATTTTGTACGGCCTATAATTTACCTTAAGCCCTTGACTTTTGTTTTCAATATTAGACCTTATTATAAGCTTCAAGCTATCCTTCGGAAATGTAGATTCGTGCGGCCTATGCAGTTTGAGTAGATATCGCTTGAGATACAATGTCAGGGGGAGGAGGAGGGCGGGCGGATAGCTGTTGTTTCGAGCTACTTTGACACATGTCAGAGATTAAAGCACAAGTCTGTCTCAACACGTTCCGCGGATCCTGGACAGTTAGTCACGTAGAGAGAGACCATAAAAATAACATTAAATTGTGGAGTAAAACATGCACGACTAGATTATTCATTGCCGCCATATTAATACAAAACACTATGATATGCCTTTGTAGGACATGAACTAGATCTACAAGATTATTAAGTAGTTAACGCAGCATGAATTATCAGACTAGATAATATTGACGACCATGTCAAAACCATCAATATTGGCTATATTTATACGATCATCGTACGATAGGCCTAGAACAATATGCCACAGCCATTTCTCAGCGTGTAAATCAAGGTTCGAGGCCATTCGAGGCACATATTTATGTATATATCCTCGTTCCATATGCTAGGACAAAATTGTAGTCTACAAGTGCTTCTTTTTCCCTAGTGCTATTAGAGCATGGAATGTGTTGCCTAAACCAGTAAGGAAAACCAATGACTTGGCATTATAGTCTAAATTTTATCAGATAAGATCTAACTAGAATAATCTCTAGAATCCAGATCTTCAATAAATTTAGATAAACTAGTAAACTAGATAGTTAAATGCGATGCCGCTGACCCCAAATTGTAGCATTTGCCGTTCATTTGGATACAACAAGGCAGCTGCGTGGAGAGGTGGGAATCGATGTGTATGTACGACATCCTTCCGACCACAGCTAATGCCCAGGCATTCCTCTCATGGTCCATACTCTCTTCGCTACCAGATCTAAAAGATCTATTTAATTTACAATAGTCTTGTAATTATTTTGAACTTGATCTATACTAAATAACTAGACGTATCGAAATAAAATAATAATGTTACCGAGTAGATCAAATAAGTTGCATAGAAAAGCTTGCTGTACTTTCCCGTTGTAAAAAGGATACTAAACGTAAAACGATAAGTAATTCTCAAGGCATCGGTGGTCTAGTGGTAGAATACTCGCCTGCCACGCGGGTGACCCGGGTTCGATTCCCGGTCGATGCAAATTTTTTTTTTTTTATTGTTTGATAAAAATTTATTTGAGATCCCTGAAGTATTTGTTTTTTTTTTTAAATACACTTAAAAAAAAAAGTAATATTTTTTGTTTTTATGACGAAGTCGACATCGCTAGTGATAATCTATAATTCATTTGTGAAAGATTTTAAAAAAAGCTTGTCAATGCCACTTTTAAAAAATATTTTCTCCAATTTTTTGAACCACTGACCACCTGAAGCCCACGATATTCTGACACTAATTTAGGTCACTGAATCTTTCACTTCCGGGTCGGGTCAATGAGCAGACGAGAGAGAGAGAGAGAGGTTCACGTAGTTTCAGTCGTGGGTGTTTTTATCTCAATGTATTACTGCTGGTCATGCTATATGGATGTGCGACTCACGAGACCCGTAAACAATTACTTTTATCGCGTCAGCGATTGCTGGTGTTTCGGGATGGTTGGCTGGATGGCCCTGGTATTTGTAACGAATCGCGGACACGATGGTCAACGGTCCAAATCATACTCGCTGACGTTTGCCCATGGCTTGCCTCGCTAAAGAAGTTGCATCATTTTCTTCAGTTTAAGCAGTAAAAAAAAATAGTGCTAACTGCACGAAAGTTGTATAATAGAAACATCCTCTTGTTTAAAATAATTCGGATAAGCATACAAGTAGAAATCTACAAAGCAAAAAAAAAAAAAAAAGAACCACAATTAGTTAATTAACTTTTGGTTATTAAGTATGGGAGACGAACGTATGCCAAAGGCAGTTTTTTTTTGGTGAGGTAAAAGGTGGTCGACGTAACAGAGGCGCCCCACGGAAACGCTTCAAAGACTAGCTTAGGCGTCAACTTTCCTTGGCTGACATAGAAGAGAGCACCTGGTTGCATGTGGCCTCAGAACGAGACAGCTGGAGATCACTCACGAAGGCCGCGGGATACACATTTGAGACCAAATGAAAATCTTCTGCCGAGACCAACATGACGGCGAAAAGAAAATCTAAATCGACCACATGCGGACAATTGTTATGTGGCAAAATATGTAGGTTACAGCTGGGACTGCGCAGCCACGGGAAATACTGCATTCCTCGCTAATCTTCGGACTCGAAGACAGGCCTTATAATTATGTATTTTGTTTGTTATCTTGAACAAAGCAAAGAAATTTTACTTATATCAGACAAAATAATTAGATCTAATCTAGCAACCAGATCCACTCCTGTTAAACCTAAATCTACTAAAATTAATACGACAGCCTCACTAAACAAACCTACTAAAGAAGTAATACCAAAATACCTTAAAACCTTAGTAATAAATTTTCAAAGCATTAGGAACAAAACAGCAGACTTAGAAATTTTATTAGAATGTGAGAAACCAGACATAATTGCAGGAACAGAAACTTGGCTACATCCTGAAATTTATAATGAAGAAATTTTCAATAGTAATTATGAAATTTTTAGAAAAGATAGGGCTGATAATCATGGAGGAGGTCTTCTAGCAATAAAAAACACTCTTATAGCAGAAGAAATTACCTTACCTAACTCAAAAAATATAGAATCAACATTTTGTAAAATTAATACCACCTCAACATCCCTAATAATAGGCAGCATTTACAGACCACCAAATTCTAGTTTAGAATACATGCAGGAACTATGTAATCAGATTACTACACTTACAGAGACAAATAAAAATGCAGTTTTTTTGGATTATGGGTGACTTCAACTAACCATAGATAAACACCAAAACCTTAAGGACATAAATGTGCTTTTCATACAAACTTTACACAACCTAAGTTTAGATCAAATCATTAAAAAGCCAACTAGATTAAACAACACATTAGATCTCTTCTTGACCAACAGACCTGGATTGGTAGTTGATTATGATATTATCCCTGGTCTATCAGACCATGAGATAAAAAAATACACATTCAGATAAAAGCAGTAGCCAATTCAAAACCCAAAAGAAAAATCTTACTCTGGAATAAATGTAACCTAACACAACTACACCAAGCTGCATTAAACTTTCAACAAACATTCTTATTAGAAAAAGACATTAACCAACCAGTCGATGACCTCTGGAATTTCATTAAAAACCATCTTAAAAGCATTATAGAAAATCATATACCAACTAAATACACATCAAACAAAATAAATAAATGCTGGTTTAACAATAGACTTAAGAAGCTTTGTAAACAGAAGGAAAACCTATATAGAAAATTTAAAGAAACTAAGGCAGAAAGAGTTTACAAAAAGAATATAAAAATTAAACACTCAAAAAATAGCAGACAGCTGCAGAGTGAATACATAAACAATGTAATATTTAAAGATAACAACAAAAACCTATGGTCATACATTAAGTCTAAGAAAATGGAAACAACAGGCATAGCGCCATTAAAAGATGAACATAACATAATACATAATGATAATGAAACTAAAGCAAACATCCTAAACAAATACTTTGCATCAGCATTCTCAGCCCCAGGAGACAAAGACATATTACTGAATTTGAACCAAGTAGACAACATAGAAGATATAGTAGTACAAGAAAATGGAATTCAAAAACTATTAGCCAACACCAAACCAAATAAAGCGTCTGGACCTGATGGTATTCCAAGGCTTTTGACAAAGTTCACCACCATAGTTTGCTTAAAAAATTAAAATATTTTGGCATTAATGGTCCACTGAATCAGTGGATTAAAGATTTTCTGATAGGGAGAGAACAAACTGTAATAATAAATGGCTCTAAATCAACACCGATAACAGTAAACTCAGGCGTACCTCAAGGAACAGTCTTGGGTCCACTACTATTTTTAATTTACATTAATGATTTAACACATTGCATTACTTCAGGAACAAAAGTCAGATTATTTGCAGACGATTGCATAATATATAGAACAATAAAAACAACACAAGACACAGATATTTTACAAAGAGAATTAGATTAATTACAGAAATGGGAATCAAATTGGAGCATGTCTTTCCACCCAGAAAAATGTCAGTTGTTAAGAGTAACAAAAAAAACTAAAACAAATTAATTCCACTTATCTTATTCATGGCAAACCAGTAACACAGACTAAAAACGCAAAATACCTAGGTGTTATAATAAAGAAAAAAAATTGTCATGGAATCCACATATTGATGAAACTATAAAAAAATCAAACAAAGCATTAGGATTTATTAAAAGAAATTTCTATAAATCAAATAAGAACATAAAACTAAAATGTTATTTAACCTTGGTTAGGCCAATAATAGAATATGCATCCTCCGTTTGGAACCCCTCAACTCAAGAAAACATTAAGAAACTGGAACAGACACAAAATAGAGCAGTGAGATTCATAACAAATGAATATTCACATTTGACTAGAGTAACACCTATAGAAAAATCACTAAATTTAGAAAGCCTTCAGGACAGAAGACTCAAAAGTAAAGTAGCAATTATACATAAAACACTGAACCATAATATTCAATTACAAAAACAAAATTTAATAAAATACTCAGAAAGACACAAAGATAAAGGCACATTCCTCGTCCCATATGCTAGGACAAATTTGTACAAATACTCCTTCTTCCCTAGTGCTATTAGAGCATGGAATGGGTTGCCTGAGCTAGCCAGGAAAACCAGTGACTTGGCAGAATTTAATTCATTGGTTAATATGCATGACTAAATGCATGACGCGTAGGACGTAATCATCTTCTTTTTTGAAGTAACGTCTGTATTATATTAGGTAAGATAAGATAATTAATTGACAAATTAGTTTTTTTTTTCTATTAAGTCATGGATTGTCTGCGACCAATCAATAATTGTGCAAAGTTTCAACTTAATCCAAGAATGAGTGTGGGAGACATAACGTGTTGAAACGTTTTACCAGACACGGTTGATATAAACTTTGTAAAAAAATTAGCTTGGAAAATCAATGAAATTGATACAGGAAAAAAAAGCAGCTAGCATTTATCTTGTTTAGAAAGGAGAGGATGTAAAGACAATTGTTAGCTATGAAGACTTGATTACTACTTCTATTTCCGCTTAAAGGAGGCTAATAAAATCAATACATTGGTCGACCTGTGCTTTTCAGATAGAGCGTCGGAGGAGTGAAGATCTAAGCCTCACTATGAGTTAATCAAACTGTAGCCTATAGTCTCTTCAACACGTGAGTTGAAAGCTCAAAAAACCGACTCACTAATCAGACAGCTTTGATTATTTGTTTTATAGTTTTTGAAATTTTTAGAAACAGGATTAATCTGTCCTAGAAAGACCTAATCACGAGGGAACTGATTAGAAACAGGATTAATACAGCGATTGGACCCCTCTGAGAAGATCACCACTGTAAAAAAAAAAACGCAAACTAAAACTCCATCGCTATATCACAAGGTCTTCAGGGCTCGCAAAGACCTTCCTTCAGGGAACAGTACTAGGAAAAAGAAGAAGAGGCAGAAAAAGCGATAGGAAGACAGCATAACAGAATGGACGGGCCTGCCATTGAAAGAGGTTCTATCCAAGGCAAAAGACAGAGAGGAATGGGAAAAGACGGTGAACAGATCTTGTGTGGTGCCCCATCGGTCCAACAGACTTAGGGAAAGATGAAGGTGTAGGTGGATTTTTATTAAAGATTTCGAAAAATCGTAGGGGCCTCCACAAAAATCCTGCACTGGGGCCGGCTCCACATGCTTAAATCCCTGCCTAAACATAAATCTACATTTAAATAGATATAATTTCTATAAGTTCCAGATCTGGAATCGCAAATTTGTCTAGATCTAGGCATTTGATTTAGATCAATAATCTCCTACAATATAAAATTATTCGTCATATGACCACTCATTCACTCATAGTCGCGGATTCTCCCACTAGCTGTGGAAGATAAAATGTAAAAATGTAACATAGGCCTATTCTTTCTTAACTGAAGCCTATGACAACCAAGCCATTTTCAAGATCGAAACCACAGTTAATATATTTGCAATTGCTACCAAATATATTTTAATAACAACTAAGGCCTAAAAAGTGTTTGTGCATACTTTAAAATAGGGGGTTGCGGTCCCTTCGTTTGTATGATGCGCATAAAGATAAAGGCACATTCCTAGTTCCATACGCTATACTGCTAGTAGATCATAAAATGGGTTGCCTGAGCTAGCCAGGATAACATAGTCAGATGAAAGAGAGAAAAAAAAAGACAGAATTTGAGAGCTAGACGATTTGTTGGGGGAGGGCGTTGTGATGGCTACTAGTCTAACGCGCTTCAGTGTTTCTGGCAAAATAAACATTTATACCAAATATTTCAACCGTAGCGTATACCAACTAAATACACATCAAACAAAATAAATAAATGCTGGTTTAATAATAGACTAAAGAAGCTTTGTAAACAGAAGGAAAACCTATATAGAAAATTTAAAGAAACCAAGGCAGAAAGAGTTTACAAAAAGTATATAAAAATTAAACACCTAACCCAAAAAGTAAGCAGACAGCTGCAGAGTGAATACATAAACAATGTAATATCTAAAGATAACAACAAAAACCTATGGTCATACATTAAGTCTAAGAAAACGGAAACAACAGGCATAGCGCCATTAAAAGATGAACATAACATAATACATAATGATAATGAAACTAAAGCAAACATCCTAAACAAATACTTTGCATCAGCATTCTCAGCCCCAGGAGACAAAGACATATTTCTTAATTTGAACCAAGTAGACAACATAGAAGATTTAGTAGTACAAGAAAATGGAATTAAAAAACTATTAGCCAACACCAAACCAAATAAAGCGTCTGGACCTGATGGTATTCCAGCTAGATTACTCAAAGAACTAAGCAATGAGCTAGCCCCAGTGTTCAAAATACTCTTTCAGGCATCGCTTAACCAGGGCAGAGTACCAAAGGACTGGAAAGAAGCTAATGTCACCCCCCTATTTAAAAAAGGAGAAAAATCTGATCCAGGAAACTACAGACCAGTATCACTTACCAGCATCACATGTAAAATACTAGAACACATAATATGTAGCAACATCATAAACCACTTAGACAAACATAATGTCCTCACCCCATACCAACATGGCTTTAGGAAATATAGATCATGTGAAACACAACTAATAGGACTAATTGATGATTTCTCAAAAGGTTTAGATAATAGTGAACAAATAGATGCTATCTTACTAGATTTTTCCAAGGCTTTTGACAAAGTTCACCACCATAGTTTGCTTAAAAAATTAAAATATTTCGGCATTAACGGTCCACTGTATCAGTGGATTAAAGATTTTCTGATAGGGAGAGAACAAACTGTAATAATAAATGGCTCTAAATCAACACCAATAACAGTAAACTCAGGTGTACCTCAAGGAACAGTCTTGGGTCCACTACTATTTTTAATTTACATAAATGATTTACCAAATTGCATTAGTTCAGGAACAAAAGTCAGATTATTTGCAGACGATTGCATAATATATAGAACAATAAAAACAAAACAAGACACAGATATTTTACAAAGAGAATTAGATGAATTACAGAAATGGGAATCAAATTGGAGCATGTCTTTCCACCCAGAAAAATGTCAGTTGTTAAGAGTAACAAAAAAAATTAAACAAATTAATTCCACTTATCTTATTCATGGCAAACCAGTAACACAGACTAAAAACTCAAAATACCTAGGTGTTATAATAAATGAAAAACTGTCATGGAATCCACATATTGATGAAACTATAAAAAAATCCAACAAAGCATTAGGGTTTATTAAAAGAAATTTCTATAAATCAAATAAGAACATAAAACTAAAATGTTATTTAACCTTGGTTAGGCCAATAATAGAATATGCATCCACCGTGTGGGACCCCTCAACTCAAGAAAACATTAAGAAACTGGAACAAACACAAAATAGAGCAGTGAGATTCATAACAAACGAATATTCACATTTGACTAGGGTAACACCATTAATAAAATCACTAAATTTAGAAAGCCTTCAGGACAGAAGACTCAAAAGTAAAGTAGCAATTATACATAAAACACTGAACCATAATCTTCAAATACAAAAACAAAATTTAATAAAATACTCTGAAAGACACAAAAATAAAGGCACATTCCTCGTCCCATATGCTAGGACAAATTTGTACAAATACTCCTTCTTCCCTAGTGCTATTAGAGCATGGAATGGGTTGCCTGAGCTAGCCAGAAAAACCAGTGACTTGGCAGAATTTAAGTCATTGGTTAATATGCATGACTAAATGCATGACGCGTAGGACGTAATCATCTTCTTTTTTGAAGTAACGTCTGTATTATATAAGATAAGAAGATAAGATATCAGCTAATCTAGATCTATATAGATCTATACCTTGATTCTTGATTTCAACAAATTTAGGTTAGTTGCATGTTGATCTATAATCTAGAACAAACCACAGACCTATATATATTCTATACATCTATGCTGCTATAGAAAGTACTCAAAGGTTGTAGACTGTATGTGTCTCCAAATAAGAGAGTTATCACTGCTAGATCAGATGGGTCAAGTCAAGATCTAGTCAATCTAGACTCGATCTATAGATTATTATGATCAGTTAGTAATTATCGTAAATGTTATAAATCTATGTAAATAATAATCTTATAATTAATCAGCAGTGACAGACCTAATGTTCATATCTCCAAGTAGCCTCAGTTCATACGGTACATACTACTACTCTCTCTATCAGTGCCGTCAGTGGCATTTTTATTTTTATCATTTTATGATTTTACGTCTCGACTGTCTCGAGAGACGATCCTCATCTTTTGACTATTCGGAAGTTTGCCTTTGCAACTTCTTGTGTGACTAGATCTAGAATTTTTAATCTAGATGATAGATCTATGACTAATAGTATTACTACTAAGTTACTAGTTCTATTTACAATAAGTTAATAACTTATTATTATTTATAATTTAATATTATGCTAAACTAGTTTAACTTACTAAGACTAATAATACTAAATTCAACTAAAATTTTCTAAATAGTATTAGTACTCATAGATCTAGTAAATAGATCTAATACTAGACTTAAATTAAGTTAAATTAGTCTCTAGATTACTCTACTCTAGCTAGATCTAATACTACTGCCTGGTCGTGCGGTTTGCGCGCTGGACTGTCGTTCAGATTTATCGATGGTCCCGGGTTCAAACCCTGCCTGCTCCCATCCCCCGTCGTTCTGCGGGAGGTTTGGACTAGGAAGTAATTATCTTCAACTCTGAAGGAACATCCGAAACATGTAAAACATTAAACAAAACATTTTACTAAAATTCTTATAACTAGACAGTCTAAATAAACTACAATTTTTTTATAAAGTAAACTAGTGGTCTGAATCTGGCAATCTGGTTAGTTTAGTAAAGTATATTGTATACTAAATTATAGAATCTACATATAATATCTAATTTACTAATAGAGGGAGAGTAATATAGACTCCTTCGATGGGAAGTTTTACCCTAGTTTTTTAATATATTATTATAACTTAGATCTAGATCTATCATCTAGTTTATAAGTTTATAAAAAAATCGAAACAAGTACTGAAGTAGGGGCCTTTGCATGACTAGATTGACACATTACACATAAAATGAAGTAATGTCTGTAATATATTAATTATAATATATATAAATAAGATAAGAAGATATTCTATATTGATATATCTAAACATCTAGAATAATCTAGATTTGTTATTAATTAGTAATTAAATTACATTTCTTTTTCTATCCTAAGCATGATTAAGTCTGGGCACTCTGGGCTAAGCACTAGATCTAGATTGACTAGATCTAAATCATAAATGATAATCCTTTCAACTCAAGAATGATCAATTTAGTCTAATTCTGTAATTACAATAATTGAAGTACTAATAGTGATTGTCTAAAAACTAATAATACCATTAGATCTAGAATTCAAAGTAAAGATGATTCTAGTCTAGATCTAGACTCAAAAGACTGAAAATATGTTAAAATTAGAGTCATTCTGTATATTATAATTATATTAGATCTAGACTTTAGTGACCTAATCCTTAGACTAAGGCTTAGTGACTCTAGCTTTTACTTCTAGATCTAGATTTGATCTGTTAAATTAGAATTAATAATAAGGCATTGTCTTTGATTCCAAAGAGTAAGGATGAGTGCAAACCCAGTTGGAGAGCTTTCGCAAAGGTCACAAGACACACATTTGAAACCCAAAGAAGAGACCCTCCAAAAACAGTCAAAATTTAATTAATGTATTCTCATTTTAGACCTATCTCTATGGAATAAAATGGAGATCTAGAAATCATGCTGATTTTTTTTACAGATCCTCTAGATTTTATATCATACCTTATAAATTATAAAAAGGTGCCAGTGGCTGAGTGGTTAAGTGCTTGGCTTTGAACCTGGGGTCCTGGGTTTGAATCTGTGTGAAGACTGGGATTTTGAATTTTGGGATTTTTAGGGTGCTCATGAGTTCACCCAGCTCTAATGGGTCATTGTGCTGGCCACATGACACCCTGCTAGTTAACCGTTGGCCAAAGAAACAGATGACCTTAACATCATCTGCCCTATAGATCGCAAGGTCTGAAAGGGGAACTTAACGTTACTCTACTACAGCATTGGCTGAGTGGAAAAGTGGTTGGCTTCTGAACTGAAGGTCCCGAGTTTGAATCCTGGTAAAGACTGGGATTTTTAATTTTGGGGATATTCAGGGCGCCTCTAAGTTCACCCAGTTGGGGAAAAGTAAAGTTGCCGTTAGTCATTGTGCTTGCCACGAGACATCCTAGTTAACCATCAGCCATAGAAACAGATGCACTAAAGGTTAGTCATTGTGCTTGCCACGTGACATTTCGTTAACTGTGGGCCACAGAAACATGATCTTTACTTCTTCTGCTCTAAAGATCGCAAGGTCTGAAAGGGGAGCCTTACTTTTTTTAAAAACTTTTTAATGGACCATTAGGTGTGTTTATTTGTTGACTAGAACTACAATCTTTACGAGGTATCTTTACATTATAGATCTGAGTAAATAAATTGCTTAATGATGGCAGTGTCTTTATTGGTTTATGAAATGTTTGTGTTGCAGGTAAATAATTGGATAGCAGCATGTGTAGGATTTTGTTGGATTCTTTTATGCTATGGATGATGCCTTGAAAATTGAGGCCGTGACCTTTATGTTGAGAGAAGGATGAGACTGAGACTAAGGTAGTTAGTGTTTTCCTTTTATTAAAAGAATACACAAACATCATCATCAGTCCTTTGTGTTCCTCCCGGAACATAGGGGGGAACATAGTGACTGGGTATAAAAAAAAACACCACTCTCCACTGTTGTCTTGCTAGTGTTTCCTGCTCTTCCCAGCCCTCTTCTCTCCCTCTGTATAAAGCAGGAGCAGTATACATGCAAGGCTTCTTATATACCATTGAATAGGAGGAACATTCATCCTATTTATCATACAGTTTAAACGAAAAGAACAACTTAAAATCTTGGTACAAGTCTAAATTTAGTATTTTAATTTTTGTTCTTCTTTTGTCTAAACATTAAATTTTGATCTGGTTCTTTTTAATTAACAATTTTAATTACAAGCCTTGGTTTTACTTTCTTCAGGGCAAGATGTCCTTCTGTACTTGGTGAATTCATTCTAAAATGTTTGACTTATATCATTGTAAGTTGATTTTCTTTTAATTCTGTTTATATGATTTGACTTGCATTTTAAGGTCAAATTATCAGGAAGGATAATATGTATATTAATTGAATAAATTATTAATATAGTATCTATATGATTTTGAGATTTGGTTTCCATTTTTAATTGTTATAGAAAATAATAAATTATTTACTTTATCTTGCTCGAAACATTTTTTTATCTTTAAAAAGTTTAGGGCCTGTGCTTGGAATACTCAAGTTTGCCAATTAGTTTATTTCTATGGGTTCTTAATTACTTGTTATGCACTTTATACAGTTGATAATCAAAGTTTCATATCTTACTCACTTTGATGCTAGAGATTGGGTGAAAGTAGACAAATTAAAGTCAAATCGTTTAAAATGTAACATAATGATATAGAGGTTTCTTTTGTATCTTTCCTAGTCTTTCTTTTTAAGTCCCCACAATAATGAATGTAGCATCTTTTTTTTAAAGCTATGGTCACCTTAAAGTATTTCAAATCTTGTCAGTTTGTCCAAGCCAATGTTTAAAATTATGTTAAAAAAGTTAGCAAAAATTATTAATTAGCATTTTTTATTTTATAACTTACGTTATCATATACATTTGTAGTATGGTGGCCAGTTGATAAAGCACTTGGCTTCCAAACCAAAGGTCTCAAGTTCAACTTCTGGTGAAGACTGGGAATTGATTTTGGATTATTGAGGATGCCCCTGAGAGCCCCAAACTCTATAATGAGTACCTGACAAAGGTTGGGAGTAAGGGTAGTTGGTGTTGTGCTGGCCACGTGAACCTTTATTAACCGCCTGCAATAGAAACAGGTTCAGGGGTACATTTACTTTTTTTTTTTAAACTAAGTATGTAGTCAGAAGTTTATAAAGTACTAATAGCTTAAAGGGGGCGCGGTGGCTGAGCGGTTTAGCGCTTGACCTCTGAGCCTTCCTTGTAAACCGTTGGCCAAACTAAACGGATGACCTTAACATCACCTGCCGTATAGATCATAAGGTCTAAAAAGGGGAACTTATTTTTTTTTTTGTTTCACTTTTTAATAAATTATTAAGTCCTAATATCTTATGTAATTGCTTTACATTGATTAGTCAATGTCACAGTTCACATTTGTTTGATCACACAGGTTGCTTTCACATTATGTCAACGTCACATTTGTTGTGTCCTGTGCATGACTGTTGTGGTGTGTTTCCTTTGGTGGGCATCCAGCGACGGAGAGAAGTGTTTTGGCCATGAGTTAGTTGAGCATGTGGTGAGTGCTGATAGATTCTGTAGTTGTTGGTTAGCATGTTGTCACACAGGCAATCCAATCTATTCAACACCTGAGAAAGCATACATCAAGATTTCAAGAATGTCTGATCACTAAATAATGAGTTTAAAAATCATGTTTTAATTTCCTCTGCAATTGTTTTTACTTTCAAGTAACAAGCAATAGAAAAAAAGAATACTTTTTTTTAAAAAAAGCTTATCCGCTTTGGAACCGCTTATTACTGCCATTTATCTGAAAATTATGGGCTTTATCTTGCTTACTGCTATACAAAACAAAATTAACTATTTCTTTTTAAATGATGAACTAATTTGTTAATTTTTGGATTGTTTCGTGTATTGTTATCGACTATGAATAGATATGCAAAATTTCAACTTCATCTCAGAATGGGAAATGGGAATAAAACTTATTTAAACATTTTACCAGACACGCACAGACAGACAGATAGTTACAGTAAGTTGATATAAGCTTTGTAAAAAAAAAGTGGAAATAAGAGGGATGGGGGTGTGAGTTTAAAGGGAATTTGACCAAAGAATTTAATTGGAACTTCATTCAATTTTATAATACTGTATCGTCTTCTTTCTTCTTCTTCTTCGTTCTCATTGTTATGTTGGAGCGTTCAGATGGCTAGGCCAATACATGAGATGAACTGCGCAGTGGTTTCCAAATCAGGGAGCTCTCCATATAGTTTTCCTTCTATTGGGGTGATTTGGGGCCAGTGTCTTATACGGGCCTCTTGGTAAAGAGAGCAGTTTTGGAGGGCGTGGTCGGCATTCTCTGGTGATACTCCACAAGGGCAGATTTCACTGGTTCCAATTTTGAGCCTCTGTTACATGTGTTATGATACTGTATGTTTCAAGACATTTTTATGTTTGTTCTTATTAAACATTGAGTTGTCTGCAACCCTTGGAAGAGATGTGGAAAATGTCTGGTCTAAACTGAAAAGTTTCTAAGACCAAGAACTTTGTTTCATACTTTTGTTGTTTCCC
The DNA here is from genome assembly GCA_036873155.1 of Biomphalaria sudanica. NCBI lineage: Eukaryota > Metazoa > Mollusca > Gastropoda > Planorbidae > Biomphalaria > Biomphalaria sudanica. Next base: position 1,763,261 of record JAZGLO010000050.1, on the reverse strand, counting down.
CCAGTGCCAGGAATACAAAGAAAAGAATGTAGCAGGTGATATGTGTGACAGTCTGTGCAATGAGAAAGAAATAGACATTGGTTCTTGTACAAGTTACTCGGATATATTACAGGTAAGTCTTTTTGTTTGATATGTTTCTGATGTTTCTTCAGTATTGAAAATTATTACATCCTAGACCATACTGCTGGGATTGACAGCAGGCAGTTTTTAGCCTGGAATCATGGAGACAACAGTCCAGAGTGCATACCACACAACCAGGCAGCCATTGTTTTAAAGTTCTAATATGCTGACATGTTAGTGGAATAAAAATTCAGAATGAATTTGGTACTTACCCGGTATCTTTTGTTCCTTTTAAGAAAGTCCAATTTTTAAATGATTTCTTTTAAACAATATCAAGAAGATCTTAAAGTCTATTAGAAGGAAAAAAAAGTATCAATAACAAATTTCACTATCTGGACAAGATAAGCTACCACTAATGCTATTATAAAGATTATAATTTGTGTGAAGGTCAAGGTTACTGTAAGTGTATAAGCAATATAAAATGTTTGCATTTCAAGAAACTACAGTATTTTTCTAATAGAGCTAAAAATAGTTGAGTTCACAATGGGCATGGATCTTTCCAATAGAAGGTTCTGGTCCTTTCCTATCTGTTGAAGAAGCTAAATTCATAGATGATATAAATACAAAGGAAGACAATAAGAAGACGGATCAGTCAATAAGTTTCGAGCTTCATGCTAAGTCTATTTGTGTGACTGTTATTAACATTAAGTTTGTGTTAATAGTATATGTGTTCAATCTTTTTCGTGATTCTAGGGAACAATTTTGGCTTGATCATGATGTTTCTAATGTTCATATATTTTGAGTTGTTTTAGTAAATACTTTGTTTGCTTTCTGTTCAGATCTTTCAGAATGGTGACCTCATGTTCTCTGTTCAGAATGATCCATTTCATTCCTGGCTAATAGACAGCATAGTGGAAGGCACAAAGCTAAAACACTTTGTCTTTGATGTCGACAGACATATACAGAGCGAGTTGGGGCTGACAGACACCTCGGCATTGATGAGCAGGATTATTGGGGATTTTGATTTAAATAAAGATGGAAATGTAAGTCTTAATCTAGATATACCAAACATACACTCTTTGACTTGGTTATGCAAAGGAGATAATTCATTTGCATTTAGTAAAAGGTATTATCTTTAATTTTTCCCTTTTTTTTTCTTTCAGCTAAATCTTGGAGAAGCTCAGAGTATATGGCGTTTGCTGAAGCAACCCTTTTTCTTAGCATTTTATGTTTTTCAGGTACTTAAACATATTTTAGCTATTTTTCGTAAACATTTTATATCATATATATATATATATATTAGGGTGGCCCTTATTTTTGAACTTTTTATTTTCTAACCTCTGACCCTCCAGAAAGTGTCCTTATGATAAGAAAACATTGTTTGCAAAATTTTACGCAGATATTTAATCATTTAGGGGTAGCTCAATAACATTGAAGTTTACAATAGGCACTCATTACTCAGCAGCATGACATGTGAAGCAATATTGCATCATCATCATGTAATTAATATGTGTGATGCAACATTGCATCATCTAAGTAACAACTCTAGGTGATGCAACATTGCATCATCTATTTAATATGTCTGATGTAATATTGCGTCAGCCTGCAGTGTTGTGTATTACCTAAGCAAGCATGCGATTACATGACAGACTGTCATTGTTAAGTGGTCTCTTTCACACTGTCAGTGATGTAAAGCATTTTTGTTTAATTAGTTGAACAGTGAACACTTCAGTGAACACTCATCTTTTTAGTGTTATTATGGCTTCTGTAAGTACCACCACCAAAAGCAGAAAACCTGTGTACTTATTGGAGAAGTTTACAGAAGAAATCAGAGGTCAGAAGTTGCCCTCAAACCGGCAGGCTCTTGGACACTTCCTCTTTCTGCACCTACAACAGAAGAAGACTGTCCGCGAATCATCAACGCTTACTGTTGATGAAATTGAACAATTCTGGAACCGTGCACGAATTCCGGTTCGTCATAAGCAGGATTCAATCAAGAAGATTGAAGTATTGTTTGATCAATGGCGATCTCTCAAGAAAAATGCCTCGAGACGAACAGATACACAGCAAAGGAATGAAGAGCAATTCACAGAATTGTTTGATGATCTGTTTGATATAGCCCATGGTGAGGCAATGAGTATGATAAAAATTTATGAGGATAAAGAATTTCTAATTGCACAGAGAGAAAAGGGGCGTAGAGGCGGCATGTCATCAGTGGATACTGTATTAGCGAAGAAAGAAACAAAACAGCATCAGAAGTTAATTAAGGAGCAGGAACGTCGATATAAATCTGCTTCTGAACAGGACAGTTTGCAGGAACAAGTTAGTATTGACTGTAGCAGCAGTAGCAGTAGTGATGACGACACTGATAAAGATGTTTCATATCATTTGGCCAGTGGTGTTACCAGTTCCGAGTTACCACCTGCAGCAAAACGTGGTCGACAAACTATTATGACACCCGACCTGGCAGCCTTCCTAGATCGCAACAAGGTATCCGATCGGGCTGCTGTAATGATTGTTGGTGAGACAGCGAAATCACTCGGGCAGGACATTAGTACACTGACTCTCAACAGGAGTAGTATTCAGCGCCAGAGACAGCACTGCCGAGCAGAATGTGCAGAGAAGATTCAACAAAGCTTTCAACCTGGTGGTGTACTGGTCGTTCACTGGGATGGCAAGCTTCTACCTGATCTCAGTGGTCAGGAAATGGTGGACCGCTTGCCTATACTGGTGTCTTCTACCGATGGGGATGTACAGTTATTGGCCGTTCCAAAAATTCCTGCAGGAACAGGGTCTGCGCAAGCCCGTGCAGTCTTTGATGCACTGAATGAGTGGGGAATAACCAGTAATGTCCAAGGATTGTGCTTTGACACCACCAGCTCTAATACTGGCCGAAAAAATGGAGCCTGTGTTTTGCTTCAACAGCTGATTGGTAGGGATCTTCTGTACCTTGCTTGCCGTCATCATATGCTCGAACTTGTGGCCAGTGCAGCATTCACACAAGTTATGGGTTCCTCATCAGCACCAGAAGTTCTTCTCTTCAAGAGATTTAAAGCACACTGGCAGTTCATCGATAAGAGTCAATTTCAAGATTCATCTTCTGATCAGGAAAGTGCCCTTATCATTGCTAGCATCAAGGAGGCTCTTGGAACGATGCTCATGTCTGCTGTGGCTGAAAACCAACCTCGTGATGATTACCGCGAGTTAGCAGAAGTAACGCTGATCTATCTTGGCATAACTCCACAACGTGGAATACACTTCAGAGCGCCTGGGGCTATGCATCAAGCCAGGTGGATGTCAAAAATTATCTACACCTTCAAGGTGTGGCTGTTCCGTTCACAGTTTCAACTGTCCACACGTGAGGAGACAGGTCTGCGTCAACTGAGCATATTTTTTGCGACAGTCTATGTCAAGGCTTGGTATACAGCTCCTCTTGCAAGTGCTGCAGCAAACAATGATCTTCAGCTTCTGAAATGCCTATTAAAGTACAGTTCTACAAACAGTGCTATTTCAAAGGTAACATCCCACAAGATGATGGATCACTTGTGGTACCTATCAGAGAACTTGGTTGGCTTGGCATTCTTTGATAATGCAATCAGCAACGAGATCAAAGACAGAATGGTTCAAGCAATGAATGAAGTTGATGGAGCAGCTGATCCTCCTAAGCGCATACAATTACATCAAGTTTCCTCTGCCGACCTAGAACGTATGTCAACAGCTGACTTTGTGACGAAAAATACCAGATCTTTGTTCATCACGCTGGATCTTCCACAGGGATTCCTTCATTTACCCGCCGAACAGTGGGCTCAGAGTGAAGACTACCAGGCTGCAGCCAAACGTGTTCACCATCTTACAGTCATTAATGATCATGCTGAAAGGGGAGTCGCTCTAGTGGAACAGTTTTCCGGACGCCTCACCAAGAATGAAGAACAACTACAGTTCCTAATGCAGCTGGTCTCTGACAATCGCAAGCGGTACCCCAACGCACTGAAACGCTCATTAATGGATCACCAGTGACAGTTGGTGATAGACGCTTGACATTGTAAGCTACTTTATCGTTGCAATTTACTTTGTATTACATACTAGAAGTGAAATAAAAAAATCTGTTAATTTCAAGCATCTGCTAACATTTTGTATGGACTGTATTAGAAACGTGGACAGTGAGGTAAACTTTAGATCGCTTGAGCTACCACTAATTGTTAGAATTTCTTTCTGAAATTTTATGTGTAATGTTTTTGTACCATATGTAAGATAATAAGAGGGTCAGAGCTTAGTTTTTTTTAATTTTATTTTTTGCCTGTAAGTAAGGGCCACCCTAATATATATATATATATATATTAGGGTGGCCCTTATTTTTGAACTTTTTATTTTCTAACCTCTGACCCTCCAGAAAGTGTCCTTATGATAAGAAAACATTGTTTGCAAAATTTTACGCAGATATTTAATCATTTAGGGGTAGCTCAATAACATTGAAGTTTACAATAGGCACTCATTACTCAGCAGCATGACATGTGAAGCAATATTGCATCATCATCATGTAATTAATATGTGTGATGCAACATTGCATCATCTAAGTAACAACTCTAGGTGATGCAACATTGCATCATCTATTTAATATGTCTGATGTAATATTGCGTCAGCCTGCAGTGTTGTGTATTACCTAAGCAAGCATGCGATTACATGACAGACTGTCATTGTTAAGTGGTCTCTTTCACACTGTCAGTGATGTAAAGCATTTTTGTTTAATTAGTTGAACAGTGAACACTTCAGTGAACACTCATCTTTTTAGTGTTATTATGGCTTCTGTAAGTACCACCACCAAAAGCAGAAAACCTGTGTACTTATTGGAGAAGTTTACAGAAGAAATCAGAGGTCAGAAGTTGCCCTCAAACCGGCAGGCTCTTGGACACTTCCTCTTTCTGCACCTACAACAGAAGAAGACTGTCCGCGAATCATCAACGCTTACTGTTGATGAAATTGAACAATTCTGGAACCGTGCACGAATTCCGGTTCGTCATAAGCAGGATTCAATCAAGAAGATTGAAGTATTGTTTGATCAATGGCGATCTCTCAAGAAAAATGCCTCGAGACGAACAGATACACAGCAAAGGAATGAAGAGCAATTCACAGAATTGTTTGATGATCTGTTTGATATAGCCCATGGTGAGGCAATGAGTATGATAAAAATTGATGAGGATAAAGAATTTCTAATTGCACAGAGAGAAAAGGGGCGTAGAGGCGGCATGTCATCAGTGGATACTGTATTAGCGAAGAAAGAAACAAAACAGCATCAGAAGTTAATTAAGGAGCAGGAACGTCGATATAAATCTGCTTCTGAACAGGACAGTTTGCAGGAACAAGTTAGTATTGACTGTAGCAGCAGTAGCAGTAGTGATGACGACACTGATAAAGATGTTTCATATCATTTGGCCAGTGGTGTTACCAGTTCCGAGTTACCACCTGCAGCAAAACGTGGTCGACAAACTATTATGACACCCGACCTGGCAGCCTTCCTAGATCGCAACAAGGTATCCGATCGGGCTGCTGTAATGATTGTTGGTGAGACAGCGAAATCACTCGGGCAGGACATTAGTACACTGACTCTCAACAGGAGTAGTATTCAGCGCCAGAGACAGCACTGCCGAGCAGAATGTGCAGAGAAGATTCAACAAAGCTTTCAACCTGGTGGTGTACTGGTCGTTCACTGGGATGGCAAGCTTCTACCTGATCTCAGTGGTCAGGAAATGGTGGACCGCTTGCCTATACTGGTGTCTTCTACCGATGGGGATGTACAGTTATTGGCCGTTCCAAAAATTCCTGCAGGAACAGGGTCTGCGCAAGCCCGTGCAGTCTTTGATGCACTGAATGAGTGGGGAATAACCAGTAATGTCCAAGGATTGTGCTTTGACACCACCAGCTCTAATACTGGCCGAAAAAATGGAGCCTGTGTTTTGCTTCAACAGCTGATTGGTAGGGATCTTCTGTACCTTGCTTGCCGTCATCATATGCTCGAACTTGTGGCCAGTGCAGCATTCACACAAGTTATGGGTTCCTCATCAGCACCAGAAGTTCTTCTCTTCAAGAGATTTAAAGCACACTGGCAGTTCATCGATAAGAGTCAATTTCAAGATTCATCTTCTGATCAGGAAAGTGCCCTTGTCATTGCTAGCATCAAGGAGGCTCTTGGAACGATGCTCATGTCTGCTGTGGCTGAAAACCAACCTCGTGATGATTACCGCGAGTTAGCAGAAGTAACGCTGATCTATCTTGGCATAACTCCACAACGTGGAATACACTTCAGAGCGCCTGGGGCTATGCATCAAGCCAGGTGGATGTCAAAAATTATCTACACCTTCAAGGTGTGGCTGTTCCGTTCACAGTTTCAACTGTCCACACGTGAGGAGACAGGTCTGCGTCAACTGAGCATATTTTTTGCGACAGTCTATGTCAAGGCTTGGTATACAGCTCCTCTTGCAAGTGCTGCAGCAAACAATGATCTTCAGCTTCTGAAATGCCTATTAAAGTACAGTTCTACAAACAGTGCTATTTCAAAGGTAACATCCCACAAGATGATGGATCACTTGTGGTACCTATCAGAGAACTTGGTTGGCTTGGCATTCTTTGATAATGCAATCAGCAACGAGATCAAAGACAGAATGGTTCAAGCAATGAATGAAGTTGATGGAGCAGCTGATCCTCCTAAGCGCATACAATTACATCAAGTTTCCTCTGCCGACCTAGAACGTATGTCAACAGCTGACTTTGTGACGAAAAATACCAGATCTTTGTTCATCACGCTGGATCTTCCACAGGGATTCCTTCATTTACCCGCCGAACAGTGGGCTCAGAGTGAAGACTACCAGGCTGCAGCCAAACGTGTTCACCATCTTACAGTCATTAATGATCATGCTGAAAGGGGAGTCGCTCTAGTGGAACAGTTTTCCGGACGCCTCACCAAGAATGAAGAACAACTACAGTTCCTAATGCAGCTGGTCTCTGACAATCGCAAGCGGTACCCCAACGCACTGAAACGCTCATTAATGGATCACCAGTGACAGTTGGTGATAGACGCTTGACATTGTAAGCTACTTTATCGTTGCAATTTACTTTGTATTACATACTAGAAGTGAAATAAAAAAATCTGTTAATTTCAAGCATCTGCTAACATTTTGTATGGACTGTATTAGAAACGTGGACAGTGAGGTAAACTTTAGATCGCTTGAGCTACCACTAATTGTTAGAATTTCTTTCTGAAATTTTATGTGTAATGTTTTTGTACCATATGTAAGATAATAAGAGGGTCAGAGCTTAGTTTTTTTTAAATTTTATTTTTTGCCTGTAAGTAAGGGCCACCCTAATATATATATATAGATATTATGATATATATATATATATATATATATTTAAGTACACTGGACTAAATGAGATAGTAAGGTCATTTGTCTCATAGCAAATCGATAAATTGAAAGACTACCACACAATTTATCATTGGCATACATACTGTTGTTGGAGCCCGTCCTTGCACTGGCGCATATAGTGCACAACAGTGCACTATTTGATCACTTCCTATGGACATGAAAAAAAAAGAGACTGAAATTCTACCTAACTTGAAAGAAGAATACAATGGCTTGGAATAGAACTTGTGTTGCTCTGCCTAGAGTAGCGAAATGTGAGGTGTTGCCTTTTAAAGAAGTTATATAGAGAAACTGGGAGGTGTGGTGACTGTGGTAAAGTGCTTGCCTTCCGAACAGGGGCTCGAATCCTTTTGAAGATTGGAATTTTTAATTTCGGGATCTTCGGGTGCCTCTGAGTCCACCCAGCTCTAATGGGTACCTGACATTATTTGTTGTAAAGTGAAGGTGTTTGGTTGTTGTGCTGGCCACATGACACCCTCATTAAGCATAGGCCACAGAAACAGGTGACCTTTACATCATCTGCCCTATAGACCACAAGTTCTGAAAGAGGGACCTTACTTTTTTATATAGAGAAACTGTGGAAGGGTCATAGCAGCTGTTGGAAGACATCCTTGTTGGTTTATGAAGACAACTGGTCTTGAGACAATTTGAAGGTTAGGAAACGACACAGTCTGTGAGCCTTGTAAGCAAGTGAAAACAGGTGGCGACTGTAAACCTGTAATCATGGGTGGAAAGATGTGACAGCCAAGACTGACCTATGTTCATTGGGATCATCTCACATCTTTTATCATCTGCAATAAATATTGTTAGAGTTGCCCCCCTTAGATTTATTACTACACATTCACAGTTATTGTCTTTTTTATTTCAGCATCCAGTCCTAAGTGTTACTTAATTTTCTGCTGTTGAAAACATGACTTAATTAATTTTTGAATACACATGTTCTTCATAAACCTACTTTTGTCTTAGCAATGCTAACAAACTTTTTAAAAAATGATCTATTTTTTGTGTGGTGTTCAAAAAGTAATTTTCTTATCGACACAAAATGAAACCAGTGTGATTTCTTCTATAAAGTTTGTTTTTATTATTATAGCTTTTATATAGCGCTACTTTCATGCTTATAGCATGCTCAGAGCACATTTGGTCCAATCTCATCTGTGGACCAGTGGAGGGGAGGGGGTATCTAGGAGTTGGTTTTCCGTGCTGCCTTTAGGCGCTCAGTAAACACAACTCTGCCCGAGTCGGGTGTCGAACCTTGAGCCCCCTTCTTGGTAGCCAAGCCAAGACAAGTTCAAGCGTACTTGGCCTCTCGACCACGCTTCCCACTACATGTTTTACATGTTTTGGATGTTCATTCACATTGAAAATTATTACATCCTAGTCCAGATGGCAGGTGATGTTAGCAGGTAGAGTTTCAAGCTGGTACCATCAAGCTCCCGAGCGCAAACCGTATGACCAGGCCACCTTTCCTATCTAGTGCCAAGATTGTATAATAAGTACAAGACTGTTCTTTTGCTTTCTTATACATTTTCCCTTGTCAGAGAAGCTGATTTATTGTTTCCATGGTTTATGTAGACACTTTTTTTCCCCCAGGATTCAACAGCTGTTCCTCATTTAAATGGTTCCTGTGGAGGGATCAGCATTTGGCACAGACCCCACTTGACCACTGGCGATAATCTTTACCATTCAAAGGGGCCATGGCCACTCAGTCTCTTTTCCAGTCATGCTTACCGCTGGACTTTGCCAGCCTGGCACAAAAGGGCAAAGGTCATGCTCAGCTTGTTGGAGTTTGTGGAAGAAATGTATGAAAAGAATGGAGTCAGGTCAGAACTGTTGGATTTATTTTGGTCTCAGGTTATTGGCTTATGGTTGTGATCTAATTACATAAAGAATAAATCACACATTTTTGTCCCTAAAATTCAGTTGGAAAGTCAGATTGTCTAGTTATTGTTTGATTTATTTTAGTCTCAGGTTATTGGCTTATGGTTGTGATCTAATTACAAAAAGAACAAATCACACATTTTTGTCCCTAAAATTCAGTTGGAAAGTCAGTCTGTCTAGTTATTAAAAGTTTTTTTGTTTTTTTTTCCCCAGATATCATTTATGTAATGTCAGTGGCCTGACACTCTATCAGCTTCCCAATTATGAAGTCACTTTATCAGAGGAAGCCATGATGCTGTCCAGCAATCAAGTGGCCAAAAGGTTGGCCAACATCACTTGCCAAAGCTCATCAGATTGCACTTTGACCCATCAGTGTCAAACCGTTTGTGAACTGACCACTGGTCAGTGCACAGGCAAACTAATTCGACCCACTTTGGCTTACGTCTGTGATATCATGCAGGATTATTTTCTGTTTGATGCCCCTCGAGCATTAAAGTCTACATTGACTCGATTAATTCATCGCTGCCAGAACATGTCTATGCATTTACCTAAACTTGATTTGTTACACTCTGTGGTGGTGGTTGATATCAAGACAGTTCTTTGGAATACACTCCAGTACTCTCACGCATAAATTATGTTTGAAGCTGTGTTTATAACCATGTTGATTTTTATGTTCTTTAAATATCTTAAGTTTGGTCAATTTTTTAAGAACCTAATTTTACTAGTCTTATTTGCTAAGTATTAATTGTTAAAAAATGTGCTTAAAGAATTAATGTTTACAATATATCTGCTAATTAATAATAATAAGGCTTGTCTTCGAGTCTGAAGATTAGTGAGGAATGCTGTATTTCCCGTGGCTGCGCAGCCCCAGCTGTGACTTACATACTCTGCCACAGCCAGGACAAGCATAACCATTGTCCGCAGGTGGTCAATTTAGATAATCTTTTCGCCATCTGCGTCTGTCCTCGGCAGCGGATTTCCTTTTGGTCTCAAATGTGTATCCTGCAGCCTTTGTAAGTGACCTCCAGCTGTCTCTTTCTGAGGCCACATGCACCCAGGAGCTCTCTATCTGTGCTAATTGGAAATATTTAAAAGACGTTCTTATACACAGAATACTTGGAACCAAGCTGTGAAATGCCAGTCTGTTAAATGGAAGGATTCAACAGTTTAAAATTTTAAACTCTGTATTGGCCATTTTTTTAAAAAGTAAAGTTGGTTTGCCATTTAGCCACCTCAACATCATTTCATAGCTAATGCCCAGGCTTTCATTTCATTTCTGAAGGAGGCCAATCATACATTTAGCCACCCCCCAATGCCCTATTCTGGACACATAAACTTGATGCTAGTTGCATTTATTGTAACTTGATTTTGTTTTATTGTAATATAAATTCAATAGAAATGTTTACATGTACAACTTTCTATTTAAGGTTTATTTTTATTTTCATATATTTTTTCATTTCTAAAACATTCTGAAGGTTGTTTGTCTAAATTTTATTTACATTCTTGGTTTGTTAACATTTTGTATTTGTATACTTTTTTTTCTTTTTTTTTTTGGTCAACTATCTAATGAACAAATATCAGCATTAAAACTTGAAATATTTCATAGTGAATTCATTTGATCAATACCAGTATAATTATAATGACTCATTGGAATATATTGGCTCAGTATAGAAGATGTGGAGTTAATCATAATCAGTGTGAAAGTTGTGGAGTTAATCAGTGTGAAAGTTTTGGAGTTCCCAGAGCATTGAGGCTCAAATATTGTTTTGAACATAAACTTATGTGAACATTCTAAATGAACAATTTTGTAAGAATATGAGAACTCTTTGGACTGACCACAATAAAGTAATTTGATGTTTACAGTAATGTAACAGTTAGTCTAGAATTCTTGCCATTTGTCTACATAAGAATTAGTAATATTTACATATCTGTTATAGCAATAGATTGGTCATTGTTTGGACAATGAGTACTTATTGTTTTTTGTATTTTGTTTTGATTCTTTCATTGTTGGAATGGATGTATTTCATACCTCAAGTTCTTTCAATAAATAAACATGCCCTCAGCATGTATCAGAAATAGTGTCACAAGTTTTAGGGCTTTGCATCAGACATAACCTGACAGTTTAACAAACTATAATTTATATAGATATGTGATGAATGATGAACAACAGGCAGATGTATATAGGTCACTAGATTTAGAAAACATATATCAGGGATAAACAAATATTGATGAGAAATGAAATTTGTATAAAATACAATATATATTAGAGCCAATAGGATGTAGCTGCCTTGTCATGTGATATGTGCTTCAGGGTGTTGTCTTGGTGGTCCAGAGTTGATTCCTGCAGCTTCATGAGTTTTTATCCATTTTGCCCTATATTTAAAAAAAAGAAATGTTCAGGTTAGTGTCAACCAAGTGATGTAGGAACTGTAAGTCAAGTGACTGTGATGTTGGAACTGTAAGTCAAGTGACTGTGATGTAGGAACTGTAAGTCAAGTGACTGTGATGTAGGAACTGTAAGTCAAGTGACTGATGTAGGAACTGTAAGTCAAGTGACTGTGATGTAGGAACTGTAAGTCAAGTGACTGATGTAGGAACTGTAAGTCAAGTGACTGTGATTTAGGAACTGTAAGTCAAGTGACTGATGTAGGAACTGTAAGTCAAGTGACTGATGTAGGAACTGTAAGTCAAGTGACTGTGATGTAGGAACTGTAAGTCAAGTGACTGATGTAGGAACTGTAAGTCAAGTGACTGTGATGTAGGAACTTTAAGTCAAGTGACTGATGTAGGAACTGTAAGTCAAGTGACTGATGTAGGAACTGTAAGTCAAGTGACTGATGTAGGAACTGTAAGTCAAGTGACTGATGTAGGAACTGTAAGTCAAGTGACTGTGATGTAGGAACTGTAAGTCAAGTGACTGTGATGTAGGAACTGTAAGTCAAGTGACTGTGATGTAGGAACTGTAAGTCAAGTGACTGCGATGTAGGAACTGTAAGTCAAGTGACTGCGATGTAGGAACTGTAAGTCAAGTGACTGCGATGTAGGAACTGTAAGTCAAGTGACTGCGATGTAGGAACTGTAAGTCAAGTGACTGCGATGTAGGAACTGTAAGTCAAGTGACTGCGATGTAGGAACTGTAAGTCAAGTGACTGATGTAGGAACTGTAAGTCAAGTGCAGATGTAGGAACTGTAAGTCAAGTGACTGTGATGTAGGAACTGTAAGTCAAGTGACTGTGATGTAGGAACTGTAAGTCAAGTGACTGATGTAGGAACTGTAAGTCAAGTGACTGATGTAGGAACTGTAAGTCAAGTGACTGATGTAGGAACTGTAAGTCAAGTGACTGATGTAGGAACTGTAAGTCAAGTGACTGATGTAGGAAATGTAAGTCAAGTGACTGATGTAGGAACTGTAAGTCAAGTGACTGTGATGTAGGAACTGTATTGATACTTCTGAAGTACCTAGCACAAAAGGAATCGTTATGGGACTTCATCAATTTACAAATGCAAGTGACATTGTGTCTGAGTGATTTATTTGTTCCACCATCGTTCTTATTTTACAAGTTCAGCTTAATCCAGTCCATAAGATAATAGGAATGATGAGACATTAGAAAGCAGAAGTTTTGACAGTTTTATGCTGACCCACTAGACATTTCTTTAGTTTTCAACACCACAGTTGTCTGTTACATTGTATTTTGAATTATAAAGAGAAAAAATGTAAGGAAACTAACTCAGATTTGCTGTTACTGAGGCTTTGAAGAGATGTAATAGTCTAGGCAAAGAGAAAAAAAAATGCAGTCTAATAGTTGGTACGAAATTCATGATTGTTATAATTATGCATTTTTTGTTAAGTCTATTTATGGAAGGAACATTTTCTATATATCTTGAGAGATGTGAGATAGAATCTGTAGAGTCTTCTCTGTGGTAATTAGTGACCAGGAGTTTACCATCACAATGAACTTAACATGGAACCATGCAGCACCAAGGTATAAGGGTTTTTGGGAGAAGGTGGTCGAACACAGATAAGTTCAGATGAAAACTGTTTGGAAGTCCCTGGTTTGAGTCCTCCTTGGGCTGTATCTGTGTTATTCCATCTCTCCTTTTTCCCTTTTGATGCTATTATAGAATACATGCAATGTGAATTCGTGATTTGTTTCAGCACTAACAGCTTCAAAGTCCATTTCTATGTAACGAACATGCTATTTTTTGTTTAGTGGAACCTCATAGGGCAATGTGCAGTTTATGAGATACCAAGAGGTGGATGTAGTGTTGATATTAAAAGTGGTTTATGATTATATATATTTTTTATTTTTTTTTACAGGGGCGGAGTTGCATAAATAATAAGCTTATCTTTTAGAGTACTTTTAATTTTGTTTATGAAAATTTATCAAACTTAAAATTAAATAATATTGAAACTTTCTTAGGTCTACTACTAGATTCATAAGGGTGGAGGATGCAAGAAAATTGAAACAGACATGCTCTTTTTTTGTGTGCATATTTTGTGACTGTAAAATTAATACCTGTACCTAATTAAAATTATTACTAAAATTAATACTTTGATTGAATGGTAGTTTAAATTATAATTTAATTTTTTTTGTAAATGCCTATTCAAAAATGTTATTTTAAAAATAAATAGACCAAAGTAAATCACTAGCCGAATAGTTGACATTTTTACACAAATGGGTTTAATTTTAATCAAAAACTTGATTTGTTCTCAAGTATTTTTCTATTTTTAGCTATTCATTACAGAATAGTTTTAACCAGATCAGAGATCGCAGACCTTTTACAACAGAAAATATATATAAATGCTATCTAGAACTAGTCTAGTAGAGCTGATCTCTTGAAAAGATTTCTGAAATAAAAATAATGAAATGGGGTTTATAGGCTTCAAATGCATTAATTCTATAATTTTTTTTTGATTAGAGTCTGATTTACTAGATTTACAGCCTTCGTCAGTTGTGAAATGACATCTCATGCACATATTCTTCTAATTTACTTTTGTAACTTTAATATTTGGGAAATGCGTGACCACTTTTGACTGACGTGTGTACATTTTCAGCAACGTAGCCCATTATTTGGATTTAAGTTTGACTGGAAACTCTGGTCCATGGATATTGCATGTTTGCCTATCAAATGACAAAAAATATTCAAGTTTGATCTGAAACATTTTCAACAAAAAAATTGAATGACAAAATAACATGATGGAATAACTTTAATACAAAACAACAGCAAACAATAAAATATTTACATTTCATGCAAGTAAGCCCAGATGAGTGTAGAAATAAAAACTCACTTCTAGGCCAATAAGTCAAAATTCAAATCTTACTATGTTCACTTACCTATATATTAATATTATTATAGCTTTTATATAGCGCTACTTTCATGCTTATAGCATGCTCAGAGCGCTTTGGTCCAATCTCATTTGTGAACCGGTGGGGGGGAGGGGGTATCTAGGAGTTGGTTTTCCGTGCTGCCTTAAGGGCTGTATCTGTGCCTTAAGACCTCGAGCCCCCTTCTAGGTAGCCAAGACAAGCCAAGTTCTAGCGCACTTAGCCTCTCGACCACGCTTCCCACGCTAATAAACTTGACAAAGTTGCTGCCTAAGAAAATGATTAGCATTCTTCAAACTGACAAACACACACATTTCAAGTCAAATGTATTGTTGGAGACATTTCTGTCACATTCATAAGATCATTTTACTGGTACCAGGAAATTCAGTTTGACTACAATTGTTCGCTTCAGCATTACTACTGTAACAATAACAATATAGATGCAAACACAAATAACATTCACATAGTTAACATGCACACACACACACATACGGTGCTTTATGAATAAAGCTTCTATGTACATTTGGGTGATGACAAGTGGCCTTGACTGGGATAAAGAAGTTTTTAAATCTTTCTGTTCTAGTATTAATTGAGAGGAGCTGACGTTCAGATTTGATGTAAATGTGTTTTAATGAATGCATCACATCAAAAACATACATTCATGAACAAACAAACAAAATGTCTCCTCATTTTCCTTTATCTGATGTCAATAAAGCTGATAACTGAACTAAAACACTTTGTCTAAACTGACATGTCACGATTTACAAAAGTAGTAAGTAGATCTTTGATCATCAAACATGTTACAAGAGTAACTGTGGTTTACTTGGAATCTTGGGACAGTCCTCTGCTAGGTGCTTAGAGCTCATCTTTATTTTGTAAACTCATGTTCAGCTGAAAAAAAAACAAAGAAAATTTCTTTACATCTGAAAAAAAATATTGAAGCTTTTACAGTTTGAACTCATGATTCAAATAGTTCAACTCTTGCCCCATTCAATATTGCAATATTTACATACAAACCAATTCTATCATGTTCTAAAAAATAAAAACAGAACTATTTCACTGTACAGAGACTAGTTTACAAAGTACAGAAAGAGATTAACATACAGAAAGATTAGATAATTTTTATTGATCCAATTAAATGGAAATTTAGGTTGACACCAATTGACCACCTCAGCGTAACTACTGTAACAATAACATAGATGCAAATAGGAACAACATTCACACAGGATACACATACACACTCACAACCAGCGCTTTATGAAACAGACTTCTATGAACTTATCGATGATGACAGAGATGATCTTGTAACACTCTGACCGACAGTGGGATGAAGGATTTTTAAAATCTTTCTGCTTTAGTTCTAATAGAAAGGTGACGACCACTTCGTTCAGATCTTATGTAATCGTGGTTTAATAGGTGAAGAGAATCTTTAAGAATCGAGATAGTACAAACATACAGAAATTAATTTATCCATTTGAATGTAGTAATGCTTGATATGGGTTAACCTGTGGTGTTTGCCTAAACTTTCAATATGGGTTATCCTGTAGTGTTTTCCTAACTTTTCAAGCAACACTACATTCAAATAAATAACCTTGAAAAAAAAAATATATATATATATATACCGGTATCAGCAGAAGTATTCATATGTTTAAATAAAAAAATTGATTCATAAATATATGTTGGAGATAGTTATTTTGGTTCTATCATAATTATACATCAAAATTGTAATATTAAAGAAAACATAAACAGATAAATGTATGGTATAGATTATAAGCCATGGTCACATGGGTCATGATAGAGTTGAACCTGATTTTAGAATTTTGTCTGGATGTCTACATTTGACCTCTGTTGTGAATGGTTTAATTTGCAAGAATGACCAGTGTGTAATGTGTATATAAAAGTAAGTAGCCCCGTAACACGTAAAAGGAGGCCATGTTATTGACTTAAGTATTGTTTGGTCTAATATCAGATTCTGTTTTGAAACCCCTTGTGTTCTATCCACTTTTAGTGGGTAAGTTCATTGTATTTTTTTTTCCTCAAGATCTTGGATTGCTGTAATTGTAGAGGATGTTAAACTGTTAGAATTAGACTATATCGATTGTTACAATATTATTGTTTTAGGGCCAGTGTCAGTGTGGCTTGAAACCCTGTATATTGACTATCAAGAAGACAGAGATTGTGGCATGAGAAACATTTGATGAGTTGATACATACATACTTCCAGAAGAGGACTGACTTACTACATCGATGATGACAAAGTTTGGATGTTAAGTAGAAAAGATATATGTTTTTATTCTGTTCTCTATTCAAGTATATTTTTGTGAGTAATTTTGCATAACTGTTGAACTGATTCAAATTGCTATTTCATAAAGTACTTCTTATATTTTTTTTTTATTTTCGTGTAAATAAACTTATGTTACCCTGGGCATCAGTTGTTACTACCCACTGAACAGGATGTAAGTTTTCATCATGCCCTGGCTATAATTCAACAAGGTTACAAAGACAGTTTGTGTGGAAACACAAACTGAAAATTGGCCCCCAAAGTGGTCCACCCAGGCATGTAAAAAGGCAGGTTTCAATATAATCAGAATGAAATTCTATCAAAGACAAATGACAGAAAATAATGGAGAAAAAAAGGTTAACAGATCTTGTGTGGTGCCCCAGCGGTCAAGCAGACCAAAGGATAGGTGAAAGTGAATGTGACGTTAGATGTGAACCGGGCCTTGATGTCTTATAATGAATATCTAATTGATCTAATTGTTTTGTAAAGGGCCAATCTCTTATTCCTCAAGAATAAAACATTTCAGTAAAAAAAAAAAAAAAAAAAAAAAAAAGGGTTTTCTTTGGTTAGGTGTTCTATAGTGCCATTGTGTCCCAGCAGTTCACGTGATAATATGAAAAACTACTTATTAATTGTTGTTTTAAATTATGTCTGACTTATATGCATACAAAATAGACTTTTTCTGTTTAAAAAAAAACAAAATTTTTTGTGTGTAAATATAGTACTTAGTATAACAGAACTTAACAATACAAATATAAAAAAAAATTTTGAAATAAAAATCTACAACTGTTTGCATAAATGTGTTAAAAATATGGTAAATAAATGTCTCCCCTAATAAAGAGCTTCAAGTGTTTGTTACTATTAATAGTAATTAGTTGTAAAAGTGATGTATTTTTATAAAAAAAATTGCTTGCATAAGGGATTTAAAAAACTAGATTTTTCGCTTTCAGAAAAGAAAAAAGTAGCCATTGCATCAGAACTTTGAATGGTCTAAAATATTGTGATTTTGGATTTTCACTATCTTTTCTAGTTTAAGAGATCTAAATGGAATGGAGGGACAGACAGGCCACACAAAACTAATAGCATCTTTTCCCCTTTCGGGGGTCGCTAAAAAACAGAAATGGAAAAGTGGTTTGAGTGCTGGGACAAGTCCCAAAAAAGCCAGTGGAGTCTGGGAGCGCATGAGGCGCCCTGACCGCACTTCCCCGTGGTGAAGGCTGTCCAGGCCTGAGCAAGCTATTATAGCACAGTGCAGGACAGGCCACTGTCCTGTTGGCTCATATTTCTCACGGCTATGGCCAAATTTCTATTCGCGGCGTCCCTGCTGCGGGGAAGAAGAGGAGACCATGCTTCATATTCTGTTTGACTGCCCCAGACTTGCTGATCTCTGTCGCGTAGTGTAGACAAGTGTCTTTTTCTTTCTCCTAACTCTGTTTTTGTATTTCCTCTAGTCGTAGTACTTGTACGGGGCGAGAGTGTCTTGTATTTTTTGTTTTGAATTGTTTTGCTACGTCACAAAGTCCGGTGACATCTATTGGTCATTCTTTGTCATGAGGCAGTTCACCCTCTGACTTTGGTTGAAACGGACGGTGTGTTGGTCCGTAAAAGATTATTATATCTATAGTCTGTTCTAGTTTCTCGGACTTATTTCAGTAGGATTTTTGGACCCCTGTTTAGGGTGAGTTATTCGTTTGTGATATCTCTTATTGTATGAGGTTGTCACTATTTCTAGTTTTAGAGTAAAAGTTAAGTTTTGTGTTTATTTTGTTTATAGGGTGCCAGTGTTGGAGTTGTGGGCATCGCTTGCCGTCTCAGAAATATATATTACAGTTTTTCAGTGTCATTGTCAAATTGGCGATCATCTGAGGTCTAACTTTACTATTACCGAGGTTGGCAGTTTTGTGACGCCAGTCGGTCAGAGTCTGGTGGACTATGTAACCAGGGTGACAAATTGATAGCCGTAGCAAAGGTGCTTAAATTAATTATTGAATAATATCTTTATATATACCTATTATATATATATATATCTAATATATATATTGTCTATTTATCATCCTCATTATACATACACATATATCAGTTTCATACAATTAAATTCATTTATTTTTGTTGTTATTTAAACTATTCACCTAGTTGGTTACTGTATGTACGACTGTGTGTGAGTGATGTTCTTGTCAGGTTGAACCCCGGGACCTTAATAGTATACGGCTAGTTAACAACCCAAATAAATCCTAAACCTGACAATCTCCATCTTGACAGGTCTGGGAAACCAAAAATTCTCGACCTATATGGTGACATGTATGCACTACACAAGACAGCAGAAATTTGAGGGAAAAAAAGTAACTAATTAGCCATTTAGTGAAAACTCTGGTTAGACTGTTATGATTGTTTAAATATGATCAGCTTAAAATTAAATTTGGCCATATTTGGTAGATAATATTTCTTTATAATGTAAAACTTTTTTTTATATTCCGGATGTGAGAGTGATTGTTATGTCTGTATATCGATTTTTAAATTTAAAGAGAAATATTTATTTTTTCCAAACCCAGTTTAAACTTATCAAAAAATGTATTTTATTTATTACACTTTTGTAGCCATTTCATTTTCCTTTAAAATAAAATCAAATATGTTTGTTTATATAATAAAATAAAAAAGTTATGTTAGTCATATTAACTTTACCCAACCCCTCCATGCACATTTTTCTTTGTCCCTTAAAAAAAATCCCTTTTTTTAATCAAAACAATACACACTGAAAGAATTAATGGGTGAACTTTAGGAGGGGGGGGGGGGGGGAGATGGACTTAAGTGACTGATTTTTTGCTTTCATTTTGTTTATTTTAGGTGAGATGTTAATACAAAACCATCACTTGCCCCAGCGCAGCCAAGGGGGTTTTGAGTTTAAAACCCCTACCAGGGGGTTTTGCAGTTAAACTCCCCTTTTCTATAAAACAAAACAAAACAAAAAATAATGCAAACGACAATCCCCAAATTCTTAGAGCATAGCTAAGGAAGATTTTGATTTTAAACCCCTCTCCGAAATTTACTATAAATTCGCCTCGTCAATATAAAAAAGCAAATTACACACTGAAAATGCTATGAGCATAGCCAAAGGGGTTTTGAGTTTAAACCCCCTTCAGCGGGTTTAAAGCTAAAAATACCTCTTCAATATAAAAAAGCAAATTACACACTGCGAATGCTATGAGCGTAGCCAAAGGGATTTTGAGTTTAAACCCCCTTCAGCGAATTTAAAGCTAAAAATACCTCTTCAATATAAAAAAAAAGCAAATTACACACTCCTAATTCTATGAGTGTAGCCAAAGGGAGTTTTGGGTTTAAACCCCCCTTCAGCGGGGTTTGATGCTAAAAAAATACCTCTTCAATATAAAAAAAAAGCAAATTACACACTCAAAAATCTTTGAGTGTAACCAAAGGGGTTTTAAATTTAAACCCCCCTCCAGTGGGAATTGAAGTTAAAAATATACCTATACAATTTTTAAAAAATGCAAATTACACACTCAAAAATCTTTGAGAGTAACCAAAGGGGTTTTAAATTTAAACCCCCCATCAGCTGGATTTGAAGCGAAAAAAATACCTCTTCTATAAAAAAAAAAAAAAGCAAATTACACACTCAAATTTTCACTAACTCCAGGAAGAACTTATTCCAGGGTCCAGGGTACAATAAATATCTTCCAAAAGAATGAAGAGTCAGAATGTAATAAAGATTAATTATACACACACACACATATATATATATATAGCACGCCGGGGGGGGGGGAGAAAAATCCTGGCTACACCCATGGTGCACTTAAAGGATTTTATATGTTTTTTGAGAGGCATCTTTCATGAAATATTTTTTCAAGAGAAGGTAGCTGAGATTTTAAAATTTTAAATACTACTTCAGATGGGAAAACAATGACTTACAAAATCACTGAACCATCTATTTTCATGTTAAATTCTTCATATTAAGATCTGACAAGATTAATATCAATAGATCTAGAATTTTTTTTTATTACACTTTAAAAATATCAACAACAAAAAATATTTTTTTACCTTTACAGCCTTTTGTTGTGTTTTCTTCAAAGGTCTATCAAAAGTTTCGCCAGGCAAATGACTGAGGACACTAATTGTCAGAAGCAACCCAAACAATATTAAGAATATGATGTCTATCACTTTCTGATATTTTGCAAATAGGACAAAGCAGGTCTTTATGGTAGAAGGAAACATGAAAGCTACTAAAACTGTTATTGCTGCAATGAAAACCTAAAAAGATATTTAAATTCAAAATGATTATATTCTTATCAAAATATTAAAGTGTCAAGTATTTTAATATTATGCCAATCTGCCTTCTTTGCTGAGCAAGTGTACTTAACTTTCTATAAAAAATTTCTATCTAGATTTGGCTTATAATTCAAATTATATTAATGTGCATTCTAAATATTTATAAGTCTACAAGATTAATGTTAATACCAATACCACTAATAAGCAACATTCCAATCTAGCACAAGGCAAAGAAACAAATACCTTCAATGGTCTGTAATTTGTGCCATAAAGACAGTATTGCACAAACTGTAGACTGTTGTATGAAGTCGTAGTTCCTACTAGCTGTAATTAATGCTCGTCTTATTATATCGTTCAGGTCATCTGCTTCTCTGAACACATAATGATAACAAGAGATTCTTTCAAAAGCAACATTATGTTGCACTGTGTGCATGCATATCAGAGTGAATATAACGAAAAAAAAAGGAATGGCTATTGCCTTGAGGGGAGTTTCCCATTCCCATTGGATAAAGAAAACAAAGCTACTGTAATCTTAAGGGCTACAACTAGAAACTACCAAAAAGGGAAGCGTGGTAGAGAGGCTAAAAAATCTTGAACTTGGCTTGATTTGGCTATCTATAAGTATCCTGTTATTGATGCTGGTCCAAAAGTTTTAAACTGATTACTTGAACTGATTTCTTAATCCCATACACAAAGTTTTAATGACATAGTGCTTTCATTCACCCTATCCCTTAGTAGACTGTTTCTCAAACTTTTTCCTTAATGGAATGCTTAATTTTTTAGAGAGATTAATTATCATGGTGGCCTACTAGGTTAATTATTCCAGTATTTGTGGAACACCTATTCAGGAACAAAGTTTGGGAAACACTGGCTTAGTCTGTTGAAACATTAGGGCACTACACAAGATTGTTGACTGTTTTTATCCATTCCTCTCTGTCTTTTGCCTTAGATAGAATTTCATTCAATGACTGGCCTGTCCATTTTTTCTATCTTGTCTTCCCATCACTTTCTCTGTCTGCCTTTACTTTTTCCTGATACTCTTCCCTTAATCTTATCTTATATAATACAGACGTAACTTCAAAAAAGAAGATGATTACGTCCTACGCATCATGCATTTAGTCATGCATATTAACCAATGACTTAAATTCTGCCAAGTCACGGGTTTTCCTGGCTAGCTCAGGCAACCCATTCCATGCTCTAATAGCACTAGGGAAGAAGGAGCATGTGTACAAATTTGTCCAAGCATATGGGATGAGGAACGTGCCTTTATCTTTGTGTCTTTCTGAGTCTTTACAAGCCCTGAAGACCTTTGCCATAGAGTTTAAGTTTGAGTTTTTTTTACAGTAGTTAGTAGGTAATAATGCTTATATTACTGGCATACAAATAACTAAATACAAAGTTACAGAATTTTTTATATTTTTTATAATGCTAAGGTCAATACCAAATAGTTTTAGTGACATAATAAATAGGGTCAAAAGCTAGGATTCTTTCCTTGTGGAGCTAAATTTTTGTGATTCATTTTTTTTATTTTAATTGATTTTTATGTAAATTAATTAGAGGGTGATACTTTAAAAAATATGTGAAATATTGTCGTTTTTTTAATAAACACACTGGTTCTGCAAGATAGTCATTGCCGGAAGTGGTAATGGACTAGCTATAAAATGCTTCCCAATGGCATACGTCTCAAATCTGACAACCAGTCCAACACCTGGCCTTTAGGTGTGGCTCAGATACTGAGTCTGGCAGGAGAAGGGTTGAGGGCAAGTAACTAGGACCTAAACCAGTATCTTCGGACAGGAGGAGCCCATTAGCCATGGCTGGCTACCCAATTATTTCTGATGTAAAGATATTAACAAATATTGATTGCATGTTATAATTATAATTATATACCAATATCCTTATTTTGTAAATAAAAGTATAGAGTCTTCATCCTTCCTCGCATTTGGCTTTCCTATTCTAGAAATAGAAGTGAGCATGACACTGTACTTAGAGAAGAATCCAGCACCTTCTGTGTTTATCACTGAATGAACTATTTGTCCACAACCTAATACAATTTTTTTTTCATATTTCAAAGACACATTTTATTGATTTAAATTCACTAGTTGATCTAAAGAGAAACAAGCAAAATATTTTTAAAACTTTTTAAAAAAGGCTCATCTATAGGGAAGAACTTACAACTAAATCTCCCAATAATTAAGAAGTTATTTCTCTTAGTTGATATCAAACAAATTATTAATTGACTTATTGGTCAATTTTTTTTAATTGATTCATGTTTGCTAGACACACTAAATAATTGTTTTAAGTTTCAACTTGATCAATGAATGGGTGTGGGAGAAATAAAGTGTTCAGTTACCTAAGGGGTTGAAACCCTAAATATTTAGCCATAAAGTGAATACTGAAGGATTAATTGTCCTTGTCAGTATCAAACAAAATAATTAATTACCAGTAATTAAATGACTAATCGATTGATTCTGTTAATTGATTCATGTATTGTCTATGCCAATGAATCAAGTTGAAAAGTTTCAATGAGAAAGGACAAGGATGAAGTAACATATCTATTATAAACTTTTTTTCCAGACAGACAGAGATGATATATAAGCCTTGTAAAAATGAAAAACAAGACAATAATTATGAAATAATAACAAAGAAAGGACATCAGATACTTTTTCTGAGGCATTGTCTCAAGAACATGGGCTTAAATAGTCTTAGGGTAAAAGAGAAAAAAAACACCTAAATATCTATTCAAATTAGCATCTAAACAAAGTAAAGCTCTTTACCAACATAAATACCCCAGTGCTTGCTTGTCCCAAAAGAGAATTCAATAACTGTTCCTAATGAGTACATTTTATTCAATTCATCGTCTGAATCTTGTGTATCCATTTTAGTGCTATTGAGATAGATAAAAAGCAATTACAACTTAAATAAATTAAATGTGTAATTTAAATCAAATAGCTGCAATCTCTCTTTTTTAAATTAAATAAAATAGAATGCAAACATAAATTAATTAAATTCTCAATTATACAAAAACAAACATTATAAAACAAAATTCCAATTTGTTTAAATAAGATAACCAACCAATGTAGAGATTAGGATACATGGCAGCTGATTGGTAAAGCGCTTGGCTTCCAAACTGTTTGAAAATACAGATCTAATGAATGTACTAAAATATCTACATGTACCCTGGTACATAAATATTTACTGCAAGGTAAAGAAAAAAAAACAACTATATTAATTATTAAGCTTTTACTGTGTCAGACTAAATGTGCTAATAACATAAATAAATACTATACATCATTACATGTAAACAAATACAACATGTTAGTATGTAAATATAGAGTAGAGTGCATTTACTCTATAACAGTCTTATGTTAAATATTTATAGGATGTTGGTAAAACAGTTAGAAAAATGAAATTATCTTTTTAACATTTACATAATTATTATATAACAGCAGGATGGCTGCTTGGTCATGTGGTAAATGCGCTCTGGACTGTCGTTCAATGGTTTCAAATCCGAAGGAACATCAGAAATATTTAAAGCAAGAAAAAAAAAACTCCGCAGATCATGTTTATGTACCGGTATTTCATAAGACAATTGTCAGTGTTGATTAACATGAACCAATAATAACAAGACTGGATATAAATTATAAGACATGAAATCAGCTGTTTAATCTAACGCCATCTTGGTTGACAACAACAGTTACAAGGGATGTTACTCCCAAACACCGATTGGTGCAACCTATATAAAACACACATCAACAGTCAGCATGAATTATATATATATTATTTATAGTATAGTCTTATAGTTAGTATTCTAGACTATAGGCTTGATGTCTAAAGGCAGATCTACAAGACTGTCAACAGCTTAAAGTCCGGGCATGGAGACGTAAAGCACAGGGTGACAGGATAGACAAGAATAGAGAGATGTGCTAAAGCAGGCCAGAGCCCTCCATGGGCTGTAGTGCCATTGGGATGGAAGGAATCTAGATTCTAGACTATAATATATACTTTTTTTTTTTAATTTAGATGGAATAATAGATTATCATCATAGATCTACTAGAATAGTCTAGATATTAGTATATTACTCTATATCATAAATATAATATGCATAATATCATGGAAACATGATATAGATCTATTCTCTATACAATATGTAGGGGGAGACAACAATTTGTTCACTAACATTTCGTTTACCCGACATATCGCTCACAAGATAGCAACATATTGTTAATATTACATGTATTCATGCCGTGTGTTTAATCTGTTGTAGAATTATTTCCACACACACAAAATTTGATTGCAAGAGATCAGGCCTAATCTGATATAAATATATATATATGGCTCCTTCTGTCTCGTAAGACAATGGATGAGTCACTGGCTTTGGTTACGTCTTGAGACGGGGCAGAATCTGGAGTGGCTGATCAAGCCAATACTGGATCGGCAGAGTTTGCCACAGTTTGAGCATTTATATTCATCTGTCCTAGGGCTCACTGACAGGGCAGCTTTCTTTTTCTTTCTCTGGACCGATGCAGCTTCATTTCTCTTGCATTCATCAAAGTTCGTACCAGCACGTACACTCTGTCTCCATGCTGTCCGGTCTTGGGCTATATCTTCCCACATACTTTGGTCGATGCCCATGGCTCTCATGTCTCGCTTGCAGACATCTCTGTAAGTTAGTCTTGGTCGGCCCTTGGGTCTGGCTCCCTCTGCTAGCTCAGCGTACAGGATGTCTTTAGGGATTCTTCCATCTGGCATGCGAGTGACATGACCGAGCCAGCGTAGTCTTCTCTGTTGAAGGAGAGCATAGATGCTGTGTATGTTGGCTCGTGTCAAAACTTCCTGGTTGGTGACACGATCCCTCCAGGAGATGCACAGTATGTGTCGCAGGCAGCGTAGGTGGAAGCTATTTAATCTGTGCTCTTGACGCATGTAAGTTGCCCAGCTC
Organism: Biomphalaria sudanica; assembly: GCA_036873155.1. Lineage (NCBI taxonomy): Eukaryota > Metazoa > Mollusca > Gastropoda > Planorbidae > Biomphalaria > Biomphalaria sudanica. Next base: position 1,737,081 of record JAZGLO010000050.1, on the reverse strand, counting down.
TCACTGCCATAGAGAAGTGTGCTCAGAATGCAGGCATTGTAGACAAGGATTTTTGTTGCCGTGGTCAATTTGGTATTTTCCCACACGCACTTGGAGAGTTTTGCCATTGCTGCGGAAGCCTTCCCTATTCTTTTGGTCAACTCAGTGTCTAAGTTTAGGTTGCTGGCTATTGTTGCTCCCAAGTATGTGAATTCCTGCACCATTGTAAATGTGTGATTTCCAAAGTGTATCACTGGTATTTCTGCAACATCTTGTGCCATGATTTCAGTCTTGGAGAGGCTTATTGTGAGGCCAAACTCTTGACAAGCAGCCGCCAGTGCATTCACAAGCCTCTGTAATCCTTCTTGTGAATGAGATATTAGTGCGGCCTCGTCTGCGAACAGCAGTTCTCTAATCAAGTTACGCCGTCTCTTCGTTTTGGCTTTAAGGCGTGCCAGATTAAATAGCTTTCCATCGGATCTACTGTGGATATTGTCACGTATTACGAATTGAATTCTACTTTTAAATGGCTTGCCTAGGGGAACGTGACAATAGAAAAGCAGTTGTGTCACTTATCTTAAGTCTGAATTTAATCAAAGACTTACAATGAATAACAAAAAAAAATGACACAAGAAATCGGAAGGTAAAATATCAACTTAATGTTTAATAAAAGATAACTCGAATAGTACTTTTAACTGTATCACATAAAGCAAAAAAAAACAAACATTTACTCAATACAAATTGGAAGGGTTGACCAAAACCCTTTTACAAAAATGGCATGTAAAAATATTACAATACAAGAGTTTGAAAATATAATTACAAATACAAGCAAGGCCTTGAAAAAGAAAAATCTTAACTTACACGATAAATGGTATACCACGCACGGGTCACGCAATGTCTCCGCTATTCTGTCTCACGGCTGTCTCCGTATGTCTGTCTGTCAACGTTACGCGGGCGGTCTTTATATAATCTACCGCGCGTCGATCTCAAGACAAATCTAGTAATTTCTAGAACAGAATAAGTCATCAACACCCAGATCTAGAACGCTCTTGAAAGAGACAGAAGAAAAAAAAAACACCCTCCTTTCAACCAGAGGTACACACATAGGTCAAGGACCGGTCACACTGTCTGTGTGGCTTGACGAATAAAAACTTATTACACAAGGGGCAGACAACCTCCCCGTCTCTCGACCGCAACAGGTCAAAGAAAAAAAAACACTGTCTAGATACGTAACAATATATATTCCATCTTCCAGGGATTTGAATGCGCTGGTGAGTACAACTGAAAAGAAGATGCCGAATAGTGTTGGAGCCAGAACACATCCTTGTTTTACTCCGCTCTTGATGGAGAATGGCCTAGAGGCGGAGCTGTCAAACTGTACGGTGCCCTGCATGTTTTCATGAAACGCTGACACTAGTTTCCGTAGCTTGTTTGGACAGCCGATTCTCTCTAATACGGCAAACAAGCCGGTTCTGCTGACAAGGTCAAACGACTTGGTCAAGTCAATAAAAGCTATAAAAAGGGGCTGCCTTTGTTCTCTGCTTTTCTCCTGTAGCTGTCGCAGGGAGAAGATCATATCTGTTGTGGATCTACCGGCCCTAAAGCCACACTGCGATTCTGGGTAAACTCGTTCTGCCAAGATCTGTAGTCGCTTCAGTACTACTCTGGCATAAGCCTTCCCAACTATGCTAAGAAGTGAAATGCCTCTATAGCTGTTACAATCCGTGCGGTCACCCTTATTTTTGTAAATCGTTACTATGTTGGCATCCTTCAATTCTTGGGGGACTATTCCTTGCTCCCAGCATAGACTTAGCAGTTCATGGAGTGGCTTGATTAGGCCATGCTTTCCATCCTGAATGACTTCAGCAGGAATACCATCTCCTCCGGGTGCTTTCCCGTGTGCAAGCATGTCAATGGCTGTGCTCAGTTCCTTTACAGAGGGTGTTTCATCTAATTCGCTCAAAACTGAAAGTGGTGGGAAGTTAGACAAAGCAGTTGTCGTGATGGCATTTTCAATCTGGTAAAGTTCTGCATAGTGGTGTGCATATATATATACATATATATATATGTGTGTGTGTGTGTGTATAAATGTGTATATAAAAGATCCAGTTATAATTTATACATTTATAAAAATGTCAACTAACCAAAGTTTAGAATATTGATTGACCAACATCAAGTCGAGATAATATTTTACAAAACCAAAAGATTGTCTAGAATAGAATTGATCAAAAATTGTTGAATTCGACAAGTTGTAGAATCTAGATCTCTAGATGTCATGTAACACGTTGGCCAGAAGAGCTAAAACTAGCACGTGACACCTGAGAATAGAGTCATTAATTGCGTCACCAAGCCTAATGTATTTTCATCGAACCCTCCGCGAAGGTCACGAGCTTATTATATAGCTATACATTTTTGACCGAAAGGCCTGACCATTAGTGACCGCGCTGACATTTTAGCGCGTAGACAAACGGTTTTGCCGTAATGTGGATAGCTTTCACGTGTAGGCCTACTAGATTTTACCATGCCGCATCGAACTGTCCCACATATTTAAATTATTCCATTCATTTATTCATTATTGTGAGTTGCTTTGTAAGGTGAATCATAAACAAATTGCTGTTATATCATAGTTATATGTTTGCATCATCGCCAACCGTAAAGTCTATTGGGGTGCATTCATTTTAGAAGAAATATATTGGAAGATTTTGGAACTAGGCTAAAAACTAACTAATTGTTGTTTTAAATTATGTCCAAATTATATACATGCATACTAAATAGATTTTTTCTCTTAAAAAAAAGTAAACCTTTGTGTGTGTGTGTGTAAATGTAGTAGTTAGTTATAACAGAACTTACTTAATCTTTCGACTCAGGCCGGACACAACAGAATGAGACAACACATGTACCGGAAGCTCAAAATTGGAACCAGTGAGATATGCCCATGTGGAGTGTCACCAGAAAATGTTGACCATGTCCTTCAAAACTGTTCTCTTTACCACGAGGCCCTTACAAGACACTGGCCCCCAAACACCCCAATAGAAAGAAAACTATATGGAGAGCTCCCTGATTTGGAAACCACTGCGCAGTTCATCTCATGTATTGGTCTAAACATCTGAATGCTCCAACATAACAATGAGAACGAGGAAGACGAAGAGAAATGTAATAAAACTACACAGATTTGTCGCTATTGAGGTTTTGAAGGGATTCATTGTAGGCAGAGAGAACACTAAAATGATTTATTGATAGAAACATGTATTTATTTCAGTTATGCTGGCTTCATTTCTGTTTTGTCAAGTTTATTTAATGGAAGGAACATTTTCTTTATCTTGTGAGATGTGAAATAGTATTTGTATAGTCAGCTTTATGATAATTAGGGACTAAGAGTGTACCATCACAATGAACATTCCATGTTACATAAAAATCAGAAATAAGGTACACGGTTTAAAGATGAAAAGTGGTGAAACGGATAAGTTCAGAGGAGGACTGTTTGAGAGTCCCTGGTTCGAGTCCTCCATGGAGATTATCTGTTTTGATTTTTTTTCATAATAACTTAATCTTCTCAGCTATTATAGTGTTATAAACCTGGTGGTGACACAGATGGTCGTAGGCTGTGTGTGTTTTTAGCCTACGCAAATGGCCCCAGTCCAGCGCTAGACAAGTGGTCAACCGTGACCAGTGACAGTACACGCCAGTTCGGCAAGGACCTGTGTGTAAATATTTCGCACGCAAGTCACGGCGAAAGTGATCAACTGGAGTGGTCAACCAACGTTCCATCCGGTTATGGAAGGCCAGTAGAGACCCTGTATAAGAGCGAGTGTGCTTGAGTCAAGACACTTCGCGTTACCTCGCAATGTGACCAGTACGAGGCGGAGTCAGAACCAGCACGGTGTGTGAAGTCGGAGCAAGGCTAGGTTTTTGGACGGTCAGTGTAATGTTGTTGCCAACTTTGCAGTATTTGAAATTAAACTGTTACTGTTACTTTAAGCTCTGAGTTGTGAGGTCCTTTAAGTTCGTTGTGTCATGTGGTGCAGTTTGTAGAGAGCCTGGATAGTAGGAGATACGTAACAATATGATACATGCCATATTTATTCATTATTTGTTTCACCACTAAAAGCTTTAATTCCATTTCACTTGAATGAGCATTGCATTTTTTAAAAATAAAGATACACAGTAGATGTTACTTGTGCAGTTCATTATTTTTCTGTTGTGTTGTCTTTATATGAGAAAAGAGTCATTGTAATCACAACAGATTTCCGTAAGTATCAATAAAGCAGTCTTAGTCTTAGTATTGGATGTAGTGTTGATATTAAAATTTGTTAATTATGTTATGTTGTTGTTGCTATTAATTACACTTAGGACAGAAATCTAAATAAGGAAGCTGGCATGTCTGAAAGCAGTGTTGATATGGTGGATAAAAACATGACTGAATCAAACTAATTACATTTAATTTTAGCTTTGTTTGTTTTAAAGTATTTTTAATGATATTCTTGTATCTTAACATTTCATTTGTTGATGTGACTGAGATCTGTAAAAATTGGCGAAAACCAAGAACTATGCCGATCTTCTTATCTTATATTACAGATCTTATATAATACAGACGTTACTTCAAAAAAGAAAATGATTACGTCCTACGCGTCATGCCTTTAGTCATGCATATTAACCAATGACTTAAATTCTGCCAAGTCACTGGTTTTTCTGGCTAGCTCAGGCAACCCATTCCATGCTCTAATAGCACTAGGGAAGAAGGAGCATTTGTACAAATTTGTCCTAGCATACGGAATGGGAAATGTGCCTTTATCTTTGTGTCTTTCAGAGTATTTTATTAAATTTTGTTTTTGTATTTGAAGATTATGGTTCAGTGCTTTATGTTACTCTAGTCTAGTGTGAATATTCGTTTGTTATGAATCTCGTATTTATCTATACATATCTTATCTATACATATAATTCTCTTCATGGACTAGAGTTACCCTACAAAAGAAAAACCCATGATAAAGCAAATAACTTCGACATTATTGAGAGATATAATTGTGAGTGCGGAGTACTTCCTCTTAGATAAGCTTTGTTTTTTAAAAAGGATTCACAAAATATATTGCTTGCTATATAGGCCTACTCTACAAATAAATAGGAATTGCGACAACTTTTAAGCGTATAAAATGTTAATTTTTATAGGAAACCTTTCAGTTTTTTAAAGTTTTAGAATTATGACCCAATCCCTTAAATCGTGAATTTTAGTACCCATGACACTGGCATTACGATTGAATGAATTTAAAAAAGAAAATGGCATAAGACAAACTTGCAAAACTAGGTCGTGCACTACATTAGATGGGAAGGCAGCGAAGGTTGTTATGCTGCCTGTGACCTAACCTAGGTCCAATGTTATATTTATACATCATGGGCTAAATTAGCTCGAGTCTGGTGTCACAGATCATGGATAGGGCTGCGTGGCAGACATGGTAAAATAAGGTTTATCATAAATATTAGTAATTCAAGATAGCGTAGCCTGGGGGAGATATATCGTAAAAGCAAGTAAAGTAGACTATGTTAGGATGCGAAATAGATATAAACCATAAACTATACTTTAAACTTCGACACTTTTAAATATAGTCTACGATGTAAACACAGGTCGAAGATTATGAAAGAATGGACAATGTACTCAACGTTTCTAGTGGCGCCGCGTTTCTCCCTCGAAAGCTACGGTCCGTGGATCTCAGACAGACAACATGTTTCACTACATTCAAGAAGAACATTAAAACCTGTTTAAAACATTTTTTAAGATTAGTTTGTTCATGTTTGTATTGTTATTAATGCGCCTTGAGCCTACATTTTGTTTGTTAACAGCACTCTATAAATTAAATTATTATTATTATTAAGGCCATATAGAGACACAGAATCGGGATATGCTTGGAGCCTCGGAGGGACCGAACATCGTTTCAGCGCCTTTGTATCTGTAAATTATGGCACAGAGGTTTATGCTTAAGATGTGTGGATACTCAACAGTTGTGTAGTAACCATGCCATGAGATATGATGTAATCACTGAGTGTGAAAACCATCGCTCTTGGAGATAGGGAGAGAAAAATACTGAAGTATTGAATCGCCAAATACTGAAGGATTGAATCGCCAAATACTGAAGGATTGAATCGCCAAATACTGAAGGATTGAATCGCCAAAGGTTTATGCATTATTGATTCTACTGCCCTGAGGCGTCTCTAAATGTAGGAATAACAGTAGGATGGTCGAGTGGGTTGTCAACTTGATTGTGTGTTGCTGCTGATTGTCGAATCGGAGGCTCAATGCCTCATGTCCTGGTCACATTTTGCTATATTTAATTCATCATTTTCTCTCGTTAAATTTTGGTTCCTAATGTTGTCAGTCTATGCTCTTCTAAAAGGTATGCAGTGAATCTCGAATAGCCGGTCTCCCAAGTCACCCCTATCCGCTCCGCCAGTTTATTCATAACAGTATCTAATTCCATAGTAAAAAAAGACATAGAAAATTACAGAATAAGCTCAAGCTGAACGAAGACAAGACAGAAATAATTAAGATTGGCACTCGGAAGAACATCACAAAAGTCGAAAGCACAGATTACCTTTCTACCACGAACTGTCCAATTCCTTTTGTTCATGTAGAATTTTTTGAACAAAAATGTCTAAGAAAAATCGGATAAATCTTGGAAGACAACAGCACGGACCAAAGGCTTGGAACTCACTGCCCATTGATCTCAAGACAGACATGTTTCACTGTATTCAAGAACATTAACTCTTTCTCTCCTAACTGACGATACCAACGTTGATTCCACTAGAATGTGGTAAATAATTACGGAGAGAAAGACTTAAGATCTATCTGTTTATTAACAGCGTTCTATTAATTAAATATTAATTATTATTATTACAGAACAGGAATGTTATCCAATAGATATTTAATGAACACCCTTTTGGCGATTCAATCCTTCAGTATTTGGCGATTCAATCCTTCAGTATTTGGCGATTCAATCCTTCAGTATTTGGCGATTCAATCCTTTAGTATTTGGCGATTCAATCCTTCAGTATTTCGCGATTCAATCCTTCAGTATTTTTCTCTCCCTATCTCCAAGAGCGATGGTTTTCACACTCAGTGATTACATCATATCTCATGGCATGGTTACTACACAACTGTTGAGTATCCACACATCTTAAGCAAAAAAAAAAAAAGGAAAATTACCCTTTCAGACCTTGTGATCCATAGGGCGGATATGATGGATGTAAAAGTCAACTGTTTCTTCACCAGGATTTGAACCCGAGGCCCCTCAGTTAAGCCAAGCGCTTCACCACTCAGCCACCATGCCTCAATCTACCCATCTTACATTAAATTAATACAAAAAAAATGTTTTTTTTTGTTCAATATTCCCTAACAAAATAGCTTTTCTTTAAATACAGATACATTTACATCATTTGATATAAAAAAAACAACAACACTATTTATTCAATGCATTAAGTTCTTATTTCCAGTAGAAATGAAAGCTATGATGCGTGACTACAGCTTGACCACCTAACGAGAGGGCTCGAGTTCGAATGTAGACTCATTGTGTTTACAGAGTGCCCAAAAACCAGATACCCCCCCCCCCCCCCACCCCAAACTTTTCTTGTTCTCTGCTAAAAATATAAATGCCTAAGTTTTGATTAGCCTGTGTGTGTGTGTAAAAAAAAAGGGGGGAGGGGGAGGGGAGATGATATTATAACTCAATCCTTTAGATCAGTGATGCCCAACCATTTTCGGCCGGCGGGCCAGTTTAATTTCCGACACTCGTGTCGCGGGCCACATCATCGAATAGATTTAAAAAAAAAAAAAATAGAGGATAAACCATTTTAAATAGCTTTATTAGAAACACGTAGCACTATTAGGCCAACGTACACACGTATGGCTATTGTGTAAGATCGGTTTCATTTGTTTTATTAGTGACACGTTTGTCTACTCAATGAAGTGCTTGTAAACATGTTTAGGCGGGCCGGATAAAGCCACATCGCGGGCCGGGTCTGGCCCACGGGCCGTAGTTTGGGCATCACTGCTTTAGATTATATCAAACTATGTTTTCAATTGATGCAGTTAAGCAGGAGCTCTAGGTACAAAATATGTACCACTTAGTACAACATTGTACTAGAAGCTTATCATCAAACTTAACTAACCCAATTGTATGCAAAATAAGAGAACCACATTAGAGATTAAATACAACTAGATGTTGTTTGTAGAAAAACAGACACATGATACAGGAGCATAGTGGATTACTCTATTGTTCAGTAATAAATATATTTTGATTTTGGTTATTTACATTTAACATATACAGAGAAAAATACATTTCTGTCCAACTTTGTAAGGTACAAACACATTTTTGGAGAAATGTTTGAGATAGAGGTCAAGGTGACAGAGTTAAGTGTTTACCTTCTAATCCTAGAGTGCATAAAGCTGTTAAAATTTTTATCTTTTAATCCTAGAGAGCTCAAGCTGAGTTCAAATGAATTATGGGACTTTTAGATTGGGGGTTTTCCTGCAGCTCTCAGGATACATGATTGTTGGGAGTTGAAATGTGGTTTAATGACACCTTCATTAACACTGGCCTCAGAAAACAAAATATGAACATTTCAGCATCTGTCTTATAGATTGCCTGGTGGTGTGGTATGTGTGCTGGCGTGTTTGTCTCGATGGTCCCGGATCCATACCCTGCCTGCTGCCATTCCCCATAATCCTGCGGGAGGTTTGGACTAGGAAAGTAAATTATCTTCAACTCTGAAGGAACATCCGAAACATGTCAAACATTTAAGACTGCAAATAAGAAATTTTGTTAAGAAATAGTTTTTTGATATGTCTATTTGTGCTGTATGGTCAATTGTCAAACCTAATATTTTAAAATACAAAAAACAACATGAATATTGCACCCTTAAAGAAGATAAAACTTTAGATTTTATGACTGGAAGAAGAATTGAGCTATAATACACCAATGGCACTGATGTGAGTAGCTAGCAATGTACATTCAATCCTTCTTGTGGCCCTGAGTCAAAAACACTTGAAGGATAAAGAAATGCTATTTCATTGTCACATAACACAAACATGAACAATATCTTTTAACATTGATCAATCATTCACATTAACAGTTTTTCATAATGTCAGCTCGAAGGTTCTGGAGAGTCCTGAGATGATGCTGACATGTTTGGCAATAGTGACATGGTCAGTGGTAGTGAGATTCTCAAAGTGGACAGTGGGTCAGACACATAGCCTGTGAACAAACAAATTTGAAATGAATGAAGTAAAGCAGATGGAAATATATTTGTCCTCAAGTAAAGACCAAAAATACCAAGAGAACATAGGCGGCCCTTGCAGCTATGTTGTACTCACACTTTACATGGTAGACAAGATCTCATAACTTAAATTCCTTCACCTTCACTAATCCCTTAGTCGGTTGGACCACTGGGGCACCACACAAGATCTGTTGACCACCCTTCTCCAATCCTCTCTTTTGCCTTGGATAGTATTTTATTCAATGACATTCTTTTATATTGTCTTCCCATCACTTTCTCTGTATGTCTCTTCTTCATTTTCCTGGAACTGTTCCCTGAAGGAAGGTCTTTACAAGCCCTAAGGACCTTGTGATATGGCTATAGAATTTTATTTTGTGTTTTTTGACAGTAGTTAGCAGGGCATCATGAAGTCCAAATGCTGTATCAATCTTGTTTCTAATTTCTTCTGTTTGTGATGCAGTCTTTGTATTGGACACCTAGGATCCTTCTGTAGCATCTCAATTCCATTGCTAGGATCTTCCTCTCTAGTTCTACTCAGCATCTTAGATTCAAAATCATATAAGAACATGGCCTTGACCAGAGAGAGCAAGTTTGATTTTAGTGTTGAAGGCTATGCCTTTGCCTTTCCAGATTGTTTTAAGCTTTGCAAGTGCTGCTGTGGCATTCTGGCCAGTAGTTCAAATTTGGTTCTTACATCTGAGAGGATAGCCAGATAGCTCTGGGTGGTTACTTTTAAAATGTCTACAATACTCTAGGTCAGTGATGCTCAACCTTATTCGGTCGGCAGGCCACTTTAACTTTCGACAATCGTCTTGCGGGCCACATCAACAAAACAGTAAAAAAAAAATATATAAAAAAAAAAAAACAGGAAGTAGGCAATGAACCATTTGTAGGCCTATTAAAAATCAGTGAATCTAGTACTTACGTACTTACAATAATTCATGAAAGTTTATCCTAAACCAACTTTTAAATATCCGGCTGCATAGATGATAAGCCGAGTTGGAGCCCTGAATCTAGAATTTTATATGTTCGTCCGTGAGAGGATTATGTAATGTGTCCTCGGACTCATCACTGAAAAGGTTTGTTCTCACAAATAAGTCATTATTGTGATCATCGTTAACGCTTGTTTTAAGAGATTTAGAAATGTTTCTGCAAGCTACACAGAGTAGAAATCCACTCGCAGGGATATTTAGCTTTGAAAGTCAATCAGTTCCAGTTGCAGCTCTGTCTGGGCACTAGACATAATGGCTGCAGATGGATTTTTGAAACGACGAATTTCGTTCAATCTGAACACGACCATCATCACATGATCCAGACTAAACACCTTTGCACACAGATTTTGTTGGTGAATAATTCAATGAAGCCACAGAGGCCCGGTTCCATTTGACAAAACAACTTTTCTAATAACTCTTGCTGTCAACTATACTTGTTGCACCTTCAGTAGTCACTCCCATTAATTTCTCCCAAGAGAAAGAAGGTCCTCTGTGATGGTTGAAACTTCTTTGGCAGGACTTTGCTAGTGGTGGTCCCATGAATACTCCTCATAGCTACTAACTTCTCTTATTTCAAAACTGCTGTTGTTGTTTTTTTTTTTGTGTTTTTTTTTTTACCGCGAATAAATACTAAGATTTCGAGCGATATCATAAATGTTTATAGACTAGTCGGTGGCAATAGAAAACATTTCGAAAACTGTTTTTTCTGTTATATTTGAATGGAAATATCTACCTATATCTTTCTCTCGCCTTGCATTGTCAAGAGAAATGTTGACATCAATTGGATTCTTTTTTTTTTCAGAAAACAGTTCTTCCATCATTACTAGAAAACACTTTTTTTTATGCATTTGCCGTCGGAAGTTTTTTTTCTCAAAAATTCTCTTCTAGGTGAAATCTAGCAATCAAGTCTGAAATCAAAACTGCTGCCCTACTTATTTATGTGGTTGATTTCACAAAGCTGCTTAAGGGGATTTTCTACACATTTAGTCAATGTTTCGGCGGGCCGGATGGAGACACGTCACGGGCCGGATGTGGCCCACAGGCTATAATGTAGGGATCACTGCTCTAGGGCAACAAGTGAATAAAGACTTTTAATTCATGTTTTTTAAGTGGTTTTTATGTTTGTGCATACAATAAGCACAATTATATTTAACATTAAAGAAAAAAAACTACTTTCAAAAGACTAAGTAATCATTGCAACTATAACATAGTTTAAAAATATATTGAACACAATGAAGATCATTGTAAATTCTGATTAACAAAATTACAGAATGGATTTGGCACTGCAATAAACTGAATTTTTGTATGCATTTGTTTTTATTTTAGACCAACTATAAATCAAAAACTTGATTTGATTTTGAAACAACAGAAATGCTTTTCGAGGGTAAAATCAAAACAAGAAATTCAACAGCAAACTTTCTGATTAAGTAAAAGTGTGACAAACAGACAATGAAACATTTTACCCAAGGGCAGACAAAAATGAAACACAAAAAAATAATAAATTTTGGAAACAAGATTTGTTTGGCTGCAATAGCTTTTATAAAGTGCATTTTTAATGCTTAGAACGCTAAGGTCCAATCTCTTTTGGTGACCAGTGGGGGAAGGGGGGGATCTGGGAAGGTTTTCTGTGCTGTCTTTAGTGTCTCAGTAAACACAACTCTGCTTGAGTCGGGTGTCGAAGAACCTCAAGCCAAGTCCCAGCGGTTTAAGCCTCTTGGCCAAACATCCCATTATCATTATGTGACATTCAAATTGTACACAAATTCTTCTAACCAAATATACACAAGTATAATCCTTTAGTACCGGTACTTTTCATTTTGTAAAGAATGGGGTTAACTGTTCAGAGGAGTATCTAGGCCATTATTAATTCCACTAAATTACAAGGTGCTAACAAATAAACAAACATTGGCCTCTAATTATAATAGCTTTTTGTAAATGCCTGCAATGGCAATATCAGAACAAGGCCATGAATGTGTTTCAAACATTGAAAAAAAAAAGTTTGATGATATAGACACTGTCTGACAGCAAGATTTGATTTAATTCACTTATTAGCTCCTGACCCTAATGAACACATATACAAAACTTGCTGTGATATAAAAATACTTTACCATTTTTATCCAGCTGAGGATAGGGATAACGTCTCTTCTCATCATTTACAGCTCCGGATACACTGCAACATCAAATACACATAAATATTGTAACAGTATTAAGAGATATGACTAAATACGTGGGGTTTCATCCCCTTAAACAATTGTACATGTGAGTTCTCCCACACCCGTTATCGGATCAAGTTGAAACTATCCACATTTATTCTATTTAACAAAACAGGAATCTAAAACAAATTAATTAATTGGTTATTGGTAAAAGATTATTTTGTTTGATATTACTGATATAGTTGTAAATGTGGAGTGGATAAGCTTTGTTTGTCTGTTTTTCTATTAGATCTCAGTCACTGTCACAATGCAACAAAAAGTTTGTAAATAAAACAGCCAAAAAAAGTGTCACAAAACGTTTGTCCAATAGTCATTAGCATATTTGAAACTAAATATACAATTTACAGAAGATGTGCATGCTATTAAAATAAACTTACCTGTTTCTAGAAGCTTCCATTTCCCAGTGATTCCGTAGGGCTGAAACATGGCCAGCCAATGGTGGAGTATCTCTTCCGTCTCCATCAGAGTCCTGGGTTGTGACCATGGGCAGAGATATTGGCAAAGTGACTGTAGTAGATTCACAGTTACTTAACATGGACACCGCCTGAGATCGCTTACACTCCTCCAGGATTGGGATGATCTCACAGAACTCTGGTCTCTCCTTTGAATGAAAATAGTTCAAAGGTCAGAACTTACAACTTACTCCTAAAATGGGCCTAATACAAAAAGATAAGATTTAAAATATTGTTTCCAAAACAAATACCAAGCACTTGTACAATACCAATTATTGTCAGCCAACAAAAGTGAGTTAAATTTTAAAAAGGAAGAAAATAATTTTAAAATGCATGTGTTTATTGTGTACAGTTAAATTGTATTAACAATTAAAATAAAAAATCTGATAAAAATTTTAAAAAGGAAGAAAATAATTTTAAAATGCATGTGTTTATTGTGTACAGTTAAATTGTATTAACAATTAAAATAAAAAATCTGATAAAAATTTTAAAAAAGGAAGAAAATAATTTTAAAATACATGTGTTTATTGTGTACAGTTAAATTGTATTAACAATTAAAATAAAAAATCTGATAAAAATTTTAAAAAGACACATCTAAAAAAATATTTTTTTTCCAAAGCTTTTATTTGGTAATCTTTCCATCCGCCACTAGCCTTGGACTGTGTAAGAACTAACTTGAATGCTAGATGTCACAGATAAAGGTGTGTGTGAGTGTGTTTGTATAATCCAATTTTACTGGTACAAGTAATGAATGAAATACCAAAAGTAAGTTTTACAGAGCTTTGAATAAGAGAATGATGCGATGTACTAGATAAAGCCGAGAGGTCAGGAAAGAGCTGGGAAGCCATAAAAAAACTAGCAAGAGACCGTGGAGAGTGGTGTGTTTTTTACTGAGGAAGACAGAGAAAAAATGATGATGAATGAGAGAATGGCCTAAAGTAAGTTTTACAGAGCTGTGAATGAGAGAATGGCCTAAAGTAAGTTTTACAGAGCTGTGAATGAGAGAATGGCCAAAAGTAAGTTTTACAGAGCTGTGAATGAGAGAATGGCCAAAAGTAAGTTTTACAGAGCTGTGAATGAGAGAATGGCCTAAAGTAAGTTTTACAGAGCTGTGGTAAACCAAAGACCAAATAAAAATGTGTGTTTATTGGGACAGAGTTTTTTTGTGTGTGATTATATTATTATTATAGCTTTTATATAGCGCTACTTTCATGCTTATAGCATGCTCAGAGCGCTTTGGTCCAATCTCATTTGTGGACCGGTGGGGGGGGGGGGGGGGGGGGAGGGGGGTATCTAGGAGTTGGTTTTCCATGCTGCCTTTAGGCGCTCAGTAAACGCAACTCTGCCAGAGTCGGGTGTCCAACCTCGAGCCCCCTTCTAGGTAGCCGAGACAAGCTAAGTTCAAGCGCACTGGGCCCCTCAACCACGCTTATATAGATTTAATCAAGCTACAGCAGGGCCTGGACAATATTAGTGAGACACTAGATGTAAGTGATCATAATACCACAAATGCAAGAGCTGAAACACAGGTAATAGTGTCAAGATTGATTACGAAGGTAAGAGATTACACATACAGGCCAGGTTTCCTTTGACTGATAGATTGGAGTCATCTGATAAACTACCTTCCTTATTAGACTATAAATAAATAATGAGCACTTACATCGGGGTTAGTGTGCCAACCTTTCTGCAAGAGTGACACTATAGGTTTGGGGAAAGTGATGGCTATAGGTGGTCTGGTATTGTGATAGGCAGTCTCTGCAGCAGCAGCAGCTGGAAAAAAAAAATTATTTATTTATTTTTTGTAACCCCTGTTAATTGATAACATTAAATACAGTCCCCTTTGGGACCTTGCAATCTATAGGGCAGGTGATAGACCTCCAGTTCTAAAATCAAGTGCTTAACCAATCAAAACAGAATGAAAGGATTATCTAAATTTGGAATTTTAATTCTGAACAAGCCATTGAAAGCTTTATCCCATCTTCTGGTAAACAATTTCCACTAAAAATTTGTCCAATCCAAAAGATTCTTTCCTCACCAGGTTTAAGATGAGCAAATGGAAGCTCTCCAGAAAGAAGTTCCCACAGCACCAAGGAGTAACTGAACATGTCAGCCTTGACACTGTACTTGGTGCATTGGGTGAAGATTTCTGGGGCCATCCAACGTAAGTTCTGCAGGACAAAACCACAACATTCAACAGATAAAAACATGTTAAAACTTAGATGCAGATCAAGCAACTTGTTGACACAGTCATGTAATAAAATTATTTGAAAATGATTTATATACATATACTTTGTCCGTTGTGATATGACATTGTAACAAAAAAAAGTGTTAGTAAATGCTAATGTTCTCAAAAATTGCTCCAATTAAAAAATACAAATTCTCATTCTTGAAAATATTTTTTTAGATTTATGTAAAACAAGCACAAGTGAAATGCTGACATAAACTGAGTGGTGAAAACTGCTTAGCTAACTAACTGAGGGAGATTGAGTTCAAATCCGAATGTCCACTTTGAAGCGGAATTGAGTTTTGGTTTTCTGAGTGCCTAAAGGCAGATAGCTCTTCCTCCACATGCCCACACAAAAAAGGATGAGCTATATGAAAGAAATTTTAAAAAATTTTGTCAAACAATTTAGATGTATTCCTCAGCTACATTGTCAATTGCTTAGAAGAGGCTAATAAATACAATTCTACAGGACACAGAGCCTGATGATAGAAAGCATGGAATAGAAAAAGATGGGCGGGACATGTAGTCCGCATGCCAGACAATCGCCTTTCCAAATGACTTCTGTACAGGAGCTGTGTGCAGGAAAGCGCCCCCCCCCCCCACGGGGGGGGGGGGGGGGGGGGGGCGCGTGGGGCGTTGATGCAAGTGTTACAAAGACACCCTTAAGAACTCCTTAAAAGAGAGTGATATTGAGATTCCCGGCTGGGAAGCACTAGCTCTCCATCGCTCCTCATGGCGTGAAGCTGTGAGTGTCAGAGTCACGAGATATGAAGCAAGGAGAGTGGCCAGCTTGAAAGAGCGACGAACCAACAAAAAGCTGAGAGAAGAAGCAGGCCTGTCTGCAACTGACCAAACCTACCCAGGCCGGTATTTTAAAGCAAGGATTGGACTTAACAGTCATCTTCGAGTTCATAGGATATGAGAAATGTGCTCATCTTCGACCACGAAGGACGAACGATATATATATACATGCCTTTCAAGGGGAATAACATTTTGAATCAAACTAATTAAGACTAGGTTATTTCATATTTATTTAATAAGTCACACCACTTAACTCAAGTTGAAGGAACCTCTTCGAACAATAGCAAAAAAAAAAAAAAAAAAGAACACTCACTCCTGGTTGTTTAGTCATATTGTCCTCATCTGCTGAGCGCAAAAATCTTGACTCTATGTATGAAAAGAATTATGTTCAGACAAATGAAAATTCAACTCTTTTAACTCTGGAATTTAACACAACATTTAGACTTAACATTTACACACAATTTTATGCTTTTTTAAAAATATTATTATTATAGCTCTTATATAGGCTATTTTCATGCTTATAGCATGCTCACAGCACAATAGTCCAATCTCATTTGTGGACCAGTGGGGGAGGGCGGTATCTGGAAGAAGGTTATTTAGTGCTGACTTTAGGCGCTCAGTAAACAAAACTCTGTTCGAGTCTGTTGGTGAACCTCGAGCCCCCTTCATAGGTAGCCAAGACAAGCCAAGTTTAAGCATACTTAGCCTCTTGACTACGCTTTTAAAAAATACTTGTTTTATTGCTAATATGACATGCATGAACTATAAACGTATATTATCATCATTGTTAAGTCAAGTCCCAGTACAATGTGACTTGCCTCCAAAGTCGGCCACAACTGCGTGTCCATTCTCCTCCAACAAAATGTTGTGGCTATTGAGGTCCCTGTGAATGATGGGGAGGGGCATGTTGTGGAGGTATTCCATGCCTTTAGCCACATCCAAGGCTATGGTCAATTTAGACTGGACATCAATCAATCTAAATGAAAATACCAGGGCAAAAACTCATTAAACATGTACATTTCAGTTGAAAAAGTAGACAATAGTACTCAAGACTTTCATACAATGAAGCTTCTCTATTGATCTCATTAGCAATCATCACCGTAGAGGCTTTAACACTGAAAATTTCAATTAGATAGTGACTAAAAACTTTCCAAGTGAACTGTATCCTGCTATTCCATGGCACTGAAGCTCTCCCACAAAAGAAAACAACAAGTAAAGTACCCCTTCACCTGTTTCTATGGCTGATGGTTATCAAGGGTGTCATGTGGCTAGCACAATGACCAACTGCCTTTACTTTACCCAAATTAATATCTGGAACCTATAAAAGTTGATATACTCAGGGGGCATCCAAAAAAATCATAAAATTTAAAATCCCAGTCTTCACACAGATTCAAACCCATGACCCCTCAGTTTGGAAGCCAGAGAGCTACCCAAAGCTCTGCCATAACTTAAAAGCAATAACTTTTACTAGGTTTTTGGTAGTTAAAAATCCATATATTTAAAAAAGCAATGACTTTTTAGTATAGTATCACAATAAGTAAATCACATTTCTTTTTTTTTTCCTTTCTCTAGAATGATATCCTACATACAAACCAACAGCGACAACGACATGTTCACATCCACAAAGGTCAAACAATGCAATACAAGTGTGAGAAATGAAAACGTGACCTTCACCTTTTCTGTTCATGCAGCAGACTGAACAATGATCCACCAGACACATAATGGGTGACAATGGCAAATTGCTGAAATGCAAAACAACAGAAATAAACAAAAATATATTCTTCATCATAAAATAATTAACACATATTTTAAAAAAAACTGATCATATTTCAAGAAAATTCCCTAAGTGTGTGGTTGCTAAATGACACAGAATTAGAAATAACAGATTATTGCCCTTTGATAAATATCCAATGTCTTGCTAAATGACACAGAATTAGATATAACAGATTATTACCATTTGATAAAATATCCAATGTCTTGCTAAATGACACAGAATTAGATATAATAGATTATTACCCTTTGATAAAATATCCAATGTCTTGCTAATGATATAGCTTTCAGACATAATATCCAATGTCTTGCTAATGATATAGCTTACAGACATAACTTCTAGCAAGACAGATGGAGAAGGCAAGTTCTAATCCCGGATCATCATTTGGATAATTCTATGGATAATCGACTAGGCACCTATCATTTGAATATAGATTTTAGAATCAATATTTTCTTAAATCTCAAGTAATCCACCATGTTCTTAGTATTAATAAATGCAATAAATACCAATAATCCAATGTGTTCTTAGTACTCAATGCTTAGAACATTTAAAACAGACTCATCACATTTTTTATATCATGGATTATTTTATAAGCTCATTTTTGAAGCAAATAACAACAACTAAATTACTATTTCATTTTCTTTTTATTTTTAAAGCTTTTCAACAATGTTTTAGAAGGTTTGGAAATAGTTATACATTTATACCAGATTGAGGTGTTATACATTTATACCAGATGGATGTTTTATACATTTATACCAGATGGATGTGTTGTACATTTATACCAAATGGATGTGTTATACATTTATACCAGATGGATGTGTTGTACATTTATACCAGATGGATATGTTATACATTTATACATGATTGATGTGTTATACATTTATACGAGATGGATGTTTTATACATTTATACCAGATTGATGTGTTATACATTTATAACAAATGGATGTGTTATACATTTATACCAGATTGATGTATTGTACATTTATACCAGATGGATATGTTATACATTTATACCAGATTGATGTGTTATACATTTATACCAGATGGATGTGTTATACAATTATACCAGATGGATATGTTATACATTTATACCAGATTGATGTGTTATACATTTATATCAGATTGTTTGATGATCTTTTTAAATCTAGTTACAGAATAAGACATATGCACTAAATGTTTACTTTTACATCAAACAGAATCATTAGCCAGACAAACTTACACTTGGATCGTCTAGACATGCTCCGATAAAGTTAATAACGTAAGGACTGTTCAGCTTTGCCAATATGGCAACCTCTCGACAGAACATGTCCACGTCTGACTTGGCACCAAATGAACTTGCTCTGTACCTGGAAGAAAAAATGTCGAAACTGACACGAGAGAACTGAAAAATAAAAGAGCTATCAAACATTGCCTGACAGATTCAAATTCAGAAAGTAAATAGGACAAGAGGTACCTAAGACTTGTTTGTACTTCTAGACAAAGGAAATAAAAGAAATAGTGAAATATGTTACATGTGTTAGGAGTATAAGCAATAATTTAAGCAACTGATCAAATTTTTACAGATATATAGGTCAGTTTAAAGGAGATTTAATAATTGAAACCCACATGAATGTTGAAAATACTAATAATTATCCAACTTACACCTACAAAAAATAATTTAAAAAAAAAACAATGTTATGTAAAACAAAAAAAGGCCTTGCTAGAAATAATGTTTGAAAATGAATGAAGACAAATTGACTAAACTGAAGAGGATTTCATCGAAACAAACCTTTTGATAGCCACGGTGCGTCCTTTACACTTGCCTTTATAAACTTTCCCAAATGAGCCAGACCCAATAGTCTCCTGAAACTCTAGGTCAGTGATCTGAAGATGAAACTGGTGAGACAAGTTGGCTCTCAGTTGGAGGACATCAATTTTCTCTAAGGAAATAAAAAGACAAGGCCATATTTATATTTACATGGTCTAACTAACAAACAAAGGATATCATTTGAACTCAACAAAAATTACTTTATCATTGGCTAAACTTTTAGAACTTCTCCATAAGTAGAAAGAAACAAAAAAATCAAGCAATGAAAGACCCTGTTATCTTACTAGATCAAATATTTTTTTTAAGTTAATAATATTTATATTAATAATAATTTAAATAATATTTTTATATAAGCAAAACTGTTCTAATCCAGCATTTTAATAATATTTTTATATAAGCCAAACTGTTCCAATCCAGTATTCTTAAATTTACACCTTTGGTCATACTGCGTAGTTTTCCTAATGGTGATGGTACAGCCACATAGGAGCCATCCAGACTGCCAGGCTGTGAGTAGTCCCCACATGCAGACTCATCATTTGGACGTTTATAATGCTTGAGTAAAGTAACTATAGAATCATGGCCTGTGTGAAATATAAACATTGAACAAATAAATATGCTAATTATCAAATTCATGAATTTATTGAATAAACACACATTTTTCGGAATTCTAGCCATAGACTGTTAAGAGATAAGTTGACAGCAAGTTATTAACAAGACCAGTGATGACCTCAAAAAATGTTGGGTCCTGAAATATCAAATCCAATCAAATTTTACCTGTGATATATGTAGCCAAGAATGCTTCTCTAGAATATCACTTCATACCCAAATGATAAACCTTTATTGGATAAGCTATTATATTTCAGCAGGTTAAAGCCTCCAATTCAAACAATTCTAACTTAAAGATATTTACTAGACCAGTCACGTCATATGGACACTATCAAGTCACAAAACTCCTGTAACACAATGATTAGGCAAAAAAGAACAGAGAACTGTATACCAAACTCAAAAAGAACTAGGCCACAAAGAACAGAGAACTGTATACCAAACTCATCTTATCTTATCTTATATAATACAGACGTTACTTCAAAAAAGAAGATGATTACGTCCTACGCGTCATGCATTTAGTCATGCATATTAACCAATGACTTAAATTCTGCCAAGTCACTGGTTTTTCTGGCTAGCTCAGGCAACCCATTCCATGCTCTAATAGCACTAGGGAAGAAGGAGTATTTGTACAAATTTGTCCTAGCATATGGGACGAGGAATGTGCCTTTATTTTTGTGTCTTTCAGAGTATTTTATTAAATTTTGTTTTTGTATTTGAAGATTATGGTTCAGTGTTTTATGTATAATTGCTACTTTACTTTTGAGTCTTCTGTCCTGAAGGCTTTCTAAATTTAGTGATTTTACTAATGGTGTTACCCTAGTCAAATGTGAATATTCGTTTGTTATGAATCTCACTGCTCTATTTTGTGTTTGTTCCAGTTTCTTAATGTTTTCTTGAGTTGAGGGGTCCCACACGGTGGATGCATATTCTATTATTGGCCTAACCAAGGTTAAATAACATTTTAGTTTTATGTTCTTATTTGATTTATAGAAATTTCTTTTAATAAACCCTAATGCTTTGTTGGATTTTTTTATAGTTTCATCAATATGTGGATTCCATGACAGTTTTTCATTTATTATAACACCTAGGTATTTTGAGTTTTTAGTCTGTGTTACTGGTTTGCCATGAATAAGATAAGTGGAATTAATTTGTTTAATTTTTTTTGTTACTCTTAACAACTGACATTTTTCTGGGTGGAAAGACATGCTCCAATTTGATTCCCATTTCTGTAATTCATCTAATTCTCTTTGTAAAATATCTGTGTCTTGTTTTGTTTTTATTGTTCTATATATTATGCAATCGTCTGCAAATAATCTGACTTTTGTTCCTGAACTAATGCAATTTGGTAAATCATTTATGTAAATTAAAAATAGTAGTGGACCTAAGACTGTTCCTTGAGGTACACCTGAGTTTACTGTTATTGGTGTTGATTTAGAGCCATTTATTATTACAGTTTGTTCTCTCCCTATCAGAAAATCTTTAATCCACTGATGCAGTGGACCGTTAATGCCGAAATATTTTAATTTTTTAAGCAAACTATGGTGGTGAACTTTGTCAAAAGCCTTGGAAAAATCTAGTAAGATAGCATCTATTTGTTCACTATTATCTAAACCTTTTGAGAAATCATCAATTAGTCCTATTAGTTGTGTTTCACATGATCTATATTTCCTAAAGCCATGTTGGTATGGGGTGAGGACATTATGTTTGTCTAAGTGGTTTATGATGTTGCTACATATTATGTGTTCTAGTATTTTACATGTGATGCTGGTAAGTGATACTGGTCTGTAGTTTCCTGGATCAGATTTTTCTCCTTTTTTAAATAGGGGGGTGACATTAGCTTCTTTCCAGTCCTTTGGTACTCTGCCCTGGTTAAGCGATGCCTGAAAGAGTATTTTGAACACTGGGGCTAGCTCATTGCTTAGTTCTTTGAGTAATCTAGCTGGAATACCATCAGGTCCAGACGCTTTATTTGGTTTGGTGTTGGCTAATAGTTTTTTAATTCCATTTTCTTGTACTACTAAATCTTCTATGTTGTCTACTTGGTTCAAATTAAGAAATATGTCTTTGTCTCCTGGGGCTGAGAATGCTGATGCAAAGTATTTGTTTAGGATGTTTGCTTTAGTTTCATTATCATTATGTATTATGTTATGTTCATCTTTTAATGGCGCTATGCCTGTTGTTTCCATTTTCTTAGACTTAATGTATGACCATAGGTTTTTGTTGTTATCTTTAGATATTACATTGTTTATGTATTCACTCTGCAGCTGTCTGCTTACTTTTTGGGTTAGGTGTTTAATTTTTATATACTTTTTGTAAACTCTTTCTGCCTTGGTTTCTTTAAATTTTCTATATAGGTTTTCCTTCTGTTTACAAAGCTTCTTTAGTCTATTATTAAACCAGCATTTATTTATTTTGTTTGATGTGTATTTAGTTGGTATATGATTTTCTATAATGCTTTTAAGATGGTTTTTAATGAAATTCCAGAGGTCATCGACTGGTTGGTTAATGTCTTTTTCTAATAAGAATGTTTGTTGAAAGTTTAATGCAGCTTGGTGTAGTTGTGTTAGGTTACATTTATTCCAGAGTAAGATTTTTCTTTTGGTTTTTGTATTGGCTACTGCTTTTATCTGACTGTGTATTTTTATGATCTCATGGTCTGATAGACCAGGGATAATATCATAATCAACTACTAATCCAGGTCTGTTGGTTAAGAAGAGATCTAATGTGTTGTTTAATCTAGTTGGCTTTTTAATGATTTGATCTAAACTTAGGTTGTGTAAAGTTTCTATGAAAAGCTCATTTATGTCCTTAAGGTTTTGGTGTTTATCTATGGTTAGTGTTTTCCAATTTATATCAGGTAGGTTGAAGTCACCCATAATCCAAAAAGAACTAGGCCACAAAGAACAGAGAACTGTATACCAAACTCAAAAAGAACTAGGCCACAAAGAACAGAGAACTGTATACCAAACTCAAAAAGAACTAGGCCACAAAGAACAGAGAACTGTATACCAAACTCAAAAAGAACTAGGCCACAAAGAACAGAGAACTGTATACCAAACTCAAAAAGAACTAGGCCAAAAAGAACAGAGAAATGTAAAGCAAACTCAAAAAGAAGAGCTAAATGTCCACAATAACATATTGAAATATTAACACTGTAAGACCTTTCAAAACCTAGTCCAACCTTTTTCATAAGCCCACATTAATGCAGTCTGCTCCTCCCGTTTCTCACTGTCCCCACTCTGGTCACTCACAGCAGCCACAAGATTCATGTCCGCTCGATTCTCTAGCAGGAACTGAACACAGCGAATGTGGCCATGGTAGCAGGCACTATGTAGGGCAGTGTGACCATCTTTACCCTGGTAGTTTATGTCCACTGAGGTCTGGGCCAGCAAAAATTTGACTAGTTCTAGATTCTTACCAAATGTACAGGCACTGTAAAGGAAAGGTTAAAAGTCGCAAATGAAAATAATATGCATCAACACCCAGGTTACTTTAACGACATAGTAGATATGGTTAATTAGTTTAGTCTAGATTTATATTTGCAACCTATGAGATACCGTACTCATAATATATCACTTTGTCATCAGTGTATATATAACAACAAGATGCCCTTGTACCTTAGCGAACTGATTACTCCATATGTCCCCCAGAGAGCCCTGCGCTCAATGGACTCAACGCTTTTAGTAGTGCCACGTTTCTCCCTCAAAAGCTACGGCCTGCAGGCTTTTTCAGTTCACGGACCAAAGGTTTGGAACTCACTCCCCATTGATCTCAGACAGACAACATGCTACACCACTTTTAAGAAGAACATTAAGACCTATCTGTTTAAAACTTTTTTAGATTAACTGTCATTTTAGCTCTCGTGTTTTCATTTGTAATGTTGGTACAGTGCCTTGAGCCTACATTTTGTTTGTTAACAGACAGAATTGTGAAAGCAATGCAATATCTATCACTCTGGTTCAAATAAAATTTAAGTAGTTCGAATATATACCCTAACATTAAGAAATTTTTCTTAAACAAATCATAAAAATTCAGTAAGGAAAAAAAGAATTTTAGGCATAATGCTAACAAAGGTAACTTTATTGAACATTCAAGTGAAAAAAAGAGAAATTCACATAACTTCACAATCTGACTATAGTGTTAATACCTGCTCTCATGGTGGTTAGTATTTCAACGTGCCACTAACCTATGTAAGGGTGTTTCGCTAAAGATATTTTCCATTGTAAGGCTGTCTTGTCCAGTCTGTGAGACCAGCTGTTTGGCTATCTCAAGTTTACCATTGTAACAAGCTCTGAAAGAGTATTGACACAAGAAACTAGACCAGTGACTAATGCAACAAATCTAGGTGTGATTCAGCACCAAATCATTACTGTAACCCCAACTGTTTAAATGTATTTTATGCCAGTGTTCATCCAAGAATAATTCCAAGTTGGTCTAGGTTGTAATGTATTTTATATAAATGTTCATCACTTTAAAAATACTTTGCTTAGGCCGGATCCAGTATGGGAGATGAACATATGCCAAAAGCCGTCTATTTTCGGTGAGCTAAAAGGTGGTCAACGTAACAGAGGCGCCCCACAGAAACGCTTCAAAGACCAGCTTAGGCGCCAACTTGCCTTAGCTGACATAGAAGAGAGCACCTGGTTGCATGTGGCCTCAGAACAATACAGCTGGAGGTCACTCACAAAGGCCACAGGATACACATTCGAGACCAAAAGAAAATCCGCTGCCGAGGACAGACGCAGACAGCGAAAAGAAAATCTAAATCGAACACCTGCGCACAAATGTTATGCTTGCCCTGGGTATGGCAAAATATGTAGGTCACAGCTGGGGCTGCGCAGCCACAGGAAATACTGCATTCCTCACAAATCTTTGGACTCAAAGACAAGCTTTATTTTTATTTATAAGTGTTCATCGAAGAAGAATTCCAGCAGGTTTGTCTAGGCTTGTTTATATTTAAAGGGTACATTTTTAAAACATTAACAAACAAAAACATGCAATAAATGAATAATCTTCAGCTTGAGAGTAAATAAACTAAGAAATAATTTTGGCATCTTACAGGTGTAATGGTGTATCCCCGTAGATGTTGACTTCATGAGGGGATGCCCCGTGGTCAAGTAAGTAATGAAGAGTGACCAGGTGACCAGACTTGCAGCAGAAATGAAGAGGCGTGTGACCTTCATCATCTTTGACATTCACTGCAATAACAAGGCAATTTCTTCTTATCTTATCTTATATAATACAGATGTTACTTCAA
Organism: Biomphalaria sudanica; assembly: GCA_036873155.1. Taxonomy (NCBI): domain Eukaryota; kingdom Metazoa; phylum Mollusca; class Gastropoda; family Planorbidae; genus Biomphalaria; species Biomphalaria sudanica. The sequence goes on along the minus strand of JAZGLO010000050.1, from coordinate 1,711,716 downwards.
AAAAGAAGATGATTACATCCTACGCGTCATGCATTTAGTCATGCATATTAACCAATGACTCAAATTCTGCCAAGTCACTGGTTTTCCTGGCTAGCTCAGGCAACCCATTCCATGCTCTAATAGCACTAGGGAAAAAGGAGTATTTGTACAAATTTGGCCTAGCATATGGGACGAGGAATGTGCCTTTCAAAATGTACAGAAAATGGAACAAAGACGTTGATGAATACGGCTAGAACAATAAAAGGTATCAATTAGTTTAAATTGCCAAAGTGGTAACCAATAATAGTCTTCCAGATGGTCATCTCACTGCCTTACATTGTATAAGTGTACAATGCTTTTGATAAATACTGTCATTGTCTATGGTATTATATCTTATTATTGAATTTAGATAGAAGTAATTTCAGATGCTTGAAAAAAAAAGGTTTTCAAATAATGCATAAAATGTTTAATAACAACATATTGAAGATGGCTTCATGAGAATTACATATAGCACAAATCAGACTTCCTACAATTTTATCTTATTGTATAAAATACAGACGTTACTTAAAAAAAGGATAATTTTTGCAATCTTTATTAATCTTTGCATTTAAAGAAACAGCTTGCAGTCTAAAGAACAGTACTTGCACTTTCTATAAAAAAATTGTAACTAGGCCAATTAAAAAATAATAAAATTACAAAATTATTGCTTCCATTTTCTTTTAACTTTCTGTATCAAGCTCTATCAAATAAAAAAAAGCCTTTTAAAATAACACATTGGTTAATAGTTTTTTCAAGGCTCATTTAATCCCAATGGATTGATTCTTTTTTAGTCTATAACTTCCAGCAAAATGGCAAGATGTGACAATAAATAAGATTCAAACCTAAGACAATAAAGATTGACAGAATAACAGGCAAACCATAAAGCCTGATAGTCAAGATAGTTATGACTAAAGTACATTTTTTACTTAGCTTTACAAACTGTCTCAAAAATGAGTCAAAATTATCTTGGAGCTATTCCCATAAAAAAATGACTATGCATAAACTTAAAATCCATTTGTACTCAAAGTATACTTTCATCTTGGCCAGGATTTCTTGATTCACAAGCCCTAAATAAGTACTTTATCATATCAAGTATTAAAATATCTAATGGCCAAAACTAAGTACTTTATCATATCAAATATTGGAATATCTAATGGCCAAAACTAAGTACTTTATCCTATCCAGTATTAGAATATCTAATGGCCAAAACTAAGTACTTTCAAATATTAGAATATCTAATGTTAATGTTGATTACCATCAGCTGTCTGTTGTGATGTTCCCTCAACAAGAAGCTGCATAATTTTCAAGTTAGCCTTTGAGCTGGCCAAGTGAATGGGTCTGTCTCCAACACTGCCACTGATGTTAATGTCAGACCCATTAGATAGAAGTAGGTCAACTACCTAGACAGAACAGATGTTATAAAGCTTGTCTTATGTGCTGTGCCAGGAGTTGACAACAAAACTTCAATTAAAAAACAACAACAGGGAAACATAAAACAGAAGCTTGAAGCTATTGGTAGAATCTGTTATTCTCAAGAGTTCCCTTTTTGAAACTTTTGATTTCTGGGAGGAGGGAGGGGGGAGGGGGGATTCTGTGCTCGGCATAAGCAAAATTACAAAGTGTTAAGAAGAATGCTCAACAGTTTCCTCAACCAATACCAGCCTTAACAGAAACATTGACAGGAAAGGTTGCCAGAAGAAAATGGGGGCTGGGCAATTGGAAAAGGTGGAATGACCTACCTCTTGATAAGCCACAATGATTGTCAGAGAAGAGTAGAAAGACTAGATGGCATACAACAATCATATCTTGTTTATTTTGGGGAATATGAAATTTTCTTGAATAAACCCAGCACTAAAAAAATTTACATTTGATGGGGAAAGAAAACATTAAAAAAACGTTGGTGTGGTCCTCTTGCTGGTTAAATGACACCCTCTTCCAGTTTCACAGAAACAGTTGACCCTTGCATGTTCTGGCATATACAGCCCTAGAAGACTTTATTTATTTCAAATAACAATAATTACATAGTGCATAGGAATAATTGAAGGCACTGGTGCTTAAGGAAGGTGGCCAAGTCACATTTTTATGAAAATTGAGTTAAAGACCAATTTAGTCCCCAGGACGCTCTGTGCACCTTCTGACAAGACTTTTCATGTGTTGAAGTGGTACAGATGTGTACATTGTGCCATTGAAAAAAAATGTACAGGTGGCGGCTATGCCCAATGTACATTCTGAGCCACTTTATGCATGAAACTGCATGGACATGACCAGCTTGTTACACTGAATGGTGTTAACAAAAAGAACACATGTTACCTGTCGAACTACTGCAATAATTTTAACCTTACAACATAATATCATAACATAGAATGTTACAATTTTTTAGCTCAAAATAGACATATATAGAAAAATAATGAGCATTTTATCTCTGTAAATCTAAGAAGGAGGTCTAGTCCAATCTCTTTCAATGAAAGAAGGGCGTTAAGTCCAATGGACTTAATGCCTTTCTTAGATTGACAGAAAAGTAAATTATGGCGAATTGCCCCAAATCCCAAAGATAGCCCAGTGGAAAATTGCCAATGAAAACTGGAAACAGTTTATTTCTCACAAGAACCAAATATCATGAGGAACATAGAAACAAAATTTTTTTTAGCCATTTTTCTCAACATGACCAAATTGTGACTTGACCACCTTTCTTGATCTAGGCCCTTCTTTATCTCAAGAGCCCTCAAATATTAGACATAATAAGAAATAAAAAACCTATGAACCGTAATTAATTGCTCTGAGTTGCAATGATTTTAATTACCTACTTTCTCGTGTCCAAAATGACAAGCTATATGCAGTGAAGAAAACTTGACCAAGTCTCCCATGTCTATTTTGGCTCCACTTTCAACTAGACTTTTAGCAATCTAGACAAAGTACAAATATAAGCATAGGATTAACTAAGAGTCCACATACATACACAGGCAGTCGTATACTCTCCTTTGATACGAGTTGTGCTATAAACAGACTTACTTCATGATGTCCACACATGGCAGCTATATGAAGGGCAGCAACTCCGCTGTGACCAGTTTGATTTACATCCCCTCCATTAGTAACTAACACATCCACTTGTTCCGAGTCTCCCTTTAGACAAAATCAATTCATTCTTTTTATTTTCGAAAGTTAAAATATACACACATATATACAGAAAAGGGCAGATAGTTTTAAGGCCAATGGTTGATGAGGAGGTCATGTGGCCAGCATAGCTTCACTTTCCCAAACTAATGTCAAGTATCCATTAGAGTTGGGGGGACTCAGTGACAATCCTAAAAAAAATAATTCCAGTCTTAACCAAGATTAGAACCCAAGAAACTAAGGAAGCCAAGGGCTTTGCCACTAAGCCACATGACATACCCCCCTATATATACAGACAATAACCATAAAAACAATTTTCCATAAATAGAACTGCTTCTATATCTTTTAAATATAAAAGTCCACCAGCTTTAAAAAAGGATGACTATAACATTTCCTTAAAGACTATAATGTTTACTTAAAAACTATGATGTTTCCTTAAGACTATGATGCTTACTTAAAGACTATGATGTTTCCTTAAGACTATGTTTACTTAAAGACTATGATGTTTCCTTAAAGACTACGATATTTCCTTAAGACTATGATGTTTCCTTAAAGACTACGATATTTCCTTAAGACTATGATGTTTCCTTAAAGAGTATGATGTTTCCTTAAGACTATGATGTTTACTTAAAGACTAAGAAGTTTACTTAAAGACTAAACCTACCACATGCGGACAATGGTTATGCTTGCCCTGGATGTGGCAAAATATGTAGGTCACAGCTGGGGCTGCGCAGCCACTGGAAATACTGTATTCGTCACTAATCTTCGGACTCGAAGACAAGCCTTAATATTATTATGTTTACTTAAAGACTATGATGTTTACTTAAGACTATGATTGATTTAGAAACTAGAATTTAGTTGGAAGCCATGATTAATTTACAATGGCTCTATTATCGCTATTAACTCTATGATTCTATAAAACTAAATACTGAGGAGAACAAAAAGAACAAAAATGTCTCACCCTGTATGTTGACAAATGAAGGGCAGATAATTGATTTTTACTCAATGTGTTTACATTGACCCCTTTCTTAATAATCCTCTCAAGTTGACTACATGGAGCTAAACATAGACGTACAATACAACATTATGATAGATGCAAGAGTTATCTACACTTACAGTCAGATTTATATATACACACAGACATAGGGCAACTCTGTGATCAATGTTGATTATTTAAAATTAAACTATGTATTATTTTTGATTATTTAAAAAAAGGGGGCTTTAAACAGTTAACGAACAGTGAGACATTTACAAATAAAAAGGTAAAGATTACAATTTAGCAATATGCTGCGCTGGCTATTCAACATTAAATAGGTCAAGGTTGATTAGCCAAGGATTTCAGCCCAGTTACATCTGAAATGTAAACATCTCTACCACCACTCAACTGCATTGGGTATCAGCTGTGAGGAATATATATGAAGTTGGGCTGTCCGGATAAACATTGGTAATATAGACAAGAGAATCCCATCACTTAACATTGATAATCTAGACAAGAGAATCCCATCACTTAACATTGATAATATAGACAAGAGAATCCCATCACTTAACATTGATAATATAGACAAGAGAATCCCATCACTAAACATTGGTAATATAGACAAGAAAATCCCATCACTAAACATTGGTAATATAGACAAGAAAATCCCATCACTAAACATTGGTAATATAGACAAGAGAATCCCATCACTAAACATTGGTAATATAGACAAGAGAATCCCATCACTAAACATTGGTAACATAGACAAGAGAATCCCATCACTAAACATTGGTAATATAGACAAGAGAATCCCATCACTAAACATTGGTAATATAGACAAGAGAATCCCATCACTAAACATTGGTTATATAGACAAGAGAATCCCATCACTAAACATTGGTAATATAGACAAGAAAATCCCATCACCTGCATCCTCAGGGAATTAAACATCCTCAAGGCCTCAAACATCCTCAGGGGGTCAATCATCTTCAAGAAAAACTTATCAAGAAGTCAGATAATTCAAAAGCTGTCTAGCTTCTGAAGAACTCAAACATCCTCAAGAACTCAAACATTCTCAAAGCCTCAAACATCCTCAAGAACTCAAACATTCTCAAAGCCTCAAACATCCTCAAGAACTCAAACATTCTCAAAGCCTCAAACACTCTCAAGAACTCAAACTTATCAAGGCCTCGAAAAATTCAAAAGGTATCAAACTTATCAAGAACTCAAAAGCTCCTCAAGGTGTCAAACTTCTAAAGAACTCAGATCCTCAAGATCTTGAAGGCCTCAGAGATCCTGAAGGCCTGACTCAAGAAAACATTTTTGTTGTAAAAAGTCAAAGTCCAATAATAATAATTACTAGTAAATAAAAAGAGAATATTATCTAACCTCCAGCCAAACATGTGATATGCAGCAGTGTCAAGCCAGTATCAGTCTTCTCAAAACAATTAACATCATCTAATAAAGTGCTTAATACAGAGAGGTCCTGGGTACTGTAGACAGCAGAATGTATTCAATAAATAGATGTTAACAGTAATGCATAATATAAGCTTTAAATGTGTAATAAACAAGTAAGAAAAGAAATTTTGGTACTTAATATCTGTGCCTGTATTTTAAGTTTGTTCTATATTTTCTATGCAAATAACTATAACCTATTACACACTAGGGAAAAAGTTGCTTAAATGCCCAATGATCATATCTCAGTAGATCACTGGTTATTCTGGCTGGCTCAGGCAACCCATTTCATGCTCTAATAGCACTAGGGAAGAAGGAGCATTTGTACAAATTTGTCCTAGCATATGGAACGAGGAATGTGCCTCTGTGTCTTTCTGAGTATTTTATTAAATTTTGCTTTTGTATCTGAAGGTTATAGTTCAGTGTTTTATGTATAATTGCTACTTTAAAGTCTTCTTTCCTGAAGGCTTTCTAAATTTAGTGATTTTACTAACGTTGTTACTCTAGCCCAATGTGAATATTGGTTTGTTATGAATCTCACTGCTCTATTTAGTGTCTGTTCCAGTTTCTGAATGCATATTCTATTATTGGCCTAACCAAGGTTAAATTACATTTTAGTTTTATGTTCTTATTTGATTTATAGAAATTTCATTTGATAAACCCTAATGCTTTGTTTAATTTTTTGATAGTTTCATCAATATGGGGATTCAACTTACTACTCTCACCACTATACAATATCAAACTAAATGTATTGATTGTAATTGATCTTAAAGTAAAAGTGTGTTGGTCCTTACTGAATATTTGTTATCATTACTGAATATTTGTTATCATTACTGAATATTTGTTATCATTAAAATGCGTAGCCTTTAACCCTATTGTTCATAAATACAGTTCTCTTAAAACAGAAATATCACAATGCATAACTAATTTAATTGTATACAAAACATATAATAACATGCACTTGTCCATATAAAATGTCATCATTAACATCTGAGACAACAAGACTGACATACTTAGCTGCAGCAAGCTGAGCTTCTGTCCAATCAGAATCTTTAGGACGCAGGTCCTCAAGCACTTTTGAACGAAATACAGCATAGCTCTCGCTGATTTTTTTCTTTAACTCATCTGCAGAGGCAGTATTGTAATTACTTATAATTACTTAAAAACATTTTTCTTTAGCTAGGAATTAGCCATCATTATGAGGGCCCTGGGGGCTTGACCTCTTAGGGGCCCCTGCATTTTGACATTTCATACCATGACATGATATAATGGGGTAATATTTAATACATAAAAAAAATACTTAATCTCATGCATATCAAGTAATTCATTTCTAAATCAGTTTCTTTACATATAGCTATGATATTCATAATCTATCAGGTTCATCAGACAACACAGTTATATGTAACCACATTTCACTTAAAACTATCAATATGCCCACCACTGTTGGAAAAGTGTTGTCAATACTGATCTGTAAAAAGAAGCACATTTAATTTAACAACTGCACTGAAAGTTTGATGTCCAATATTAATTAATTTTTCTAATTAATTAATTCTTTTAATTAATTTAGGAAGGATTTCTAAAGACCAAAAAAAGTGGGAAAAGTTATATACATTGAGCTCACAATTAAAATGAATGAAAACAAATTGTTTTTTTGTTTTTTTTGGTTTTTGGCACATCAGCACAATTTAGGCCATGTCGTGTCAAAAACAAATTGTGATGGTAATCATGGGTTCTTTCAATTATCTGCTTAAATCTATGAAGGGGATATTATATTTGTGAGATTTCTGGCTAATAGACCCAAGAGGAAATATATGGATGTACAGTAGAACGTCGTTTATCCGAACGTTTATTATCCGGAGCGTCAAATATCCGGACCAGTTTTTTTTTTTTTTTTTTTATCAGCCACATGTACTGTGATGCACATACATATACTGTATGAATACGAAAAATAAGTGATTATTTTCCACAATAAAGGTAAAATTGCGACATTTGTCACCTATTTTGCTCGTTCTTCACGCACGTGTCCCGCATGTGATGATTTTCAATATTCGTATAGTGTCCGGTTGCATATACTGCATGGATCGCTTCGGTTTTCGGTTATCCGAACAATCGCGTATCCGAACGGTGTCCGGTCCCGATTGAGTCGGATAAACGACGTTCTACTGTATATATGGAAATATATCAGATGCCCACCATATCTTTTATTTTGACCAACGTTAGTGATTTTTTCTTTCTGAACAGATGTTGTTCTACCCTGTCAAAGACATGAAAAGGGGAAGACGACATTGTCAGATAGTTCAGCACTTCCGAAACTTAATCCCATTCCATACCAAACTACCTACCTGTGCAAGATATGGTTGGCCTGGACTTATAGTTGCCCATTATACTACTTGTGTCTTCTTTTCATGGTAAGTTAATTAATTCTAGTCAATGAGATGCTAAGAGGCTTCAAATCAATGAGATGCTAAGAGGCTTCAAATCAAATGTATCTGCAAAATAATTGAAGTAAGAAAGTTGTACAGGATCACTCACAGATTTGTAAGAGTAATTTCTGCATTTAGCTGGCATATTTGTGTGTCTGAATGGCCCTGGGCATATTTGTGTGTTGCCAAGGCACTGGATGAAGACTTAAAGTATAGTTAAAAGGGATAATAACCTAGTTGATTTTATATACCAGATACCTAATAACTGATAGGAAAAGAGAGTATAAACATATTGATAAATCTGCTAGCTAATTTTTTAAATGGTAATTTCCACATTATTAGCTAATGAGGAAATTACCCTTGTAACTAACTTTTAAACAATATCATCAGTAATTTATCATCATAATTTGACACCTAGAATCTAGATCTATTAAATCAAATAATTCTTGCCTAATTTAGAAAATGATTTGCCACTACAATGCCTCTGCTTTGGAATCGTGAAATGTAACTCAAATGATTGAGAAAATCTGATAATATTATAATAGTATATTTATAATATTGACTATCTACAATCTACAGATTTAGATATTGAATTTTCTCTAACTAGAGTAGGCCTACTAGAGACTATGACTAGATAATGATCTAGATTCTAGATATCTAAATAATCTAGGATTGCTGTCAGTGTCACTAGCCGAGGACACACTACTTCTACTAGTTCTATATCTAGATAAGTGCAGCTTCGTGCTTATTAAGTTAAGTTACTAGATCTAGATTGACTACAATGAACAATGACAACAGTTTGTTAGTTCTTGAGATGAGTTCGTCAGCGACATCAATCATCAATGAATGATCAGACTCAGATCTTTGAGTCAATGAACTCAAAGTCAATGAGTACTCTTACTCTCTAGATGTCTACTACTAGTAGACTGTAAGTATTCTAGATCTACTAACTACTACATTACTAGGACTAGAGTACTAGATTCTAGATCTAGACTTTTATTTAGATCTACTCATCTACTGTATACTATATTTCAACTCTGAAGGAACATCCGAAACATGTAAAACAAACAAACATATTTACTTACTTAGTCACTTACTACTAGATCTAGATAGATCTATTATGAGTCTAGTGACCTTAGGCTTAATCTTAGATAGAAGTTGAGATGAGATGAGTGAATTGAGTGTGCAGTGAGTAACTGAGTCTGAGTGGCACTTGAGTCTTGACTCAGAGTAGTAGACTAGAGTCTAGTAAAGTTAGGGCGAGTTTAGAACTCGATAGAGAGACCAAGTATAGACATATAGCTTTATTATTTTATAGTCTTAAAGAATCTATCTAGATCTGTGTAAATTTAAGAATCTACTTGAGTCAAGATCTATAATATAGAGTATAGAGGTCTACAAAGATTTATAATCTCTATATCAACACTACTCTCCCTTGAATTACCGTACTTGCCAACTTTTATTTTTGCTTGTGCTTTATCTCTGTTTCTAACATCTATTAATCTAAATCTTCTTACTTACTTCTTATATGATCTAAAATTCTAAATAGTGAGATTCGTTTAAAATGCAAACATGCTTTTGTACTTTAATCAGTAACTAATAATCTAAACTAAGACATAAACAAGTATTTAATAGAAAAATATTTAGATTCAATTTATAGCGTCTAAGTCAATAAAATATCTATATTGACAAAAAAAAAAAAGACTACAAGTAATTACATAGATAGAAGGTCTTGATTTTGAGTTACGTCCCTTTACCGCAGGAATTCGTATTGTGTACCAAACTATTATGGTCCACTATGTTATACAAATTCTAATAAAGAAATAATCCAGTAAAGCGAAATGTAAAATATTTCCTTTCGAAAACCAACGAGTCTTGTTATGCAGCAGAAGATCCGCATGCTCACGTAGAATCTACTACCTAAATCAGAAATTCTTTAAATTGGCGTTGCTAAAAGCTTACCTACCTTACCTATCCCTTAGTCTGTTGGACCGTTGGGGCACCATGCAAGATTCGTCGACTGTCTTTCTCCATTCTTCTCTTTGTCTTTGTCTTAGTTATAACCTCTTTTAATGGCAGGCCCGTCCATTCTTTAATATTGTCCTCCCATCGCTTTTTCTGACTGCCTCTTCTTATTTTTCCTGGTAGGCCTACCGTTCCTGAGAGCCCCGAAGATCTTGTAATATGGCCATAGATTTTAAGCTTGCGTTTTTTTTTTTAAACAATAGTTAGCAGGTCATCATGGTGTCCGATCTCTGCAGCAACCCTGTCTCTAATCTCTTGGTTTGTGATGTGGTCTTTAAATATGATACATAGGATCCTTCTGTAGCATCTATATTTATAATTACAAAATACATTTTTTTAAAGTAATGAAATCCCCGTAAAGACTAAGAAACTTTCAAAGATTTTAATAGATAAAATTATTTAGGGTAATGTTGATTTAGGTGACAGATTTTCTCTTGGCGCAAATAAAGGGAAACAACTGGAGACAAGATCTCACTATAGTTTAAATATAGGATTGCTGGATATACCATAAATGGATGAAATTAAATAAACCATTTATCTTTTTCTGTAGAGGCCTAAACGAAAAATTGCATCAATGTTTTTTCTCCATCGTTGTTTCATGTTTTTTTTTTTGTGGTCATAAATTAGCGTAATTACTTAGACAAGCAGTGTTGAAATTAAAAAAAAATGTTCCACTAAATAAAGAAACCAAAATCGGAACCAGTGAAATCTGCCCATGTGGAATGTCACCTGAGAATGCTGACCATGCCCTCCAAAACTGCTCTCTTTACCAAGTGGCCCGTACAAGACACTGGCCCCCAAAACACCCCAATAGAAAGAAAAACTATATGGAGAGCTCCCTGATTTGGGAAACCACTGCGCAGTTCATCTCAGGTATTGGTCTAGTCGTCGGAACACTCCGACATAACAATGAAGACGAGGAAAAATAAAAATAAACCAATACGCACAAGCCAACACAGGTGAAACACAAACACGCATATACATCTTATCTTATATAATACAGACGTTACTTCAAAAAAGAAGATGATTACGTCCTACGCGTCATGCATTTAGTCATGCATATTAACCAATGACTTAAATTCTGCCAAGTCACTGGTTTTTCTGGCTAGCTCAGGCAACCCATTCCATGCTCTAATAGCACTAGGGAAGAAGGAGTATTTGTACAAATTTGTCCTAGCATATGGGACGAGGAATGTGCAACAAATAATATACCACACATAGTAATGAACGTCACGTGAAATATGGAACTATGAATGGCTGCTTGGTCGTGTGGTATTGTCTCTTGATATGTGGTCTTGAAAGTCCCTGGTTCAAACACTTCCCGACGCTATTCCCCGGCCACCTGTGGGGGTTCGTTTGGACGTTATAATATAGTAAAGATACAATTTCTACCTGGGACCATGATATTCATGTGCATTAAGATAATATAGATAAGATAATTTTATTGATTCAATCAAATGGAAATTTCAGTTTGACTACAATTGACAACATCAGCGTAACTACTGTACAATAACAGTATAGATGGTAAGAAAAATTCGAACAACATTCACACATGAAACACATACACACTCACAACCAGCGCTTTGTGAGTTTGACTTCTATGTACTTCTCGATGACGACAGCTGATCTTGTAACACTCTGACCGAAAGTGGGATAAAGGAGTTTTTAAATCTTTCTATTGTAGTCCTAATGATAAGGAGACGACCACTTCTTTCAGATCTTATGTAACAGTGGTTTAATGGGTGCAGGTTGTCCTTAAGAATCGAGAGTGTTTTTGGAAAGGCATCTTTCACGAAAAAGCTCTTCAAGAGATGGTATGCGAAGCTTTTTTAATTAGTCTATTTAGTCTTTGTGCCAGTGAAGTATTACCGTACCAGCAGGTGATGGCAAAGTTAATTAGACTGCTGATGGTTGCTGTATAAAAAAAAGTTAAATAATTGTTTTGTCGATGTAAAATTTTCTTAACTTTCTCTGACAGCCGCTTCCCTCTCCCCCATAAGCAATACGTGAGGTGTACACAGGATGACAGTTCTTCCCCCCTCCCCTTTTTTTTTTGTGTTGAAAAAAGGCTATTATAAATTAAATAAATCATTTTGTTTTCACTTAAATTTCATAAATTTGTTTTCATCATTGTTTTCTGTTAATTTGGGCAATATTAAAACCCCACACCCACGCTATGATGTGATTTAACAAAAATTACAAAACAAAATTAAAGACCAAAAAAAAAAAAAAAAAAGGATGAAAAATATCTCTTGTACTAATGTTTGTAAAATGTTTGACATGTTTCGGATGTTCTTTCAGAGTTGAAAATAGTTTACTTCCTAATCCAAACCTCCCGCAGGACGACGGGGGATGGGAGCGGGCAGGGTTTGAACCCTCGACCGTCGATAAATCCGAACGACAGTTCAGAGCGCAAACCGCACGACCAGGCAGCCATCCATACTATGCATGAATAATACGTAAGACACAAACACAGATATCTATCGTTCTTCTGTAATGACTATAAACAATGTGTATTCAAAACATTTCGCGCCAAAATGTCCCTTGCACCAACATATAACCATCGCGCCAAAAACTGCTGCGCCAAAACGTCCTCTTTTCCTTGCACTAACAGAAGAAGGGCACAAACAATATATATGGTGGCAGAGGCTTCCTCTTTAAACTAAGTTTGAGAAGATCTCGATTATAAGAAATAGATCTAGGTCTAGATCAGCCGCCGTCTTTTTTTTTTTCTTCTAACCTTGACCTATCCTTTAGTGTGTTGGACCATGCCAAATTTGTCGACCGTCTTTCTCCATTCCTCTCTGTCTTTTGCCGCGGCTGGAACCTCTTTCAGTCACAGGCCCGTCGATTCCCCTGTCTACCTCTTCTTGTAAAAATGTTAGTCAAATGTTTAAATGTTTCGGATGTTCCTTCAGAGTTGAAGATAGTTTACTTCCTAGTCCAAACCTCCCGCAGGACGACGGGGAATGGAAGCGGGCAGGATTTGAACCCTCGACAAATCCGAACGATAGTCCAGCACGCAAACCGTACGACCAGGCAGCCATTCTTCTTGTATTTGCGAGCCACGATAATCTTTTAATATGGCCATAGAGTTTTAAATTGCGTTTTAAAAAAACAAAACAATAGATAGCAGGTCATCGTGAACCCAATGGCTGTAGTAACACTCTCTAATCTCTTCGTTTTATTCTCATCTTGGCTTGATAATCTCATCGGCCATTTTATTATTAAAATCGACCCCCCCCCACCCCATCTTTTTTTAAATATTTTCTTATGGAACTAGAAGTTTGTTTTTTTAAAGCCCTAAATTACAACATTGGAGGCGCGGTGGCTGAGCGGTAAAGCGCTTGGCTTACGAATCGGGAATCTTTGGGCGCCTCTGAGTCCACCCACCTAACACTAGCTGGCAAAAACAGTTGGTCGTTGTGCTAAACACATGATAATAATCTAGTTAAACCTTCAGTGTTCCATATAACTGTCTTGATAATAATCTAGTTAAACCTTCAGTGTTCCATATAACTATCATGATAATAATCTAGATAACCTTCAGTATTCCATATAACTGTCTTGATAATAATCTAGTTAAACCTTCAGTGTTCCATATAACTGTCATGATAATAATCTAACTCATCCTTCAGTGTTCCATATAACTATCATGATAATAATCTAGATAACCTTCAGTATTCCATATAACTGTCTTGATAATAATCTAGTTAAACCTTCAGTGTTCCATATAACTGTCATGATAATAATCTAACTCATCCTTCAGTGTTCCATATAACTATCATGATAATAATCTAGATAACCTTCAGTATTCCATATAACTGTCTTGATAACAATCTAGTTAAACCTTAAGTATTCAAAATAACTGTCATGATAATAATCTATTTAAACCTTCAGTATTCCATATAACTATCACGACAGTATGTAGTTCAGCCTTCAGTGTTTCATATAACTATCACGATAATAATCTAGCTCAATATTCAGTGTTCCATGTAAATAACATGATAATAATCTAGGTCAACTTTCAGTGTTCCAATAATATGTCTTTTTTGATACAAAAAAAAATGAAAATAGTTTTTTGTTATAAAAATACTTTATTTGATCAGTATAAAATTTATTTAGCAATTTAAAAAAAATTTTTTTTAAGAAAATCTGATGAAATGTCACATCATTAACACAATGTAATATACAAAAAGCTTGTTATTGTTACCAAATATCATAAAAGTTAAAGAAAAACAAAACAAAACAAAAAACACAAGTATATCATATATTGTGTATACAACTTATAGAGTGAATTGTTTTTTCTTTAAACAACTAATGAGTAAAAAATGTTGTAAAAAAGAAACATTTATTTACCATTATTTGCTGGTGCATATATTATAGGAGTATATGTAGTGACTTAATTCCTAATCACATTTAGCATTTCAATGATCTTTTATCCAAAAAAAAAATGGTCTCCTAATTAATATGTAAAAAAAAATATGAACAGAAAAATTATTTCATTCCACTTGCACCTGAAGTTATTGTTAATGTTTTTATGCAGACAAATTGAACATTTCAATAGACTTTTATCAAAATGATTAATCTCCTAGTTGATATGTTAAAAAAATATAAACAGAATAAATTAATTTTATTCCACCAGCATTTTAAGAGATATAAAGGTATTTGTACAGACAATGGAACATTAGAACTTTGAATGAGTGAGTGAATTCTTTTTCTATATATGTAACATTAAAATCATCTGGTGCTTTTTAAACGGATGGCTTGAGCATATTCTTATTGACAGATTTAACTTTTAAATATTGTTTTTTTACCAGAATGAATCATCACATGCTTTTTTAAATCTGAGGATCGAGTGAATCTTTTTTGACATATTTTACACTCAAATGACTTCATACCAGAATGAATCATCTTATGCTTTCTTAAAGTTGAGGATTGAGTGAATCTTTTTTGACAAATTTGACATTTAAATAGCTTTTTACCAGAATGAATAAACTCATGCCGTTTTAAATCTGAAGATCGAGCGAATTCTTTTTGACATATTTTACACTTAAATGGCTTTTCACCAGAATGAATCCTCTCATGCTTTTTTAAATTTGACAAATAATTGAATTCTTTTTGACAAATTTGACATTGAAATGGCTTTTTACTGGAATGAATCCTCTCATGCTGTCTTAAATTTGTGGAATAAGTGAATTCTTTTTGACAAGTTTGACATTTAAAGAGCTTTTTACCAGAATGAATAATCTCATGCTTTTTTAAACAACTGGAACGAGCGAATCGTTTTTGACAAATTTTACACTGAAATGGCTTTTTACCAGAATGAACTATCGCATGGTGTTTTAAATTTGAGGGATAAGCAAATTTTTTATGACAAATTTGGCATTGAAATGGCTTTTTACCAGAATGAATCTTTACATGCTTTTTTAAAGCTGAGGGACAAGTGAATTTTTTAGGACAAATTGTACACTGAAATGGCTTTTTATCTGAATGAGTCATCTCATGCTTTCTTAAATTTGAGGACTGATTGAATTCTTTTTGACAAATTTGACATTTAAATGGCTTTTCACCTGAATGAATCATCTCATGTTGTTTTAAATGTGAGGATCTAGTGAACTCTTTTTGACAAATTTGACATTTAAATGGATTTTTACCAGAATGGATTAACTCATGTTGTTTTAAACCTAATGAGCGAATGAATTCTTTCTGACAAATGGGACATTTGAATAATTCTCTTCCCCAGTGAAGTGTAAGATGAACTTTTAAATAATATTTACTCAACAATCGTTTTTGACACAAATCACACTTAAATGATTTTCTAAAGGAGTGATTTAATTCATGGTCCTTTAAAGTTGATGAACTAGTATGAATCATTTCATGTATTTTTAACGTTGAGGATCTATTGAATTCTTTATGACAAATATGACATTGAAATGGTTTTTTGTCCAAATGAAGGACCTCATGCTGTTTTAAATATGAGAACTGACTGAATTTTTTTTGACAAATTTCACATTTAAATGGCTTTTTATCAGAATGAGTTATCTCATGCCTTTTTAAATTTGAAGACATAAAGAATTTTTTTTTACAAATTTTACACTGAAATGTCTTTTTATTAGAATGAATCATCTCATGCTGTTTTAAAAAACAGGCATGGGTGAATCCTTTGTGACAAATTTTACAATTAAATGGCATTTTACCAGAATGAATAATCTCATGGTGTTTTAAATTTGAGGAATAAGCAAATTCTTTTTGACAAATTTGACATTGGAATTGCTTTTTGTCAGAATGAACAATTTCATGTTGTTTTAAAGTTGAGGATTTGGTGAATTCTTTTTGACAAATTTGACACTGAAAAGGCTTTTTTTTAGAATGAATCATCTCATGGTTCTTTAAACTAGTGGCAGAACTAAATCCTTTGTGACAAATATGACAATCGAATAATTTTATTCCACTATGAAGTGCAAGGTGAACTTTCAAATTACATTTATAAAACATTTGTTTTTGACATAAGTCACACTTAAATGTTTTTCTAAAGCAATGCATTAATTCATGGTTCTTAGAGATTGATGAAGTACTGAATGGTTTTTCAGCAGAAACCAGCTGGAGAGTTCTATTTATATTTGAACTATTTTGTTCTTCATTTTCAAGGTTTCCAGCATGCACATCTTTGTTAGGAGAGTTTCTAGGTTTATCTTGGTTTGAAGCCATATCTTGATTTGGATTTATTTTTTGCTGTAGAGTGAAACAAATAACAAGAACATATAAAAAATACTAAAAAACAAATCTTATACAAAGTGTAATTGTATCAATTAGTTTGGATCAGTCATGTTATTAAATTTGAAAAATATCTAGACCAACAACAATCTGTGGGACTTGAAATATTTATACTGTTTGTTGTTGTTTATTTCTATTGAATGTTTCTATTTTTTTTTCCGTACACTAAGATCCTGTCACTTATCTGGGCCAGTTGGGGAAAAAAAAAAAGGGGGAGGAAGAAATAAATTTAAAAATGGAACAACCTAAACTCATGGCTCAAGCTTCCTCAGGTTGACATACTAACCACTCTGCCAGTGAGCTCATTATGAAAATAGAAGATTGTATTGTTTGTTTCAAACTTACTCTAAAGCAGCTACCCATAAAGAGGATTAATGCAGCTAAGACCACCACTTCTGTCAAGTACAATTTCTGTCCTTTTTTAAGATATCTACCAAAATATTTAATTCCCAATACATATTTTAAATAATTGGTTAATTTTATTTCATTGATTCTTGTGTTGTCAGGTAAATGAAATAATTGTGCAAAACTTCATCTTGATTCAAGATTGTGTGTGGGACAAATAGAAGGTGCAAATATTTACTAGACAGACTAAAACAATAAGCTAAATCTATTTTATTCCTTTAAGAGAAAAATATCATTGTTTAAACGTTTAATAAAAAAAAAAAAAGGATTTTAATAAAAAAAAAAGATCAAGATACAAAGGAAACTCAAGTCAATAGAAGTTAACGTCTCAGGCTGTATGGTTTTCTGTGGTCATGTTTCACTCTTTTCAGTCGGGTTCTACTTCCAGAAGTTTTGCTATTAGTCCACTCTATGCTTGCATAATGTGGTTTAAACAAACTCACAATTCTAGTGTCTTAATATCTAATCCTATGCTGAATATTTTTTAATTGATAGTTATTAATGCGAATCAAAGAATATTAAGCATTTTAACATCAGAAGCTTAAATCCTATTAGAACACACATATTAAATCCATCCCATGGAGGGGTTTGGCCAGATTTTTCGTGAGCTTTTCATCCAAGCTTTCTTCTTCTTCTTCTTCTAGCCAGCTTTATTGCTGCTGAGCTGACTGTGCCAAGGAAAAAAAGTGTGCTGTTTTCTTCAGTTGTTCAGCACTGCCGTACAGGGTGTTGGTTATTTTGGGCTGTAGTGGAAGTAGGGTCTGCTTAAGGTGGATTAGGGAGGGGCATTCAAAGAGGATATTGTTTACGGTTTCAAAGGGGTGGGCGCAGTGTCTGCAAAGGGGGAGTTGTGTGGAGTTTATTTTGTTCAGGTGGTAATTTAACAGTGGTGTGTGTCCTGTTCTTAGTTGGAAAATTGTAGACTGTTCTTTGCGGGGGAGGAAGTTAATACTGCCATCCAAGCTTTAAGTTGTTATAGATTTGTCTCTAAGTCATGGATCCACTGTTTTCATGCTCTGTCTTTGGTTTGTTTAACTTTTATTTTGGCCAGTATACTGTTTTTGTTCCTCTGTTCTTTGACATCCTTTCAAGGTGACCACCCTAACAAAGTCAGTTCTTATTTTATTGCAAATACTATAAATCTTCATATAATTGGTATATCTCCTAGGTAGTGCATGTCCTCAAACCAGCTTCATTCGGTATAGCACCATAGGTTTTTCTAAGAATTTTCTGTCTCCAAGTGTTGAGATGATTTTTCTGTTGTTGTTGTTTTTGTCAGTGTCCAGGTGTCATGTACATACATGGTTACTGGTTCTAATTGTGGTTTTCTAAATAGGTTTCTTTAATGTCCTTGTTTGTTTTTATTTCGCTTTTTAGCAAGCAGTAGGTGCTATAGAATGCTTAGTTGCCTCCTGCTATTCATTCTTTTATTTCTGTCAGTAGGTCATTTTTGGAATTTATTGCACTTCCTAGATATCTGAAGATCTTTTTAACTTGCAGTCAGTCATTTTAATATATTGTTCCTCTGTCCCCTTGTCATCATGACTTACTTAATTTTTATCGTTATTGACCTCAAGTCCTGCTGGTTGAAACGAATCTTCCAATTGAGTGAAAGTTTTATCCATGTCAAACGTTTTTTTACCCAATGGTGCCGGATAGTAATCATTGATTCGGATACCTGTCAGGGCCTACCTATGTTTAGCCATATGTTCTTCCCCAACTTCTCTTAATAACCTTGGTCCCTTAGTCCTGCTATTATTAACATATTACGTGTCATGTTTATTCATAGTTTGTTTCAATACTAAAAAGCTCAATTACTACTACTTTGAAGCTATCTAAATGTTGTGCATTAAAGCTGTCCTGTTGTATTGTTAGAGAGAGATGCAATTTAAAATTAAGGTCTAAATTAGATGTTGACCCTCCCAGGTTCGAATCATTGTGAAGACTGGGATTTCCAATTTCAAGATCTTTTAGGGAAGGAAAACCTCTACAATATTGTAGCTATACCCAAACACCTTTGGGAGTCAACCCCAAAGTAAAATCAGGAGGCAGTAAACCTAAGTCAGCTTGCAGCACACAGTGCTACACCAAGGCAGAGCCTGAAATCACAAGCTGTATCAACACTGCCATATTTTTGGATAGAGGTAGGGAGAGGAAGACAGCTATGTAGGCAACATTGTTCTGACCATAGTTAATGCCCAGGCATTCATCTCATTGCTTCTGAAATGCGCTGTAGTTACTTTGTGACTGACGGAAGCTACAATATTCAATAGTTTATTAGATCTTAACGTATACTTCCTGTTGGATTTATAAAAAAAAGTCTCCCAGGACTTAAAACACAGTAGCATCAAGGTGTAACTTAAATAAAAGGGCTGACAAACACTCTAATAGCTAGTTTACTCTAATGAGTGCATGACATTAGTTGGGAAAAAGTAAAGGCAGTTGGTTGTTGTGTTGGCCACATGACACCCTCATTACCCGTAAGCCTAAGTTACAGATGACCTTTACATCAGCTGCCCTATAGACCACAAGGTCTGAAAGGGTAACTTTACTTTTTGTGTGTGTGTTAGGTAAACAGCCCAGAAGCTAAAGAAACTATTTGAGGAAGGTCCAGATTACATTTTACTCAACACCCAACCCAATACTGAGCACAGCTGCTCTTCAACCAACACTTTAAGAAACAGTCTAGTTCTGCCATACCATCATGAATGTGAGGAGACTTCAATACCATTAGAAATAAGATAGTGACATGAGCTAATGTTTGTCCACCTTAACACTGGCAGAAGACTACTTAAGCAAAGTCTTCTAAGATAAGATAAGATAAGTCACAAAGACTATTGTTAATAGCTGAAAGTTTTTGTTTACATAATTCTTTTTGTAATCTAGTTTAAATGGGGATCTGTGACTGAAAGGCCAAAACCGCTTGGCCACCTAACAAGGAGGATTGAGCTTGAATCCCAACTTGAGCCATGTTGTGTTTTCTGAGCTTCTTAAGGCAGCACAGAAAACTTCTCCCATATTTCCCTCCCCTTCCCCCACTGGACCACAAATGAGATTGGGCCATGGTGCTATGAGCACGCTACAAGCATGAGAGATGCACTTTATAAAAGCACGCTACAAGCATGAGAGATGCACTTTTTAAAAGCAAAGTCTAAACGGTTTCTTTAGAGTTTTTAGACTGATTCTTGTTTCTGTTCTCTACTCTACAATATTAAGCCTTGAATAGATATTTTAATTAAAGATAGTTCACTAAAAACTATTAAGTATTTTTAAAAGAGTACAAGATTTTGCAGACCTGAAACAAAGTTTATAATAGTTTGTTGCTGGCTTTTAAATAACCTGATATGAAGTTTTTAGTGAATTAATTCTAGCAAATTTGTCTTACCTCCGTCTCTTCTGATAAAATTGATTCCAAGGTTTGACCAACGAAGCTATATTCTAATGTCTCTGGATGGAAAGAAAATTCTGTCTTCTCATTTTTCATAACATTGAAGAGTTCATTAGTAGAGTCTTGTTTCATGTCATCCATCATTGAGATTGAATGAAATTGTTCTTCAGAAGTCTTTGAGCATAGGAATTGAAGTTTTATATCAAAATCTCATATTAATGATAATGACTTATTTATTAAGATAAGATCTTGTATTATAAGATACAAAATATTAGTTCTTTTATGTTATTTAAAAAAAAAGTTTGACTCATTTAAACAAGGGTAAAATGTTTATCCATATTTTTTAAATTAAAACTTAAAAAAAAAAACTACAATTTTTTTAGTCTTTAGGCATTCAATAAAATTTGCCTTACCTGTGTCTTTTCTTTTAAACTTAATTTAGAAGTTTGATACTTGCAATTGTAGTCTCTCAACTCTGAGTGTAATAACCAATCTATCTTCTCAATTTTCACAATAGGCTTAAGCTCATTAGTAAAGTCATGTTTCATGCCCTCCATGATAGGACCAGTTTCTCAGAGTTTTTTCTAAGAAAGATGCGTTTAATTTTTTTTTTTTACTTTTTTAAAGACATTTGTCATATCAGTCCAGTTTTTGTCATCACATTTTTATAATTAAATGTGGTTATGCAATTATACTCATTCTGTAAAAGAAAAAAAAATCAACGAAACTAGTTAACTTAAATAAAAATATAGAATGTATATAAAAAAGTACAATTTAGGGTCTTTCTTTTCAAACCAGATACCTGGAGAATTATCTGTGAGTCTGTTGATCATGAGCTAAGCATTGATTGCTTCCCTCCACAATAATTAAATTAATTAAAAAAACATATAAAATGACCACACAATTACAGCAAAACTAGACAATAATAGAGACTGAATAAAATAAAAAAACACATTAAAAACAACAACAACGACATGCTAACAAACTCTAGAGATATTAGTAGCCAGTAGAAGACTGTGAACATGCTAACAAACTCTAGAGATATTAGTAGACAGTAGAAGACCTAATAACGTACTACCAGTGGGGTAGCTAGCAATGTGCGGGCCACATGGGGCATCAAGTGGGGTGCATCAATCTGAGGGCAAACTTTCTCAGTAAAACTACACATTGTTATAACATAAATAAAAACAATTGGCAATTTGTTATGTCCTAAATTCTTTCTTAAATTAAATGTTAGCTTAAGACTAGATTGAAACAAATTTCACCAGATTTATTTAAATCTCTGAAGATATCGCACTTTTACATTTTTTTTAAAGCCTGGCATGATGTTACTTCATTGTTCAATGCACTGGTTATGAACATGTTTATAATGGTGTTTTTTTCTTAATTATTAATTAGTAATTGTGTAATCTCTTTTGTCGACAAGTGGGAGAGGTGGTGTCTGGGAGAAGGTTTTTCAACTGCTCAGCAACACAACCCTACTTGAGTCGGGATTCAAACTCAAGCCCCTTTGTAAGGTGTCCAAGCCGAAACTATGCGGTTTTAGCCTCTCAGCCACACATCACTTGCTTGGAGGGAACTTGAAGTTTGTCTGTGACTAGGCAACAATAATGACAGCAAGACTCTAGATTTAATAAGCAAGAGGGAAAAATGAAGAGAATCTTGGACATCATGCGTTATCTCTTAAAGCAGAATCTGGCATTCCCTGGGCATCTCGAACGAGTTGAAGAAGAATTGGCAGTACAAAATTCAAGAAATATCTTGGAGTGAAATTACTATCCAAGAACGATCTATTCCTGTGAGATGAATACGTACATGTCCCAACAAATGCAAAATGAATTTATTGTAATACAAGTGCTCAATAAAACAAGAAAAAAAAATCCGACAGAAAGTATAAGAAGCAGATATTTCTCGATTATTTTCCTCAGTATACCTAACATCTAAAATCTGGATAAAAATTCTATGGTTCATTGTCATGCAGAGCCTCAAACACATGATGGCCAAAAGAAAAAAAAAGATTTTTTATCAACACACAAGAAAGTGCTACTAATGGAAATGCATTCATTGAACCATATTGTTCATAAAATAATAACCCATAAGAACAATGTCATGATAAATATGAATTTAAGTCGCCTTACTGAATCCTTAGATGGAAATCAATCGCAATGGTTCTCCCAGCAACATGTCAAAAACGAATTTTGTCTGGGGGCTTAAGGTAATTTTTGCAGTTTCTCCAGAAGTCTCTGAACTTCCAAAGAATCTATTGAGCTTTAGATTTTTATTTTTTAAAATGTCAATGCTCGAATATTGCTATCTTGATTCGCATATTTTTTTTACAGATGTGATAAGTGTGGCTACATGCAAGCAAAGTTTTTCCAAACATACTTCGATGAAGAAATACAATCAACGATGACAAAAATGACTTTGATAAAATTAATGATAGTTTGCCGGCGAGAAAGCACTTGAGATTTACTTGTATTATCTTTTTTTTTTTGTAAAATCGATTCTTTGCGAAATAGCAATGCTTAAATGACTACACTTTATTTTGAAATTAGAAACTTTTTACCGTTTTAAAACTTTTTTTTTTGGAGGGCATCATAAAGAACTGCCACACAGGGCATCAAATACCCTAGCTACGCCACTGCGTACTACTAGAGTTAACTAGACAGATCTAGAAGATAAAAAAAAAAAATATATATTAACTTAAAAGACTTAGAATCTAAATCTAGATCAATTGTAATCAATCAACATCATCATCTGATCAGTTTCCTGCTTTGACAAGCACACTACTAGTACTACTGTTACTAGTGACACTTACTAAATCAGAACTTTATTAACTTTATATATATATATATAGATCTATTAACTACTTTATTTATAATTAAATAGTCTATTTCTTTAACTTATTTAAGACACTGTCACTTGTGTTGTGACTGTCTCATTGACAGTTGATGTGAGTGTCATTGTGTCGGTCACGCTAGGGCGGATAGGCTGTCAATACTTAACAGTAACAATAACACTTTTGTCTACAGATGAAAAGTAAAATTAATTAAATTTTATTAAATTTACCTGGAGCCTAGACTAGACTCTAAGTCTAATTAATCTAGATTAAAGTAGGCCTATTATAAACATCTAGATCTATATATAACATTAATTCTAGGTACTAGAATATATTATATCAGTATCTTTATCTTAGAGTATCTATCTAGATCTAGAGTCTAGAGTAGTTTCTGTGACCAAGTCCAAGTGTTGTGGATCTTCTTTAGATATTGTTTTTATTGAAAGAAATAATATGATTCACTAGAGTGGTCTGCACTTGGTTCATTTTTATAGTCTAAAATTAGTCAATGACTCTCATGCGGCTATGTCTCTAAATTCAAACGCGAAAACCACAGTAATAGATCATGTTTAGTAAAGTTTGCCACAGTTGGCGGACGTGAATGATGGCTGCCTGGTCATGCGATATGCACGCTGGATTGT
Source organism: Biomphalaria sudanica (assembly GCA_036873155.1). Lineage (NCBI taxonomy): Eukaryota > Metazoa > Mollusca > Gastropoda > Planorbidae > Biomphalaria > Biomphalaria sudanica. Next base: position 1,687,658 of record JAZGLO010000050.1, on the reverse strand, counting down.
CGTTCGGTCGTCTAGATGTTCCCGGGCTCGTGCTGCATTCACTGAATGCTGCCGTCTGCTGCAGGTCTACTATGAAGGAACATCCGAAATAAGTAGGCCTACAACAGTTTACTAATAAACAAACCTGCTTTAGGGCAGCTTTTTTTTTTTCATGACAATTATGAGCAGTGCTCAGATCTGGGAATTAGCCTACTGCACACAAGAAAAAAGTGCTGGATTAAGATTCTATATGACACAAGAAAGAGCTTCGTATTAGGAAATTTATTTATTTTTGGACCGGACTGTTCAAGCAATAAATCACCCGATTTAAAAACTTTATGATGTGGCAGATAATATAAAATTATATATTAATTCGAAGTCAATCTTTCAGCTGATTTGTCATAGATCTAGTTAGGCCTACTTCTGAAGACCAACTAGCAAACAAAGGCTGCTGCGACTGTAAAATGTTTGTAAAATGTTTTACATGTTTCGGATGTTCCTTCAGAGTTGAAGATAGTTTACTTCCTAGTCCAAACCTCCCGCAGGACGACGGGGGATGGGAGGCAGGGTTTGAACCGTCGATAAATCCGAAAGACAGTCCAGCGCGCAAACCGCACGAGCAGGCAGCCATCCATTTTGGGACTGGAAGCATCTTGGTCATGAACTTCAGCAGCACAAGGTTTCTGTAAATCATGCCAAGTATATGACAGCGTGGTTAAAGCTGCATTGGCGTGTAATCATGACAAGTATTAGGCCTACATCGCATTTCGTGGGAGTATAGAGAAATCGTATGCGCCGATCAGCGGTCAATTTTTAAGCTTGGTTATGAGAAGCTTTGCCAAAATCAACCCAACCATGCAAACGAATTTAGACGAATGAAGAACGCCGAAGTTCATGAGAATTACCTCGGATATAGGGTTCAAAACGAGCTTATATGGGCCTGATGGGATTAGAATTAAAATGGAAAATTATTGATAAAATCAAATTTGCTAAATATTTTTGCGTCATCCTTGACTGCACGCCTTGGTAGTAGCCAAAAAAGAACAGCTGTCTTCTACATCTTATCTTATCTTATATAATACAGACGTTACTTCAAAAAAGAAGATGATTAGGTCCTACGCGTTGTGCATTTAGTCATGCATATTAACCAAGCTTGGCCAACATCTTTGGTTTATAACGAAAGTGTGGCTGTTTTAAAAAAACAACAAGATACAAACGACATTACGAAACAAAAATGGCGGTATTCTTGGTATGAGTAGCGAATAAAAGATTGTTAAACTATAATAGGCCGACTCCTAGAGAAAATTGCTGGGAATATTTACTAAAAAGAAACCAGAAAATGAGTCGGTGGTAGATGTAGCTACAATGTTGCTCATTTTAAGTTGAGAAAGGAAGCCATTTTTTGAATTAATATCTCATTAATTAATGTAGTTCTGGATCCACTAGTTTCTAATCAAATAGTTTCATATCAATTTTGTTTCGTTTTTGTACCTTTTCGTTCAAGTGGCCCGCAGCACGAGTGTCAGAAATTCAAATGGCCCGCAGGTCAATTTAGGTTGAGCATCACTGCTGTATGTAATGTACTAAATGTAGTCAAAGGGCCAATAAACCAACGTAAGGAATGCCTGCTATGTTTTGTAATAAAAGTATGACCAATATAGTGCTAGAGGCAGAAGAACAGTTATCTTATCATATATAATACAGACGCCAGTTAGCGTGATATAGGGACCCGCATATGACACTCGACTTAGAGTTTCAATTTTACTTTTAAGATTTAAAGTTTAATACAGCACAGTATTAAAGGCTTCTTATCTAATCTTATATAATACAGACGTTATCTTATCTTATCTTATATAATACAGTTTGGACGTTACTCCAAAAAAGAAGATGATTACGTCCTACGCGCCATGCATATTGACCAATGACTTAATATATTCTGCCAAGTCACTGGTTTTCCTGGCTAGCTCAGGCAACCCACTCCATGCTCTAATAGCACTAAGGAGGAAGGAGTATTTGTACAAATTTGTCCTAGCATATGGGATAAGGAATGTGCCTTTATCTTTGTTATACAACCAACAATAATAGCATGCCATGATCGCCTACTACCGGTATTACAAAGTCACCAAGGTGGCAAATATGCACATTCAAATTACTAGTCCATTTTTGTAAAGTCTTTATAAAAATAATAAGTGCATCATATGGTGTGTCGAGAGTATGTGTATTCAGTTATATAGGCCTATGGACACGAAATGTAATAGGTCTATATGGAAACATTGGATGTCCGTCTTACATAGACGTTAATATAGGCTACACATCACTATTCTAGTCTGACTTCGACCTCGTCGTCTTGAGCCTCCCGGATGGAAGATCGACGTGCTATTGAAATACTTATAATAATAGAAGGCGTGTATTATAACTTGGTTCTATCGACAAACAAGCGAGATATAAAAAATAAACAACAAGTCCGGGTATGGACACGTAGAGCACTGGATAGATCAGAATGGAGAGATGTGCTAAAGCAGGTCAGGGCCCTCCATGGGCTGTAGCGCCAATGGGTTGGATCGGCGCCTTCGACATACAAAACCTTAGCTAGAGCTCTGACCACTGCGCGGCCTACGTCATCACTTAAGCGCTTATGCTAATCACGGCTAATGCGTCACTGATGATGCGTGTGTGCTGTGTTGTGTAGATAGAAATGTTTCTTTTGAAACACATTTAAATATGCTTTATTATAGTGTTAGACTTTCTACACATTCATTATGGATTAAAACTGCAGATCTACAATAGTGAACAAATGCTGTCTTCCGACCCGTTTTGTAAAGGAAATTACAATAAAGAGACTAAGGCACACGTTTTTCAATTCCCTAAAGATGTAGACTTAAAGAATAAATGGCTAGCAGCAATGCCTAGGAAGAATTACATACCAACAGACTACTCAAGAGTAAGTAACTTTTAGATTTTAATGCTTCGAATTAGTAACACGATTTTAAAAATGGTTAGGGCTATGTAAATCTATTTATTTAACAATTATTGCGTCAATAATTATACTATAATTATAGCATATACATAATAGCTATTAATTTATATATACATTACATATAATATACTATCACTATCATATAGTCATAGATCTAGAGTCTAGACTACTGTTGACTAAGCAGTTTGAGGATCTATTATTTTGTAATTTAACAAACCTTAACCTTAACTTAGTAAATTATAAATATTACATATATTCACAAATTTACAATTTGCATTTCTTTTCACATGGTATTAATAGCAAACTTTTTAAAACTTTCAGATCTGTTATAAACATTTCAAAGAAGAAGAAGCATTGTGGACAGACTCTATGTTTGATACTAAGTATGGAAAATTACTAACAGCCCCTCGGAGTAGGCCAAGATTAAAAAGTGATGCAATTCCATCAAAGTTTCTTGGATGCCTCAGCTACTACACAACGAAGTCAACGACTACAACACGTAAGTGTCCGAGTGTAAAAAAAAACAGCGCTTAGAGAGTGAAAGAATGGGAAGTATGTTAAAAGAGAGTGTGAAATCTCAAGAAGAATATGAGAGAAAAAATAAAAGAAATGATTTCTGTCAATGTAAAGAAAGTGTAAGAAGTATGAATGTTTCTTCATTTTGGAATGTTATTTGTCGAGAGGAGTGTATCATTTTTGTAAATTGTCTAGGTTTGGGACCAGTTGAGATATATATTCTATTGTTCTTGGAACATCTCTTGATGTTAAAGTTTTCTTTAAACAAACAGAAATATTTTGTATAGGTGATAAGCAACTACCTAAAAACATCTCCTATATTTATGAAATAACAAATTTGTTAGAACTCAGCGAGCAATATTCTACCACAAACTACAATACTAACAGTTTAACTATTATTAAAGAAACACTAAGTACACTCATCAAAAATGACCATGAAAATAAGCTTATTTATTCTTTCATCTTGTCCCAAATGGAACTGATAGAAACTAAAAAAAATAAGTATAAATATAATTGTGACATGTTTTTATTTTCTTCATTATTGTTTTTAATATCCCTGCAAGCTTATAAATATGTAAGAAACTCTGGCAATATTATTTTACCTCACCCAATCACCATTAAAAGAACTTGTAATTCTTTTAAGATTGGTCCTGAATTAGAGCAGATAGAGGACAATTTTTTATGCTACATGATACAACGTGTTAGTAGTTTAAAAGAGCATGAAAAAACAGTTATTTTAATGTTAGATGAAATACATCTCCAACAATTCATGGACTATAAGGGTGGCAATATAGTGGGCACTGATCAAACACAAAATAGAGCAGTGAGATTCATAACAAACGAATATTCACATTTGACTAGGGTAACACCATTAGTAAAATCACTAAATTTAGAAAGCCTTCAGGACAGAAGACTCAAAAGTAAAGTAGCAATTATACATAAAACACTGAACCATAATCTTCAAATACAAAAACAAAATTTAATAAAATTCTCTGAAAGACACAAAAATAAAGGCACATTCCTCATCCCATATGCTAGGACAAATTTGTACAAATACTCCTTCTTCCCTAGTGCTATTAGAGCATGGAATGGGTTGCCTGAGCTAGCCAGAAAAACCAATGACTTGGCAGAATTTAAGTCATTGGTTAATATGCATGACTAAATGCATGACGCATAGGACGTAATCATCTTCTTTTTTGAAGTAACGTCTGTATTATATAGGATAAGATAATTTGGCATCAACAGCTCATGTTTTTATGATACAGAGTCTTTTGTCAACTTATAAAGATGTTATTCATATTTTACCAGTAAGTTTAATGCCCTGAAGAATAGCACAATACAACAAAGAAGATTATTGTTGGCTTAGACAAAATAGGACTAAATGTTATGTGTGTAGTCACAGGTAATAATGCCATCAATAGAAAGACCATGTCCCTTTTTATGAGCCCTTCTAAATTAAGCATCCTGTTGATAAGTCACGTCCTTTGTTATTGACCCTGTACAGGATGGCTGCCTGGTCGTGCGGTTTGCGCGCTGGATTGTCGTTTGGATTTATCGATGGTCCCGGGTTCAAACCCTGCCCGCTCCCATCCCCTGTCGTCCTGCGGGAGGTTTGGACTAGGAAGTAAACTATCTTCAACTCTGAAGGAACATCTGAAATATGTAAAACATTTTACATATTTTTAAATGTGTAAGAAACAATTGGATAAATCAGAAAGATGAAAAAAAAAATGTTAAGCTAGTTCTGCAAGTTTTTTCAGAATACATTATAGAGCAGTGATTCCCAAAGTGGTCTATATAGACCCCCAGGGGTAAACGAAGACTTCCAAGGGGTCTATGAAAGTGAAAAAACAAATTGGGGGTCTATGAAATGTCCGAGGGGGTCTATGATAATAGATTTCATCTAAGCAGGTTGTGACTTTAATTTTTACATCCCATTAATGTAATTCTTCACACTAGATATAATTTGTACCTAAGTTAATCATTTGAATATTTATCCTGCTATTCAAATGAAGAATTGTTGTATTAAATTTCAATATTTTTTAAAATAACTTAATTTTGTCTTCATGTAAATAATGTTTAACAAAAAGAAATGTAGATTGTACAGCGTTGATTATTTAAAATTGTTCATTCATTCCTTGTCAACCAAGCGATTGACCATTACCTTTTCTATGACGATATGAAACTTATTACGCTTGAGGGTCATCTGCGACAATATCACCCAGATAAAAATATATAGATTTGAAAAACTTTTAAACATTCAAAGATAAAGTTCAGAATAGACCCACAAAATCTCAATTCGACATCATGTAGAGAAGATGGTGGTTTGTGAGTCTTACATTATCTGTTCACTTATAGCAAAATAGGGGTGTGGTGTTAGTGGTTAAGCGCTTGGCTTCCGTAATTGGGTCCTGGGTTTGAATCTCAGCGAATTTTGAATTTCAGGATTTTTAGGGCTCCCCTGAGTCCACCCAACTCTAATGGGTACCTGAATTATGTTAGAAAAAGTAAAGGCGTTTGGTCGTTGTTCTGCCCACAGGACACTCGGCTCGTTAACTGTTGGCCAAAGAAATAGATGACCTTAACATCATCACAATGTCTGAAAGGGGAAATTTACTTATTTATAGCGGAAAACTCCATAGGCAAAACATTGATTTTTACCAGCCGTTGTGGTTTTAGAAACTGTTTTACACAAACCCACATCTGATATTATTACAAGTATTTCTTTAAGCAACAATACAGTTCAAGGTTGCTTTGGTGGTATGAGTTATAAAATTAAAAGCTTCATATGTTATTCTTTGCAAACGCCATATATAAGTTTGGGCTCAGCAGCGTCACAGGTTCTGACAGGATGTAGTGATGTGTGCTGCAAACTGCACAAGAGTCGCAGCTCCTTACTTTTCCTCAGGATTGACCATGTTTGAGTTGCAAGGTTGGAGAGTTTTGAATTCAGTTTTACTTTTTCTAGGTGGGTAGCCAGCCAAGACTAATGAGCCCTTCCTGCTCGAAGCTTTAAATTACTTTTTTCACTTTTCAATTCACTACAGATAGAAATTAGGAGGCGTTTTGGCTGAGCAGTAAAGGGCTTGGCTTCTGAACTAGGGGTCCCAAGTTTGAATCCTGTTGAAGACTTGGATTTTTAATTTCGGTATCTTTTGGGCGCCTCTGAGGCCACCCAGCTCTAATCGGTACCTGACATTAGTTGGGGAAAAGTAAAGGCGGCTTGTCGTTGTGCTGGCCACATGACACCCTCGATAATCATAGTCCACAGAAACAGATGATCTTTACATCATCTGCACTATAGACCACAAGGTCTGAGAGGGGAATTTTACTTTACTTTTTGTACAAATAGAAATTATTTTTAAACAAAGTTGAATTTGCAAAAATTTGAAAGTTAAGCAGGGGGTCTACCGAAAACCAGAAATCATAGCAAGGGGTCTACGAGAAAAAAAAGTTTGGGAACCACTGTTATAGAGGCATTAAAAGAACTTGGGCTAAAGTATAGTTTGTTTCATTTCCACAGCACAGCACACTTTTTAGAAATAATTTTACAATGGTGGAAAATAGTAAATGTTAAAAATCCATTTGCTGGTCAGAGATGTAAAGATAAGTTAAAATATCCAATTACTAATGATTCATTTTTTAACTAATTTTCTGAAATGGCTTGATAATTTTTGTACCTTAAGTCCAATTGTTGGATGTTTGACAAGAGAAACATTTACTGCCATCTGACATACATTGTTTTTCTGAGTTAAAACTTAATTATGTATTGTTAGGTAAATTTCAAACAGACACTTTGGAAGCTAGATTTGGTTTATATAGACAGTTAGCTGGTGCCAATAGAACATTTCCATTAGGCATGTTTTCTAAATTGAAAAAAAACTTAGAATGTCAAATGTCCTAAAGAATAAACCGATGAACTGCTTTTTTTGATTTTTCTGTTAACTTTTTCGATTCTTCACATGTAAGCACTAGAGTGCCTAGTCAAACATTAAATAAATATATGGATTTAAAAGTGGTTGAAGATGATTTCAGTTGTTTACAAGCAGACTTACCGATTGTTACTTATGTTGCTGGTTATAGTGCTCATGTGGTTTTTAAAGAAACTGAATGGATGTACTGCATGCAAAGTGTTTTTATTGTTAGAAAAGATTTTGTAACTAGATTCTTTTAAATTTACAATTAACTTGGATAGAGGTGATCTGAAGCATCCACAGAAAGCTGTTGTTGATTTAGTTTTTTACAATTATTGTGTTCAACTCACTAATGAAAAATATGTACTCATGTTTCTGAAAGTAGAAAATCAAAGAAATGTAGCTATAGCTGTGACCAAAAGTATATTAGCTAATAATGAGCATTTTTATTTGTGTTCAACTCACTAATGAAAAATATGTACTCATGTTTCTGAAAGAAGAAAATCAAAGAAATGTAGCTATAGCTGTGACCAAAAGTATATTAGCTAATAATGAGCATTTTTATTTATGTTCAACTCACTAATGAAAAATATGTACTCATGTTTCTGAAAGAAGAAAATCAAAGAAATGTAGCTATAGCTGTGACCAAAAGTATATTAGCTAATAATGAGCATTTTTATTTATGCAGTGACTCTTTAGATTGTCATGATAGTCAGACAGTTGTTGACATGATTTTAATTTCATCAACCAATTGTTTATTGAATAATTTTAGCAAGAATAAAAACAACTTAGTAAAAAATTCCAACACTATCAGAAAGTTATCTAAATTTAAAAAGAAATAAATTATATATATACATATATATACATGGGATATATGTATTTGTAAAATAACTTTATATGAAATCATTGTATTTTTTCAAATGTGTATTGTAAATTATTGAAGTATATTTTTGTGTGTTCATTAAGCTTTTATAATAAAAACTGAACTCTTTCAAGTGGTAGATTTTGTCTGCAAATAAAATTGCTATAGAACACCACACATTTGTTTTCATGTTTCTGTTGTGATGCTGTTATCATTATTGTAATATCTGTACATTAAGTTGTACAACAATTTTAAATTCTAATAACATATATAATGTAGGTGTTATACTGTTTATAGTCATAACATACATGACTACATGTTGCTGTTACAGGCTATACCACTTAGCCTAAGCACTAATGTAAACATTCAGCCAGGTGAGCTATAGTTCAGTTTACAACACACGCAAGGCAGTCTTCAATCACTTAGTGTGTATATTAAGTAAATACATAAAGTCTAGATCTAGTAATTAGTCTACTTTAATAATACGTCTGTATATAGTTATGAGGACAACAACTACACGTTGGTTGCGTTACATTTTACAACACTTCGTCTAAGCACTAATGCTAACACACAGCCAGGCTCTGGTTACGATCAGAAACAATGGTCGCTGACCTACTACGTCACTAACCAGTCTTACGGCCTGGGGTCACGGATGGATGGATGGGTGTATTCAACTATTTTAAGTTATTTCCATACAGTATCTTCAAATGGTATTGTCTTTAAAAATAGTGTTTTTAATGTTGCTTTTTTGTGTTTAATGGTTTATAACTAAAAATCAACAGTGAAAACAAAAATGTGAATGCACTGAAAATTATGTTTAATTTATACATTTTTCAATGATGGACATGTCGGTAAAAAATGATATTTTCTCAAATGTAAACAAATTTACATTCTTTAAGATCAATTAAAAACAGCATTATTTAGACAAATTCATTAAAATATAATGTTAAACTTGAGCACTGATTTACTTTTTCTATCAAAGCACTACCTTTCTATATAGGTCATAATTTAGTTTTCCCCAGCGAACAACGGCTGTTTGCATCAGACGTGGGAAAAATGGGAGGATATTCATTCTACAATTATTCTGGAAAGCAGAAACTTTTAAGCAAGAAGGGGAAGTAATTCTAAATTTCACAAAACAAAAAAAATATAACTATAAATTTTAAAAGTAACTATTGCTTGCCATTCCCAGTTGACCAGCAGGAGAGCTCTGGGCTAGAATGTAATTATTTGTAGATCTGAAGGAACATTAAAAACATTTAACAAATACCTAAAAATAAGAATTAAAAAAAAGGTAGCATACAGCAATTCATTTGTATAAATATTTGGTGACATTTCAAAACATTTTATTTAGATTAATGATCTTATTGGCAATCTACATTGTTTATATTGTAGTAATAAGCTGTTTCTGCTTATTTTCAAAAAATTCTTGATGAAAATCAAGTAAGTGCATCTGGACTAAAATAAATAAAACTTCAAAAACACTACAGATAAAATACATACTTTGATAACAAGAACATAACAAGTATAGCATTGATTTCTTTTCATTGAGTTTGATATGAAGAATAATCAAGCAATAAATTTAGTTTTTTTTATGATTCAATGGCAGCGCCACAATATAAGAAAGAATAACTAGAGAAATTTCAGAACACTGCCTCTGCCCCGATAGACCTATAGTGAAAGAGCCAGTGTCAAATCACAGTCTGTTAAGTTCTCCATAGTATATATGCTATGTCTAGTGACCTTATGAATAGTTCTAACTTCACAGGTAAGTACTAGGATTGTTTCATATCTTTCTTTAAGTCATACATGTAGCGTTTGAAGCTCAAACACACTTTCACGCCTTCTTTGGTCTCGTTGGTCCCCCCTTCATCCTCTTTGTTTTTGCCTTTCTTTTTGCCGCTGCTGGAATATCTTTGGTAGGTGTCGTCACTTAGACCTTCTGTGAAAAAGATTTAAAGATAACAGTAAGTCAATGGTGCTGAATATACATTTCAGCTTACTGATATCATTTACATTAGTTTCACTATAAACAAAGATAATTTGTGAGTTAATAGTGCTGAATATACATTTCAGCTTACTGATATCATTTATATAAGTTTCACTATAAACAAAGATAAAAGTGAGTTAATGGTGGTGAATATACATGTCAGCTTACTGATATCATTTACATTAGTTTCACTATAAACAAAGATAATAGTGAGTTAATGGTGCTGAATATACATGTCAGCTTACTGATATCTTTTACATTAGTCTCACCACTCTTTGCACTGAAGGCACAAAAGTCTGAGATGGCTATGAACAACGTTAAAATGAACCATATTCTCTTAATAGGCTGGGACTCCTAGATTGCAAAATTGTGCATAGAAAAAGAAATTACTACTTAATGTCAGAACACTCTATTGAAACTCACCTGGAATTCTAATTTTGACTTTTCCACTTTGACCAAAACCACCCTCAATGACACCTTTTTCCCCAGTTGACAATGTCACTTTAAAGTTGGCAAAGGCTGCTAAGTTTGTTTCTTTTTTAAACAAATTCTTGGCAATCACAGAGTACTTATCAGTTGCTCTTTCGACTAGGCCTTCTCTGGTCTTTGACTTAATAAAATTGGCATTAAAAAAAATATATATATACTTGTTCATACAGTAAGTAAATTCTACTATTGATATTTTCATGGTAAAAGTGGTAAAAAAAACAACAGACCTAGCAATCTAAAGGGCAGATGATGTAAAGGTCACCTGTTTTTATGGCCAAGGATAATGAAGGTTTTATGTGGCTAGCACAACAACCCACTACTTTTACTTTCTCCAACCAATTAGAGTTGGCTGGACTCAGGGATGATGAGAAGATCCCAAAAAAAAACAAAAAAAAAACAGTCTTCACCAAGATTTGAACCCAAGCGCTGAGCCACTTAATCAGCAAATCCTCCAGTAAAGAAATAAATTATCTTCAAATAAATTAGAATAGTTTAACCATTCATAGTAAGGTATGTAAAGGTCCCCTTTCAGACTTTGTGGTCTATAGGGCAGATGATGTTGGCCCACAGTTAACCAGGGTGTCATGTGGCCAGCACAACAACCAACTGTCTTTATTTTTCCCCAACTAATAACAGGTACACATGGGAGCTTGGTGCACTCAGAGGCGCCCTAAAATGCAGAAATTTACAAAATTCCAGTCTTCACCAGGATAAACCATACATTAGAAATTAGCACTAAATATATTATTCTATTCATGCAACATAGATATATACCCACACCATACACAGAACTAAAGCTACATAATCCTAATCAACCTATCAATTTTTAACAACTGTAAAGAATTTCTTTCAAAGATACAATTGAAAATTTTAAAGTAAACTTTGTGATCTAATTTCAGCAGGGTCAAAGCTAGCTAAAATGTCTATGGGTATTAATTACCACTTGAACTGGAAAGTTTATGAGAAATGCACCCTCCCAGGAAATACTAAAGGTATCTTTGTTCATGAATATACACTTTATAAAACAAGTATCTTGATGTAAATTACCTTAAATACTTTTATTTCTGGTAATATAGTTTCCTTATACTTAGGATCTGTCATTGCAACTAGGATTCTGCCGTAAAAGGCAATGCGACAGGAGCTAGTGTTCACATCTGCATCAAGTCTGGAGCCTATCAAAAGAGCATTAGCCGCACATGTTACAGGTTTCTCCAATTCTATCAGAGCGAATTGTAAAGTGTCCACAGTCCTGTCTACACCTTGACCTACTTTCTCTTTATCCGCAAACAACTCATCCTGGTGGACATAATCTTTAGAGAAATCAAATGCCACATCTTGTAGATTGATGTTGTCAAAGTCTTTCAAAAGTTTATTGCTGGAGCCATTTTCAACAAGGAGACCAAACATTGAAAGACGGCCCATCACAGTCTCATGACCAAGAGTTATGTGAAATTTGGACTTTGTCGATACAGCGCCCTTGTAGTATTGAATTTTTCTTATGAAAGCAATTAGAGAATGGACAGTGACCAAAGCTCCGGGAGAACACACTAGTCCTCGTTCTAGTAATGTTGGATCAAATTGTGTCACACATATACCAGCACGGTCACCCTGAAAAACACAAATAATTACATATGAAAATTAAAAATATAGCTTTTAGATAAAATGGAATATATAAAGATCCCCTTTCAGACCTATCAGGCAGATGATGCCAGCACAACAACCAACTGTATTTACTTTTCCCCAAATAATGACAGGTGACAATTAGAACTGGGTGGACTCAAGAGTTGCCCTGGCGATATATATATATAAAATATATATATATATATATAATATATATATATATAATATATATATATATATAATATATATATATATAATATATATATATATAATATATATATATATAATATATATATATATATATATATAATATATATATATATATATAAAATATATATAAAAATATAATAAATGCAATATATGTAAAATGTATAATTAAACTGAACATTTATCTAGTAATAAACCTAATTGAACATACTGGTTCGTGTAAAAACAAATTTGAAAAAAAAAAAGCAATATTAGTATTTCTATTCTGATATCTAAATCAGTGTTTCACAAACTGTGTTCTGGGTAACCCTAGTTTGCATGTGACCTGACCTACTGTACTGGAATAATTAACTAGTAGGTGACCATGTGATGAATTACTCTCTAAAAAAAAAAAAGAAAAAGTGTTCTGCTAAATACTCAGAATGAGTAAAGTGTTTCATTAGGGCAAAAGTTTGGGAAACACTGGCCTACATCAAAGACTTGTTAATTTCCTTTTTCAGTACCTTACCTGTTTAATTTTTTCAACTGGTTTCCTAAACATCTGCATTGACTTCACTTTTTTAGACATGCCTAATGAAGGAATTTCAACAGTCTAAGGAACAAAAATGTTAACAAATTTATTTGAATGTAATTCAACAAAGCACATTTCAAATCAATTCAAGTGTGTGGCAATAATATCCTGAATGTGTGAACAAAGTCTTAAAATTACTGAAAAAAATTTAATGTAGAAAGGATTCTAGGTATAGTCACATATTTAGATCGCATTACAAATGTATAACTACTAAGCCACATCGGAATGGTGTCATTAGGCCCCATGATGACCTTCAAATCAGGGCTTGCAAAAACTTTTCTATGGGCAATAGTACCAGGGAAAAGAAGGGGATGTAGACAGAGAGGACAACATCAAGGAATGGACAGGCCTGCCCATGAAAGAGATTCTAATCCTGGTAAAGGACAGAGAAGACAACATCAAGGAATGGACAGGCCTGCCCATGGAAGAGATTCTAATCCTGGTAAAGGACAGAGAAGACAACATCAAGGAATGGACAGGCCTGCCCATGGAAGAGATTCTAATCCTGGTAAAAGACAGAGAGGACAACATCAAGGAATGGACAGGCCTACCCATGGAAGAGATTCTAATCCTGGTAAAAGACAGAGAGGACAACATCAAGGAATGGACAGGCCTGCCCATGGAAGAGATTCTAATCCTGGTAAAAGACAGAGATGACAACATTAAGGAATGGACCGGCCTGCCCATGGAACAGATTCTAATCTGGTAAAAGACAGAGAGGACAACATAAAGGAATGGACAGGCCTGCCCATGGAAGAGATTCTAATCCTCCTGGTAAAGGACAGAGTGGACAACATCAAGGAATGGACAGGCCTGCCCATGGAAGAGATTCTAATCCTGGTAAAAGACAGAGAAGGCTACATCAAGGAATGGACCGGCCTGCCCATGGAAGAGATTCTAATCCTCCTGGTAAAGGACAGAGAGGACAACATTAAGGAATGGACCGGCTTGCCCATGGAACAGATTCTAATCTGGTAAAAGACAGAGAGGACAACATCAAGGAATGGACAGGCCTGCCCATGGAAGAGATTCTAATCCTCCTGGTAAAGGACAGAGAGGACAACATCAAGGAATGGACAGGCCTGCCCATGGAAGAGATTCTAATCCTCCTGGTAAAGGACAGAGAGGACAACATCAAGGAATGGACAGGCCTGCCCATGGAAGAGATTCTAATCCTCCTGGTAAAGGACAGAGAGGACAACATCAAGGAATGGACAGGCCTGCCCATGGAACAGATTCTAATCCTGATAAAAGACAGAGAGGACAACATCAAGGAATGGACAGGCCTACCCATGGAACAGATTCTAATCCTCCTGGTAAAGGACAGAGAGGACATCAAGGAATGGACAGGCCTGCCCATGGAACAGATTCTAATCCTCCTGGTAAAGGACAGAGAGGACATCAAGGAATGGACAGGCCTGCCCATGGAACAGATTCTAATCCTCCTGGTAAAGGACAGAGAGGACATCAAGGAATGGACAGGCCTACCCATGGAACAGATTCTAATCCTCCTGGTAAAGGACAGAGAGGACATCAAGGAATGGACAGGCCTGCCCATGGAAGAAATTCTAATCCTTGTAAAAGACAGAGAGGACGACATTAAGGCATGGACAGGCCTGCCCATGGAAGAGATTCTAATCCTGGTAAAGGACAGAGAGGACAACATCAAGGAATGGACAGGCCTGCCCATGGAAGAAATTCTAATCCTTGTAAAAGACAGAGAGGACGACATTAAGGCATGGACAGGCCTGCCCATGGAAGAGATTCTAATCCTGGTAAAGGACAGAGAGGAATGGAATGAGACAGTCAAAAGATTATGTGTGGTGCCCTGATGGTCCAACAGACTAAGGGTTAATTTCATGTTGCTAAAGTATACTAAAAAATTGGTAAGCTTACATTGATTAAAATACTGGCAGTAAACTTTCCCCCTTTGAAAACTTATGTTACTTAACGCAGATGATGTATAGAGTTCATCTGATTCTAAGGCCATCTATTTATGAAGTAGTCATGTGGCCAGCATAATGATCTACCAACTTTCCCCGAATAAGAGTGACTCAATGATGCTCTGAGGAGCTCAAAATCAAGTTCAGAAGCCAAGTGCTTAACCACTCAGACACCATTTAAATTTATAATATATGGATTTACTAACATAAAGGCACTGTTATTCAATCATTAAAGTTCTACACTAAGATTGAAAAACATAAAATTGTATTGCATAACACATTATACAGTTAATGAAGTAGCAATGCTTGGACAGTTCAACTTACATCATTGATACCAGTTCTGCCACTCAATACAGTGCCTGTCATGACTGTGCCTTGACCTCTGATCGAAAAGCAATGGTCAGCCGAAAAAATGAAAGGACCATCCTCTGACCTGACCGGTAAATAAGTACTTTCCATTAACGTAGAGATAAGTTCTGTGATACCAACTGCTTCCCTATCTGGAGCCTGGTTATAGTTTAGACAAAAGAAACAACTATAATTACATTTTTGCAACTAAATTATAAACTTATTATTATAAATAGATACTGATTCACTTTCACTTTTTTTAAATGTATTTCTGGCTACATACTAAGATATACAGTAGAGATTTCAATAATATTATCAAGCCTGCTAACACAATAATCACATTTCTGTTGCCCTCGTAAAATAATTTCATGATGATGGTTATAAAAGTGAGAGTACTGTCAAGTCTAAACAATAAACATTAGTGGGCTATAGATATGAACAGGTTTGTCTTCACTCTTATAACAGAAGATTATAGTTAATAGTTGTTTTTTTAATCACCACAGATCTCAACCACTAGATTTAGTTACTTTATTAAATGATCATTAGGTTGAAATAAAATGAAGGTACCTACCTCTGGACCACCAGGCCTGGCAGCAACTGCTACGATCGGACAATCTGCAAACTTTGTTGTCTCTAATGTTTTCAGCATGCGTTTTTTCATCTAGCACCAAATCCAAAATGTTCAAAATGTATATAAGTAAATAAAAAGTATAAACATATCAGATATTAAGTTTTTCTCACTAGCTGAAGATAATCTGATAAATGGTTTAAGGACTCAAAAAGCATCAGTTTCTAGTATGCTCTTACATTCCTCACCCATTTCTTGGTGTTTAAACTTACTCTCAGGTCTAAATAATTGGTATTTAACACTTTAAGACCTGGATAATTATTTGGTATTTTTTCTTTCTTTCTTTAATTCTATTCTATGGCCTCCTTCAGTCACAAAACGACTAGGGATCATCTCATGGAAATGAGATATGAGATGAATGCCTGGGCATTAGCTGTGATCGGAACGATGTCACCCAATCAGTTCCCCCTCTCCATGCAGCTGATGTATGGTATCCAAAGGAACAGCAGTGCTGATACAGTTTGGGGTCAGCATGTTGCAGGTTCTGCCAGGGTGTAGCACTGGGTGCTGCAAACTGCCTTAGGGTCGCCAGCTCCTGATTTTTTTCTCAGGGTTGACTCCCGAAGCCTTTCCCTGGATAAAAAAGGGTATAGCTGCAAGGCAACAAAGGTTAGAATTCAGAGTTTTCCTTCTCCTAGGTAGGTAGCCAGCCATGGCTAACAAGCCCTTCCTGCCTGAAGCCTACTGGTTAAGGTGCCAGTTACTTGCCTTTGGCCCTTCTCATGTTAATGAGAGCAGTTCTGCCGGACACAATATCTGAGCCACAAGTCTTTTTATATAGTGCTACTTTTACATATATACTTCTTATTATATAGTGCTACTTTTACATATATACTTCTTATTATATAGTGCTACTTTCACATATATACTTCTTATTATATAGTGCTACTTTCACATATATACTTCTTATTATATAGTGCTACTTTTACATATATACTTCTTATTATATAGGGCTACTTTTACATATATACTTCTTATTATATAGGGCTACTTTTACATATATACTTCTTATTATATAGTGCTACTTTTACATATATACTATGTCAACTCAGTCATTTCTTAGGTTTGTTTACCTTGTCTATTGAAGCAGCCTATATAATTCTTATAATATAGTGCTACTTTAACATATATAATACTTCTTATTATATAGTGCTACTTTTACATATATACTATGTCAACTTAGTCATTTCTTAGGTTTGTTTACCTTGTCTATTGAAGCAGCCTATATAATTCTTATTATATAGTGCTACTTTAACATATATAATACTTCTTATTATATAGTGCTACTTTTACATATATTCTATGTCAACTCAGTCATTTCTTAGGTTTGTTTACCTTGTCTATTGAAGCAGCCTATATCATTCTTATTATATAGTGCTACTTTAACATATATACTTCTTATTATCATCATTGGCCTCCTTCAGTCGTAGGACGACTATGGTTCATCTCAGAGCACACTTCCTCATGTGGCTGTGGAGCCCTATTTTGGAGAGACACTCCCGTCCACAGATAGCGCAGGTTAGGGTCCCCTTGGCTTTTGCTTCGGTGGTAGAGGAGCTGGCCGTTTTTCGGTTTGTGTGTTTTTCTTCCTGGGCTGAGACCCATGTACTTTCACTGTCCATAGCTTTCTTTGTCACTGTCTCTCTCCACCTGTTGCGGTCTAGAGCTATGTCTTCCCAATTGTCAGTATTGATGTTCACTGATTTGAGGTCACGTTTTATTACATCTATGTAACGGAGGTGGGGGCGACCAGTTTTTCTTGTGCCAGTCGCGAGTTGACCATAGAGGATGACTTTCGGGATGTGCCTGCCCTCCATCCGGCGAACATGTCCAAGCCAGCGCAAACGGCGTTGTCTGAGGGCTGTAAAGATGCTGGGAATACCTGATCGCGCAAGGATCTCAGTATTGCACACTTTTTCTTTCCATGTGACATTCAAGATCCTACAGAGACATCTCAAATGGAATGAGTTTAGTTTTCTCTATTGCTTTGCGTAGGTGGTCCATGATTCACTGCCATACAGCAGTGTACTCATAACGCATGCCTTGTAGACTTCCATTTTGGTCACCGTAGTTAGCTTATGGTTTTCCCAAACTCTTAGTCTGAGTCTAGCGAATGTCGAGGCAGCCTTCCCTATGCGTTTTTTCCTCTCCTCTTCTAGGGACAGGTCATCTGTAATTGTGGATCCCAGATAGCAGAATTCATTTACGGCGTCCAGCTTATTATCGTCAATGAGGATGGAGGGTGGTGCTGTAGTAGGTGGTCCCATAACATTTGTTTTCTTCGTGCTAATAGTCAAGCCATATTCTTTACAGGCCTGAGAGAAGCGGGACATTAGTGACTGAAGTTCCTCTTGTGTGTGTGCCACTACCGCTGCGTCATCCGCGAATAGCATATCTCTTACGAGGGTGGCTCTGATTTTAGTTTTGGCCCTAAGTCTGGCAATATTTAGGAGTTTGCCATCAAATCTGGAATGGAGATAGATGCCTTCAGTGGATTTGTCAAACGCGTTGTGGATTAGCAGTGAAAATAGTATTCCAAAGAGGGTTGGGGCCAGGACACATCTTATTATATAGTGCTACTTTTACATATATACTATGTCAACTCAGTCATTTCTTAGGTTTGTTTACCTTGTCTATAGAAGCAGCCTGTTTTTCTGCTGGGATCATATCAACTTTGTTCAGAACCACAATCATTTTACTGCAAGTAATCTGACCTATAATCAGACATTCAGCTGTCTGGGTTTGCATTCCTTTAGTTATATCCACCACTAACATCATCAAATCAATGATCTGTGCTCCTATAACATAAAAAAAAATCATTATCATCATTCCTATATTAGCAATCATCTTTACTTTGAATATTTCAATTATAGATCAGATCTACTTATGAACAGCTTCACAGGATACGATACAGGAATGAATGTAAGCTGCTTTTGTTTTTACAGACAGTCTAAATGACATATAAAAAAAAGATCCAGCCCTGAAATTATATATGTATGTGTATGTATGAATATGTATGTTTATTATACCTAAAATCTCATTGGCCAATAAAAATAGATGCCTTATTAAAAATGATTAAGAGACCAATGAAGAGAAAGATCAATATGATCAAGTGCAATACTAACCACACAGAATTTTTCATGTGTTCATTAGTCATTCCTGCCAACTTTAAATCGCTTTAAACTGTTTACTTCAAATAAATTTACTAAAAAATGTTTAGATCTTAAATTCCTTCTAGTAAGTCATTTTCTTTTTACACCAGGATGGCTGTCTGGTCGTGTGGTATGTGCACTGAACTGTTGTTCAGATATCTAGAGTTCATACCACACCACTGCCATTCCCCCCATCATCCTGCTGGGGTTAAGACTAGGAAGTAGATTATCTTCAACTCTTAAAGGAACATCTAAAACATGAAGTAAAACCTTTTGCAAACCTCAGAAATGGAATCATACAGGAAGAACTACTTTTCCTGTTTTTAAGTCACTGGTCTTCTATTTAATGTCACTTTTCCTATGCTCTATTTCAGTGACTGACATCCTTATTGTCTGATCAAAACTATAAACATCACAGCAAACACCCTATTTATAATTTAGGGAATCAATAGACAGCAAAGAAAGTAAATTGCACCTAATTTATAGATATAGGTCTTGTTTAGCTAAACAACACCTAGATCTATATTTATACATCTCCTTAAATATCCTTAAGCCAGGACCTAGATCCTCTTCTTGGGTAGGTAAAAAATAAAATTTCATGCACTGTTTCCCCACAGCCTTTGCTTTACAGAGAAAAATGATACTAAATGAAATAGAAATATAAGTGTGAAGAAATGAGACAGCATCCTGTTTTGATGTCCTACCTAACTATCAAATAAATAAAAACAAATATGATGGGCTGCATGCAGCATGGTAAGCATTGCAAAACAAGAGTTCCCAGTAGATGAGTAACTATATTATCGTGGTTCAAGTGTGTATTGCAGACGTTACTTCAAAAAAAAAAAAAAAAAAGATTACATCCTACATATTTCATGGGTCAATGTTAATCAACGACTTAAACTTTGCTAATTCACTGGTTTTCCTGGCTGACTCAGGCAACCCATTCCATTCTCTAATGGCACTAGGGAAGAAGGAGCCTTTTAATGAATTTGTTCTAGCATATTAAGGATGACAAATAAAAAACGTTTATCTTTGAAAAACAACTTATAGTTAGTACATCATTAAAATACTTTAACAGAGCTTTCCAATGGTGTATAAATTATGACTGTATGTTTAACAGTTAGAAAGTTATGATTTTTTTTGTGGCTTTTTGACCTAATAGCGGTTGACATGGAACAAAAGAGAAGAGAGCTTGTTGCTGGCTAAGCCGGGCAAGACACGCCCCCAGGTCAAAAGTTTAAAAGTTGAAATTGAGTTTTATAAACGATAGATCTACTTATTAAATAAGAAATTTAATAGTAGATCTAGTATTAGTAGTAAATTTCTATCTCACAAAGCTGATTTCATTTATATTTATGAACTTTACTAGTTTAGAATGTAAATATTGAAGGAAATAAACAAATTATCGGGACTAGAGCTACAAGAAATGTCAGAGAGGTGTGGGCAAAATGGCGATGTTGTGATGGCCAAAAATAAAATATTTTAAAAGTGGGATCAAAATGGTCTGAAATTTTTTTTTTCAAATGTGCTTTAAAATTCATCCTAATTTGTGCGTATATGTTTAGTACACAAATACTATTTGAATATATGCAGAATATTGCTTTACAAAACCTGACATGTTGTTTTTTTGTTCAAAAAAATTTTCTGTATAGACTATCACCAAAACTGTCCATGGCCATTATTTTCTTTGTTTAATGGCATTTTCCCCTTTGTTAGCAATAAAACTTGGTAGAATTATGGCCTGGCATATCTAATATGAAAAAAACAAATTAACCTTTGCACTCAATCCTAACTTCTGTATTGTTGAAAACAAAAAAGTGACATTTTCATTATAAGAAAAAAAAGTAATTTACTTTAAAAAAAACTATAGATCAATATCTAGATGTACTGTTTACCTCCAATAATAGTTCGTATAAGGCTGGCATGACCAGGACAGTCAACAAGTGTATATTGCATAGAGCTATAACCTTTAAAAACTTCTTTTTTTGTGCTAGGCAGATCTACAGTAAAAGATGAAAATCCAAGATCCAATGTTATTCCTCTCTCTTTGCTTTGTGGGTTTTTATCAAAACAGGCAGTGCTGGCAACGGTACTCAAAGCTTTAGACAAACTTGTTTTGCCGCTGTCAACATGGCCCAATACACCAACATTGAAGTTAAGTACGTTGTCTGTCATATTATAAATGTATAGTCTAGATATCGTTAAAAAATATTTGAGTCGATACTGATAAACGTAAATAGGTCTTAACTCTATAAAATATGTTTGCTTCTTTACACAGACCTCTCTAGGCTAGATTAAATGTAGATATCTAGATCTAGATGTAGGGATCTATATTTATCGAGATTTATATTTATATTTTATCAGTACTTTAGCCTTTTCGTAATTTTTTTTTTAAAATCGTTATAGACAAAAGATATGAATTTATTGTAAATTTAAAAAAAATTCTTTAAAAATGTGTCTTTATTAAATAAAATTTAAATGTTAGTCTATATTTAATTAAGGAATAATTCATCTTTGTTTAAACTAGATCTAATCTAGAGTCTAGATTGTAGACTATTATTTTATATTAAAGTTTTATTCCTTTTCTTTTGTCATTCGGTGCAAATAGAGAAATTCACACAGACCTACATATAATCTCTTTCTGCTTTATCATTAGCAATTGAATATAGGTCAGTATCAGTAAATTAAAATTGAGATGCTATTCATCTAGGTGTAGACTCGGGATTTAGATCTATGCTGTAAAGAAATTACGAAAAACTTACATATAATATATCATAATATATGTAACCCTGCCGGACCAAGTTTAGATCTAGAGTCTAGATTTATAGTGATAACTGATATAGATCTAGATATACTTTTCATAGCATCAGATTCTAGTTAGATTTAGTCTTAGAATCAATTTACTATTTAGATTCTAGATCTATTCTTCCATAACAATTCAGGGAACTCAATTCAGTTCTAGATATACGTTATTTCTGTATTGTATAATTTATTATAATATACAAATCTGGTCCCTCAATCGAGTTCTAAACTGGCCCTATCCCTTTACTTCTCTAGTCTAGTCCTCTAGCCCTGCCCATAGAGTACTAGAAAATAAATATTCATTGTCAAATATTGAGTTTATATAAGTGAAGTCGTCTAAGTATATATTATATATATATACTATTAATATTAAGTCTACTTAGTAAAGACTTAATTAATCTTATCTCATATAAAAAATACAGAAGATGTTTATATAAAAAATACAGACGTTACTTCAAAAAAGAAGATGATTACGTCCTACGCGTCATGCATTCAGTCACGCATATTAACCAATGACTTAAATTCTGCCAAGTCACTGGTTTTCCTGGCTAGCTCAGGCAACCCATTCCATGCTCTAATAGCACTAGGGAAGAAGGAGTATTTGTACAAATTTGTCCTAGCATATGGGATGAGTAATGTGCCTTTTCTTTATCTTTGTGTCTTTCTGAGTATTTTATTTAATTTTGTTTTTAAAGATTATGGTTTAGTGTTTTATGCATAATTGCTACTCTACTTTTGCGTCTTCTGTCCTGAAGGCTTTCTAAATTTAGTGATTTAATTAAAGGTGTAACTCTAGTCCAGTGATGCTCAGCCTAATTTGACCTGCGGGCCGGGCCATTTTAACTTTCGACACACGATCAATAAAAAGGTACAAAATATGAAATAAAAATTCATCTGAAACTATTTGAAACTATTGATATTTAAAGTCTTATCATTTTGTACCCATCTAAAAATGTCTTCATTTCTGTACTTAAAATTTGAGCAACATTTTTATAGCAACCTTTACCACCAACTTATTTTCTCATTTTGGTATTTATTTTCATCGATCCTCCAATCTCTAGGCGTAGTTTAACCAATTTTTTATATGCGGCTCATATCAAGAAGGCCTTCCTATTTGTTTAATAATGCCGCTGTATATGACTAATATGTTGTTGTTTTTAAAACAGCCAGACTTTCTTTACAAAACAAAATGCTGGCTTATTATCATTTTCTACAAAAAAGATCCATTCACCTTTCCTGGAAGATTCTACATTTAGATTTCCATTTCATAAACTCATAAACGCACAATCATTAAAGGTCATGGTACCAATCCATCAGAGAAAAAGTGAGGGCCCTAACGAAAGTAAAGATACATTTTCAACCTTTTTGAAAGGGGGGAGGGAGGATATTTTACTTTTTGTGCCTACGTTTCGGTTTGCCGGAGGGAACCAAGAACCAGCCCGCGGGCCGTACTTTGGGCATCACTGCTCTAGTCTAATGTGAATATTTGTTTGTTATGAATCTCACATTTTAGTTTTATGTTCTTATTTGATTTATAGAAATTTCTTTGAATAAACCCTAATGCTTTATTTATTAAGTCTACTTTTATATCACATGTTTGTAATAATTTAATTATGGGGGAGGGAAGCAATCAATTAGCTTAGCCCATGATCAACAGACTCACATCACAATATCACAGATATTTCTCCACTCCAGGTATTGGGTTTGAAAAGACAGACTCTCCTTGCTACTTTTTGTATATAAATTCTATATTTTTATATAACTATTTTCTTTGATTTTTTTTTCTTTTACAGAATGAGCATAATTGCATAAAACCACATTTAATTATAAAAAATGCCATGAAAAATGTGTTTAAAAATTTAAAAAAAAAAGTGAAAAAGCATCTTTCTTAGAAAAACTCTGAGAAACTGCTTCTACCATGGAGGGCATGAAACATGACTTTACTAATGAGCTTAAACCTATTGTGAAAATTGAGAAGATAGATTGGTCATTACACTCAGAGTTGAGAGACTACAATTACAAGTATCAAACTTCTGAAAATACACAGGTAAGGCAAATTTTATTTAATGCATTAAGACTAAACAAAATTGTGTTGTTGATTTTGTTAAATAACATTTAAAAGAACTAATATATTGTATCTTATAATATAAGATCTTATCTTAATAAATAGGATATATTTGAAAGCTATAACCCCTCAATATCATTTTAATGACATTTTGATATAATACTTCCATTTCTATGCTCAAAGACTTCTGAAGAACAAATGCATTCAATCTCAATGATGGATGACTTGAAACAAGACTCTACCAATGATCTCTTCAATGTTATGAAAAATGAGAAGACAGAATTTTCTTTCCATCCAGAGACATTAGAATATAGCTTTGTTGTTCAAACCTTGGAATCGATTTTATCAGAAGAGACAGGGGTAAGAGAAATTTGCTAGAATTAATTCTCTAAAATTTTCACATCTGGCTATTTAAAAGCCAGCAACAAACTATTATAAACTTTTTTTCAGGTCTGCAAAATCTTGTACTCTTTTAAAAATACTTAAAATTAAATTTAAAAAATTAAAATATCTATTCATGGCTTAATATTGTAGAGTAGAGAACAGAAAGAAGAATCAGTCTAAAAACTATAAAGAAACCATTTAGACTATGCTTTTATAAAGTGCATCTCTCATGCTTATAGCTCGCTCATAGGAGGGAAATATGGGAGAAGGTTTCTGTGCTGCCTTTAGGAGCTCAGAAAACACAACATTGCTCAAGGTGGGATTTGATATGGTGGGAGTATGAAGGAAATAAAATAGCTGGGGGGTCGACCAAAATCAAACCTACTGCCACAAAGGTTAGCGCACCTGTTAGTAGCTTATGTGGTGAGATTGAATTCATTTTTTCTTTGTAGTTATTAAGGAATGAAAGAGTATATACCTTTGTTTATATATTCCCATGTTATGCATGAATATGAACAGTATGCACATTATTTGAGCATAATGTTTCAAGTTTGTTGGGGATTTTGTTTTCAGTGAGAGGAGCTAGGCTGTTTTCTTTGATGGGAAGAGGGCAGTTGTTTTTACTGTCAGACCTGAGGGCCCCCCAAGACTAATTTACAGAGATGCTCAAGAAAGATCTGGCCAACGCTCTCCATGGGTCGTGCCAATGGG